>VZTB01000668.1:300258-369596 GCA_013397245.1 Thryothorus ludovicianus
GTGTACTTGAGCTCAGCGGCAAACCCGTAACTGGTTGCATTCACATGTAAAGTTCTACCCTGCTTTAAGGGAGACCGAGTATTTGACGTTTTAGTCAGGGCTGTGGATGATCATTGCCACGAAGATCTTAAAGCATTCTACAATGGCAGGTGTGGTTATAGATTTTACTGTCCAGGTTAGCAAAATCAAGGTCATGCAGCAAAACTCTGAACATAGATAATTCCCATGTTCAGAGAGCAGTACCAGAAACTCTGGCATCCTTCTGCTAACCCCATGCTTTGCTGAATGTTTATGTCTGAGCTGAGACAGCTTAAAAAGGAGCACTAGAGAACTTTCTGGGTATGCATTTATTTAGGGCAGTGAGCAAGGTACAAGTGCTTAGAGGGTTTTAGGCAACTGCTGCTGAGTAATTGAAACCTTTTTGGAGCTGGAGGGCTCAAGGAATGAGTAGCTATCTGCAGGCAGTACTAGAGAGTGCTCACAGCTATTAAATATATTCTACAAAAAATAATTCTCTGCATGTGATTCAAATACAGTAAATATATGCAATTTCAGCTGAAAGAGAAAGGAAGAAATAAATAAATAGGAGCTTTGCAAGGCAGGTGCTTGGGTTTTTTAAGTACCTTTTGCCATCTTACAGTGCCAGTGTGAAGCAAAGAGCAATAGCCAGAAAGCTAAAGGTAGGTTCTGCACAAAGAAACAGTGCCAAATGTGTCAGTGGTATGACTGCAATGTTTAAAGCAGGGACACAGCATCAGTTATCATGATTATTTAAAAAGAAGCAAAAAAGGAGGGGGCAGGCAGGGGAAGGGGAGAGCGTGGCTGCTTGCAGCTCCATCCTTGTGTTCTTCCCCAGGCTCTGCATTGACGTCACAATGACACGGTGAGGCTGAAGGCAGGAGCTGGGAACAGTTCTTCTGCTTCACTTTTGATAATTGAGTGAGTTTGGCACTGCTGCCTCCCTGCCAGCATGGCCAAGAGTGCAGAAGTGAAGCTGGCGATCTTCGGTCGAGCTGGCGTGGGCAAGTCAGGTATGTTTGACTTCTGATTTTTCCTTCTGCTTGTCTTGGGGTAACTTTTTGCTCCCTCTGTGCAGACAAACTCTTCATAAAAAAAAGGATATCTCTGGCCATCTTCTTGTCAGGGAGGTTGGAATTCTCCCTTCCTTGGCTTTTCATGCTGTTTTCTCTAAGTTCTGCCAAATAAAATTACCTTTATCACTTTTTAAGAAAAAGCCCAACAATAAACAACACCAAAACAAACTTCCCAACCCAAATCAAACCCACTTCTCATGGTGCAAGGGGCAACATTATTCTTTTTCAGTGGAACAGAATTAGTAATATTCAATTTGTTTTTTCATAGCTTGTGCTCAGTGAAGGCATGGAATATTATGCTGCCTATCCGCTGTTAAATATTAGATGATTTCTGTAACAGTTGTAATTCTGGCTGATTTCCACAGGAGATTTTAGACTCAGCAACTCAAAGAAGTTTTGTTCTCAGTGCTCTCCTGCATTTGCATGTTTACCTGCAATCTAAGGCAGCACCATGTGTGAAGTTTGTGTTTGTAGAGATTTTTTGAGAAATAAACATAGTCTGGTGAGCTCATCTGGTAGAGACACAAGGGGGAGGCATAAATGTTAAAATTCCATTTCTACAGACAGCCTTTCCTCTGGTGAGATGAGGAGCAGAGTGTGAGGACTGAAGTCTCTTTCAGGTAGTTCAGGGGTGTTGCATTAATTTAACAGCTCCATGACCACTCTAACAAGTCCTTGCACCACAGGGATGAGGAAGTGAGGAGACAGAGCCTTATCATGCTCCTGTGGCAGTTTGAGAACTGTAAGATACTGTTTATTGTAGAAAAAACCTGCACAAGAGAAGGCAGGAGATAGGATGTCCTGGTAAGAGCATTAAGCCAGGCTCAGCTGCCATCAACCAGCTCCAGTTCCCCAAAGTGACTTTTATGTTACACATGCCAAGGTTCTGTCCTATAAATGTATTACAGTTTCACTAACTTGGGAATGGGTTGTTTATAAAAGCACATTTACCCTGAAGGTATTTTAGCAGAACACTATCAGTGAAGCAGTTCTGTCAGCTATCAGGAAAAAAGGCATATGTGAGGCAGGAGTTCTTAGAGATTACACTGCTTATTCAAAGGCAATGCAGATTAAATTCCACCTTTTTGAATAGAATGCCTGAGGGAATGCTGATAATATACTGGGATAAGTTTAAACTCTTCCTTCTTCCCTCCTGTCCTTACCCCATCTGTATTCATATTTCACTGTCCTTCCCAAGTTGTGCAACTTCAGTGGCTCCCCTTTTGGTTTATCTTATTCAGTTGAAGGTTTCTGTGGTTGTCCAGTCTTTTGGCTGGATGTAAAATAATGCAAGAGAACCTGGAAATATTTACAGGAAAACTGAAACACTAAAAGAGTTCCCTCTCCCTGGTATTCTTAATAGTTTGTGGACTTATATTTAAAAAATACAAAACTACCTTTTAAGTTCTCCATTAAAATGCTATACTAGCACAAGATCAACAAGAGCCTTTTTTACCTGTTGTATCATTTTTGTAGACTTCAATATATACTAGGATAGTATAACTAGTAAAAATGTTTTTGTGTAGTCCTGGACCTTGGTGGGAGACAAAAGAAGTGGAAAGCCAATAAAAACATCCTAGTCCTTCAAAGTCTTCCTCCTCTCTCCTTTTTGTCCTTTTGAGATGTAAGGAAATATTACATAAAATATGAATGAGGTCCCCTCTTTTGTCTGTATTTGTGGGTCTGTGTGGAAATGAAGGCACAAGTAAGTGGGCAGCACAAGAGGGTGAATTTAATGGGATGGAAGGGCCACAGAGTGCTACCAGCTACCTCAACAGAGCAGCAGCTGTGCCTTCCAGAATCTCCAGCTTGCTTATGGAAATCACTCTTGTACATTCCCATAAAAGGATCCAGTTTCAACAGCTTGGCCAACTGCAGAGAAATAAGTGTGTGTATGTGTGTGTGTGAGGGGGGTGGTGTCTGAAAATACCTATTTGCCTGTAGCCAGCATTAACAGTGGGAGCTGTGGGAGTGCTGCTACACCTTTGCTAAAAACAGAGCTGGACACAAAGCAGTCTCCAGACAGCTGGGTCTGGTGGGCAGCACTCTTCTAGAACAGTGTGGAGAGTGTGTTTTCTGGTGGAACCATGTCATTCCTGTCCCTGTCACCAGTTTGTCATGTGCTGTAGGGACAGGATCCTGTGGTCACAGCTTACTGGGGCAGGCTTGGCCAGACAGCTGGAAGATAAGCCAGACTCTAGAAACAAGAGCACAAGGCAGAATGCTGGAGCACACCTGCAATGAAAAGGAGATGTTGGGTGATAAATAGGGCCACTGTAATCGCCAGAAAGTCATGCCAAAATCTGGTCACTGGCCTGCTTTCCTGGCTCATCTTTGTTTGCTGAGGAAGAGCCAGGCATTAGGTTCTTAATCTGCAAGTGGCTGAAGCACCTGACAGCCTCTGTGGAGTTACTGACACGCTTTGAAACATCCTGGAGAGGCTCCTCTCCTCTCCCACTGCCTGACGTTGAGTCCAGATCAGTGAGTCAAAGCAGCTATGGAGAAAGCAGTGCTGTGCTTCAGGACGTGTGGGGAGCTAAAGCTGTGCCTTCTGCACTAAGAAAGTCCTTAGACCTGAGGAACATCGGGTCAGATTAGCTGAGGAACATCCCAGTCTCACTGGTAATGCCAGGCATCTGTTGTAAGGGTGAAAGACTCCCTGTTCTACAAAGCAGGCTCTTCCCAGACTCTCCCAAACATGAGGTGGGAAACCAGAACCCTGTTCACAAATCTGAGCAGTGATACCATCTCAAAAGAATTAAATCCAGGGAAGACAAGACTTTACTCTACTTTCTTGCAGTTTCTACGGTCCAAAGGTTTAAAAAACAAACAGGAGGCAGTAGCTTATGTGAGCGTCAGCTTTTTACTCTTCTCCTTCCTTGCCTTGTCTCCTCCTGCCTGCTGGAGAAGACCAGCAGAGTGGCTAATCCACTCATGTGTCCCGTTTTGCCTTTTTACTTATGCAGACCTAAACCTTTCAAACAGAAAAAGAAGAGCAGACCAGCTCAGAAAGAGGAGTTCCCCCGGATCAGAGTTACACTGAGTAATGGGCAAACTCATCCAGTACAAGCATCCCAACCTGCTCTGTACAGTGACTAGATGCTCCTCCATTCACCCTGTTCTTACTGAATAAAAGCTGCTTAAATATTGTTTTAAAACAGCTGAAAAAAACCAGATGAGGAGCTCTGCCTGAGCCAAGGAGCACTCTGCAGCTGCTTTGCTCAGGAGGAGGAGGAAGTGCTCTGTGGGTGGGAAGGGACATTGCTAAGACCTGCTATAGATAACAGGGCTGTACCTCCTAATTTGGGCTGGAGTCAAGCAGCACTGAAAAGGGGAGAGAGCTTTTAAAGTCTTTCTCTTTACAGCCAAGAGCTTGGATGGAGCAGAGAATTAAAGTTGAAGTGAATTACTTTAATACTGCTGTTTAAATTGTTCTTTCACTGAATCCTACAGCTTCATTCCTATGGTAACAAAACTGAGGATTTCCTAAATAGCTCCTTTTAAAACTACAGTAGTAGCAATTAATAAAGACTTAAAGGCCTTCTTCTTCCATGTCATCACAAGACACAGTATGTGCCCAGAAATCTAAAGAGGAGAGAAAATGTATGAACCATGAGGAGAAAAAAACAGAGCATATACTGGATAACAGTGCATGGCTGATGCTTTCCCAACTCATAACTCAGTTGACTATGAGTGCTCAAAATACCCCTGCTTAGGAGCCTTTATATTTTGGCCAAAAAAGAGACAATGTCCAGCTGCAGCATGTGCTGTCCAACGTGCCTTTTTGCTGTGTGTGTGCCAGGCTGCACACTCCAAGTTTCTGTGTTAGCAGGGGTGGTTTGCCCAGCCCCTGGCAGTTCTCATCTGTCTGGATGGGCTGTGCAGCTCCAGCCAGGAATGGGATGTGGAAGTGTGTGTGGGTTAGGCAATGAGGAAGATGCTGAAGCTCCCAGAGGCTTCCCCCAATAAATGCATCAGCTTCTTAGCAAATCCTTGCTTGTGCAGTGGGGCAGAAGGCTGTGCTCACCTTTGGATCCAGCAACAGCTTGGATGCTTCCATTTGGGCAAAAGAGTGACCAGAAAAGTGGTTTCAGTAATTGCCACCTTGCAAAGAGCCTGTGCCATCACAGGGATGAAGATCTCAGCAACTCCAGGCATTTTAGAGTCACAGTTGGGAAAATCCTGAGCAGACATACATTTGTATCTGTTGGCTTATGCTATTTTCCCATGTCTAAGCCAGGGTGGTGGAACATATCTGGGAGAAAGATACCTGATTTTGAAAGTTCCTGCAGAAAAATTCAAGCAGCAGCCAAACCAAAGAGTCCTTCAGCAAATCTGTGTTTTGTTTTCATTATTTGGGGATATGTCTGAAACACACTACCAGGGATCACTTCCCAATTGCAGGGTCTGGGCATGTGGGAAATAGAGCTGCATTCATTGTCACCCCACCCCCCATTCAAAAAGCCCTGTGGGTTACTGGGAAAGAAGCCCAAAGTGATTTTTTTGCTTTACAAATCCCTGCTCATATATTTTCCCCCACTAGTTGCATTTCAGGGATTTTTTGCAGAGGAAACATGAGTTATTAAGGAGTGATTAGTTATCAAGCTCACAGCTCTGCTAGTAAGGCAGGGAAAGCTGCCACAAGATCTTCAAAGGCTGTGCTGTAACAACTGATGTATGGATTACTGTAATAAGGTGCCTCTGAAATCCAGAAATGTGGGTGGAAAGAGACTGAGTTTTCTGTTGTGGGTTTTGTTTTGGTTTTCTTTTTGTTTTTACATACACTGTTGTAGTAGATCAGTTGTCCTTTTTTCCCCTCTGTTCTTAGGAATGGCAATGACAAGCAGATGCTTTAGTGATTATTCAGTGATCATGTTTAACACCCACTATATTAATTGTCCTGTACTATTTTGCTGATAAAGTACTCATAAAACACTTCCACTTTTTACATTCTCTGGTTTTACACTTTTCAAGCAGCTCCAGCTTCTCTGAAGGGACTGTGCATGTCTGTGTATAAGTCATAACAGTAATTAGGTCACTAACTTTAAGATTATTTCTTCCCCAGTAAGAATACAAATGTGTCCCCTTGGAGCAGGTAGTATGGCAAGCAATCAGCTGTGCTGAAATGACCTTCCCCAGCTCCTGTTCAGTGGATGGTGTTGGTGCCTGTTCAGAGGGAGAGCCCCAGCTTCACGCATTGGTGGAATAAGTTGCATTGTGGCTGTAGCACACAGATACAACCTCTTTAGCCAACAGCCTTCCTCAAAACTGCATTTGTTGATCTTCTCATGCTAGAGCTAAAGAGAAGGATCACCAGGAACCTGGGCTAGGCATACAAACATTTTGTCTGCTACCTCTTCCCTTTGCTTGTTTGCCTGTTCACTATAGCCTTGCCCTTGGTGTAGTAGAAACATTTGATCCTCCTTCTGGCTAACCATGAAATAATAAAATGCAGAATTTCTCTAACCAAATGCCAACATTGTTCATTCAAGCAGAGCTTCCTCCCCTGTTCCATCTCATTTAACTACATCTGACATCAGCTCTACCTGTATCCCCTCTGAGCAGCTGGTGGCAGCTGTTAAAGCTAAGACTAGTCCTGCTGTTCTTTTTTTGTTGTTGTTGTTTAGGTTGGGCTAAATATAGCCTGCTGTTTGATTACTGAGGGAGGAATGCTAGGATTCAAGATTTATGTGTGCAGCACAAATTCTTCCTTAGGCCTGTGCCTAGCCACCCCCTGCAGCTTTTGCCCTGATGAGATAGCTGCCCTGCCCACTTGTCTCCTGCAGTTTTGCCAAAGGCAGCTGCAAAGCTTCCTGGTGGAGTCCTGGGAATGGTTTGCCTGGTTATGGTAAAGGTTTGGGTCAGTCTGCTCTTCCCCAGTAGGGCACTGAATGCAGGTCCTCTCAGAAACAGCAAGATTTTTAATCTTCCACAAACTTGTCTCCCTGATATCTGAAGTCCTTGCATATACTTTTCTTGCCTTGTTCTTCTCAGCTGTCATGCTCCCCTTTCCTCCTGCCAGTTCCCTGGAACTGTACGTGTTCCTTGGAGACTGCCTATGGTGAAATGGCTTTGTACTTTGCAGGAAGACTTTGTATTTATAGTTCCTTTCTCACCCTCCTCACTCTGGGCTTCCTCCCATCTCTGTTTCTCACTCCTGTCCTTCTTTGCCCACACTGTCAGTGTGTTGTGCATCATCAAAAGCTCAGGGCATAAGATCCAGGTGAGCTAATGCTGGCAGCACTGGTGTGATGCAGCAGAGAGCAGTCACTCTGGAGTGGTTCCTACTGTCCTGGAAACCATTCCTTGGCGTGGACTTGGAGGATGTTGACTGCTCCAAGCAGTCACTGCATGAAGCCAACTTTGCACAGGTTAGAAAAGGGGAGCAATGTGCATCTGTATGTAGCCAGTCTTGGTCATAGAAGTGGGTAAATTTACCTGTTTTAGCTTTGTGGCAGAGCAGGAGAAACAAGTTATGTCTGTGTTTCTCAAACTCTCTTTTTTTTGCATTTGCTTTTGTGCCACCCTTAAGCCTTTTACATTTACAGCACCCAAAAATAAATGTTAGGTGTATGAAAAACTAACAGTGCCTTAAAGTAGGAGGATCAATGAAATGCGTTAGGCTCTAGGTGAGCCCTGGTTACAGGGCTGTGATTATTTGCTGGTGACTGAAGGTGTTTGTACCCTCTCACCACACTCCTGGCAGGGGCTCCCCACGCTCTGGCGAGCAGGAGAGACAAAGAATTGCCCTAAGGTAGCAAGGGAACTGTGTCAACCTCATCCATTTGCTGCTTTTATTGCAAGCCTGTGTTTGCTCAGTATTGCTGGCAGCCTCTTATACACCCCCAGCTGCAGAGCAATTACAGCTTTGGGGAGGAACCCCCCAGCTTCCCTTCCCTCTCCACAGGCAGTTTGAGGGGTGCTGATGGAGAACTCCCCGCTGCCACTCCAGAGTTAAGGATCTCCCACCTCACCAGATCTCAACCTGGCCTGCTGTTTGAGCCCACATTTCTTTCCATCCACCTCAGATCAAACCAGCCCCTCCTGTTTTCATTGACTCCTACCTCTTCCTGGAGAGCAACTGAGGGAGGTGCATCTGTTTCTATGGCCTTTTCATAATTCTGAATGGGAAAAGTTGTTTTTTATGACTGTTTCACACCAGGTAGAGCATTCACGCTGCTGGAGTCAGTCTGCAGCTGTTACAGCTTCTAATGGATTTGCCATGTAGGTGTTGGGAAGTGCCATATATTACAGCAGTGACACTGTAGATAACTCACATTCTATGCATCCAGCATGAAAAGATGAATGGCAAGAGAAGCATGAAGCCCTAGGGAAGGAAGTAGTAGATACATTAAACATATGTGCAGCTTTAAAATGTCATGGAAATTGGCTGGAGCCTCCAGCTGCCTTTCCAGAAATGTTAGACAGTAGTCTGCTTCCAGGAGAATGAGGCAGTATGTTGAAAACATCCAGCCTGGGTTTGAAAGCACACAGGGCTGCTGACATTGCCAGGCTGTTCTGCTGCCTCCAGGCTGGGGTCAGCAGCAGAGGAGCTGCAGACAAGCCAGAGCAGAGGCCTGGGGCAGTGGCAGTGCTGTGTGAACTGTCTGGATAAGTGGCTTGGGAAGTTTTCAGGCTGGAAGGATGCAGCTGGGGGCAGTGCACAGGATACATGCTCCCAGGGAGGGAATTTCTTCAGTGCTCCAGCAGCACTGTGGCTTTCCCAGGGCTGTGGGAGCAATGGCCACCAGCACTGCCCTCCTGCCAGCCAGGCCACTGGGACTGGCCTCAAGTGGCCAGCATGGGAACTGAGGTGAAGGAAAGGGGAGCCTGATAGTCCCAACTCACCAAGGGAATTGTGACTTGGGCATTGCCAAAGCTCCTTTCCATGCCTTCTCTTCAGGGCCAGGGCTGCTGAGATCCAGCCTGATGGAGGCTCCCAGGCTGGCAGCATCTGAGACCCAGCCCCTGCCAGCCCTGGGGGATCCTTCTGACCTCTCTGGCTCTTCCACTGACATTAATTATTGACAGCAAAATGAAGCACTGAAGCAAAATCTATTTTCATTAAAAACATATTTGGCAATCCTGTCTTTCACTGCTTCCCCAGTAGGGCTTAATTTCATGTTGACCCACAGGACCACAAGCACAAAAGGAGCTTGTCTTTACTTCCTTTCTCCCCTTCATGTGGCTGTGTTTTCCATCCAACCCTCAGTCTGACTATAATATAGTCTATCAGAGATTTGCACAACTCTACTCTAGAGAGCTGCATTTGTCAGCAGCTCATCTCTGTGCCTGCCCTGGGAAACAAAAATCCCACTCCCCAGAGCAGTGGAAGCCAGTTAGACAGAGCTGTCAGCCATGATCTTTTCCTGACCTACCCAGCAATTGACCCAGAGGAGCTTTACAAGTGAGAGCTTCAAAAATGTCATTCAAAGCAGGAAAGGGTAAGATCAGAGTGAGCTATTTGTTTTTTTCACTGCAGAATAAATTGAAAATTATTAAAGAGTCACCACACAAGAATGCAGTATTAGACCAATGGGTGGCAGAAAAAAACACACAAACAAAAATCCCCCACCAAACACACACTCTACAGAAGGTTGGACATAGGAGTATGAATTGCAAAACAAACACCTTGTAAACCAACCTCAGTGGCAGAATCTGTGATGCCAAGCACTGCTGCTTAACCCAGCTGGATTCTTGTGAGGAGTTGGTTCTCCTTCAGGCTGATTTCCAACATGAAATAATTGAACAGTGATCCACAATATGTCTTGGTCTGTTAGAAATACTTCAGGCAAAAGTTTCAAAAAATTACCTCCAATTAAAGAAAATTTGACCTTTGTCTATGTGGAGCATGATAGGTCTCAAGATATTACAGCAGACTGTGTCCTGCATAATCAAACATTCATATACTAATCTTCAGTCTCCCATGGTAATCTCAAATAATTGCATCTCATGCAGGAATATTCTTTTATTAGTATTCATTGTAATTAAACCAGTCTAGTTCTCACCACCCACCACCGTGTATCCCCAGTGTCACTTTGGTAATTTCTTGGCAAATTGTATTTGCAGTTTCTGACCTGGCACATGAAATAACCAAGCCTCTCTCATGAAAACAAACTACCTCTATTTTAAACATACTCAGTATGACTGTTTTCTTCATTAATTTGCTATTTGGGATCTAGTATGAAAGAGGCCCCTGAGATTTAACTCAGTACCACTGTTCTGGAAATTCACATGGTGTTCAGTGCAGATTGGGGGAGTTTGAGAGCCTGTACTATAAGAAATACTTCTATAGTTTGGACGGGTCTTAAGTATCATTCTGCAGATTTCTAGGATTCCACAGGCAAGATCACACTCTATTTCCACTCCTTCCTGCTTGAAAAGACAACTACATTGGATTCCCAACTAAGAAAGGAGCTTTTCCTGTTCTGTTTTCCTAGCCTCCCTCTTCAGAACAAAGCACCAGAATGTGTAGGATTTTCTCTATTTTGTTTTCATGAAGAAGCCTCATTAAAGTTGCCTTTTTCTTAAGCAGCTCTAGTAGCTACAACATATATTTATTTATAAAATCACATGCAGCTACTGATGTTCATGGTACAATCAATTTCAGCTCTGGAGCAGGATATTTTGGCATCCTGGTAAAGATGAGGCAAGAGACAGACCATGGAAAATGCAGAAGAAACTTTGAGCAGTTTCTTAAGTTCTAACAGTTTACAGGTATGAAACGTATCAATAATTTGCCTGCAGGTCTTCACACCCAGCTGGGCAAAGTTTCAGTATTTTTAAGACTTAACTCCATGCTCAGTATCATGTATCTCACCTCACATTAGGTCTGTTCCTAAAAGACTTTATTCACTTGAGCGAATTCTGCTCGGCTCATTTTGTAACATTTCTTCAATTGCTAAACATTTACTAAATGGTGCCTTCTAGGAAGCTGTGGAAATGTTAATATCACCCAGTCTGAGGAGCTTTGTTTGCACATCAGAGCACTGGAAGTGGTTTTTTTGTGTTCCCAGTGCCACAGCACAGACAGGGACTGGCTGCAAATGGAAGTAAGAGGCTCAACAGAAGAGAATGACCTTCACAGCAGAGTTAGAACATTGCCACCTTAGATCTTACCTCTAGTTTCTGCACAGGTGGCTGGCAGGCATGTTCAAAAAGGCAAGGGAAAATACAATCAGCAGCAGGAGTTGGAACAGGGCTTAGGGAAACATGCTCATGCCTAAAGTACCTTGAAGCTTGGTTGTACACTGTTGTGTTCTGTTCATTCCCATTAATACTGCTGCTCTTGGTGAAGCTTTAAATGCTTTTGTTATGGATAACACAGCAAAGGATTGCAAAAAGGCTTTAGTTTCAAGCATGAGCAATCTGATACCATGTCCTAGAAGTGCCAGGTCATTGTGCAATTCCAGGACTTCTCTGTTCACTTCTGCAGGTGACTCTGAGGAAGTCAAGGCTCTGCAATCCTGTGACATTCTAAAGATATATTCAGAACACTTTGAACCTGCTGACTGCAAAAGTGCTCTCAGATCTCAGGAAAAAGGCCAGTCAGGAACAGGGAATGCTCAGGGTGACTCCCAGAGTACTAAACCAGTGAAAATGGTTCTGCACCTGGGTCACTTTGTGAGGGCTAATCCAGTTGTACCTCTGCAGTTTCTGAAGAGTCTTAAGGATGTTATTAATGATCTTGCTCTTGTATTTGGAGAACATAAATGAACGTGGTGGGTTTGGTTTGGGTTTTCTCCAGTGTGAGTATTGACCTGTAGAAAAACTCATCTTCCTGAAGCTTGGAGCACAGACTGGCATCCTTTAGTTCCCAGTGGGGTTTCAGGCTTTCTGAGGAGCAAGGAGTGTCCCAGTGAAACCCACAAAATAGCCTAGAAAAGTGCAGGAATGCCTGGAGGTGCTTGGTTCTATGGGAATGGGAACTGTCTCTTGTGTAATGCCTAATGCCTGTTCCACCTTCAAAGATTTAATGTACCTGTCAGTACAATATCACAGCCACTGCTTCTAGAGAAAGTGCACCATTAAAACACATGCTGTTCACCACCTTGCTGCAGGAGGACTTAGGCCACCTGTGTCTCCAGAAGCTAAATCACAGCAGCTCCTTCAGCCCATGCATTTGAAAGAAAACCTAAATATTGTCACATGGGTGGGGCACTTGGCACCACACTTCAATATTAGACAAGCCTGGAGTCTGGACTGTCTATACTGTTGTACTCTGCAGCCAGTGCAGGGTTTTTTAACCTGCTGCTCTCAGCAGTGCAGAACCTGTCCAGTTCTAGGTGCCTCACAAACACCTGAGGGCTTTATTCCTCATTAAATAAATTCCCCAGTGACAAAGGTTTTATGTCCTTCATTGTAAGGGGGTCAGAGAAGATGACTGCAATAACCCTTTCTGACTTGAAAAATATGATCTTGTTGACCATGAGTATATTAAATTTAGAATCTTTCCCTGGTGTTTAGTGGATTTTTATTTCCTCTTGAGCTACAACACTGCTATAGTCATGATCCTCTCCTCTGGGCCATTTCCCTTTTTCTGTATGTACTCTATATATCTGCTTATTCCTACACACTAACCACATGGAGCCCTCTCTTCATTTGATGAGGCAGATGATCTTCATAACACTGTTATGAAATCTTTTTTTAAGATTTAATAATAAGCATCTGAGGAAAAAATATGTAACTTTTGTATTGGTTTTATTTAATGTATAACTTTATGGCACTAGGTTGAAAGCATTCACCGAGTCAATGTTTGGACTGTGCTGCAGGGATGTTAATGAGAACATCCAAATTTTATGCTTTTGAACTCATTAAAATGAACAGCACAATTTGTGCAGCAGTGGCTTATTTGTAGGAACAGGGATTAACAGGAGCACATAGAAGACCAGAATACAGATGCAGTTTTTTTTTACATGGAGATCAGAACAAAAACGCAGAGCTTTCCAGTGACCCATGCTATTATGAATATTTTTACCTCTGAACAAGGTGTAAGATTTGAAAATACACTGGCAAATAAAGGGCTTGCACAAAGGAGATCTGCACATATCAAAGAGGAAACGTAGAAGCAGTCAGATTTAGAAGGACAAACCTTAAGCTAACACTCTTGGAAGATGAGAAAGCAAAGTCACAGAAGGTGAGCTTTAGTTACAACTCCTCAAAACTTAGATGAAAATTTCAATTTGCAAAGCTAATAAAGAACATTAGTTACGGAAAATCAAAGATTAATTCAAGGCTCCACAAAGTGCTAGACTAAATAACCTTGTGCCATGTCCTGAGCAAATGCTGTGGCCCTCACAGATAGAAGGAGGTTGATATATGAAAATAAATGAAAAAGCCTGTGCTTATTTCTGTGGGCTCGGGAACGGAGCCACAAGGAACAGGAGCAGTAATGCCATGGACTGGGCCCCCTCTGCCTCCTCCCAGGGAGGAAAGAGGATGCCTGGGGTGGCCCCACTGCCAATGCTAGCAGACTCCCAGAAAGCAATATAACAAACTGAAAGGCAAAACAGTGTAAAAGCAAGCACTGTGAGGGCAAAACCAGAGACTCAGAAGTGTGGTGTGCTGTTTCCTCAGTCATAGGTGCTGCATCATTTTTCATTCAAAATCTGGAGCACTTCCTACAAATTCTCTCCCATCATCTGAAACAGTTATAGTTCACACAGTTTTCCACCTCTGCCCTGCAACAGCACCAGACTTTATGCAGCACAGCACTAACATATCCTTGCAGTAGCAAGGGTTTCACATACTGAGGACACCCTGAATACAACCACAAAGGAACTGACGCCAAGGTGACCTAACCCAGGAGTCAAACCCAGACCATTCCAGCTCAATCTAGACCTCCTTGGACCAAGGGCTCTTCCTGCTGCCCTTGTCATATTTTTCAGTCACATAAATGCAGGCTTACCACAACCTTCTGTCTTCATCTCCTAGATACAAGCACTTAGTAGAAAGCTTCTTATCACAGGACAGCAAGAAAATGCCCACAGTCACGAGATTTTCTGTTCAATGGCAATGTGGTACTGCTACACTTGGACAGCTCAGAAGAGTAAAAAGAAAAAAGAAGTGGTTTGCTAAGGATCATAGGTCCAATAACAGGAGCTGTTTAGCTGTGCTGCCTCTAAATGCTGACCTAGGTGAAGTGAGTGGGGCTCCTGCATTTCTTCCTCTGACAGGGATGAGTGTCATCTGTCAGGATAAGCCTCAGTTTTCAGTTGAGGCTTCACTGAAAGCAAAACTTCTTGATGTAGACTTAAACAGTGTTAAGGGTAGTACCAGTGCCTTTCTAATTTCTTAGGACATTGCTTAGGTTTAACTATTTCAGACTTGACTGATTTAACTATTCATGATTTCCATGCTGGGTTTCTGCTCCAGGCTGTTTTTTTTTTTACTGGAAGATGTCTGCAGAAGCAATACAGATATTTCTAAGAACAAGTTAGGAAAACAAAAAATACTTGTGTGTCTGTCTTAAGAAAATATTCTTGTAGCAGCTTTGCCCAGGTGTTCTAGTATTATCAGTTCCCCAAAGCCGGAACACAAAGTATGACAAGAGTGGGGTCAGGATGTCAGCAAGGGTATTTTTAAAATTTGCTTCTGAAAGTGGTAGCAAACCAATACCTCTGAGAGTTTCAAGCTATATGTCACATGCTGGAGGTAGAAGTTAAATTTTCCTCACAAGTTTATCCTTATGGAAGACGTTCCAGCCCTAGATATAGGACACTTTCTTTTCAAGAAGCTGTGTAGGGAAAAAAATTGAGCACAGACCCTCTGAAGAAGTAATGAAATACACAGGAGATAAAAGCCCCAAGAAATGAAGAGCAAACAGCAATTTAGGTTTAAGTTTGCCTTTCCATTAGCTTATCTGAAATAGATTTGTCTGGGGAAGCATCTCTGGAAGCTACAAAAAAATGCAGCTCCCAGCATCAGAGATTAGTGGCAAAGTCTTAGTTGCTTTACCTCATCTCTGCACATTGCTGTGAAACTTTCTCTCCTCTGTGCTTGGGCTTTAATGGAGCTTTTTAAACTGTATCTTTTCTCCATCCTGTGCAGCTAGAAGTAAGGGTATCAGAGTATAATATATTTTCTATTTTATCTACTGTCCTACACAGAAACCATTCCAGAAGAGTTATTTTTTCATCCACTTCAACTGAAGATCAATTGAATCAATTCTTGATTTTTATGTTTTTTTGGTCTTTTTCATGTCAGGCTGGAATACCATGTTCAAGAAGTGACAGTGAGCAGCTTGGGAAGCAATTACAATACCCTGAGCATACACCATGCAGCAGCACCCCAGAAACCATTGTCAGTGCATCACCTAATTTTGGGTGCTCACCTTGCTTCTAGATGTTTGTCTCAGCCAAATGCTTTTAAGACTCTTAAAATAATTAGTGATCCAGCCTCCCTGAGGTTTAGCCCTTGGCTTTTGTTAATGCCCAGACTGCAGCTGAGCGATGAGCGCGGGGCACTCTGTGCACTGGCATTCACATCAGCTCAGCAGGACACTGCTGTTTAGCTTTGGTGGGACTTTACAGCCTGTTTTTATTGCAGCAAGGCCAGCAGTGTGATGAATCTTTTAAATAAATCTCCTCTGATGGATTTGCTGGCGCCTTCCTTAGATTAGGGGTGAAAAGTCAGAGCTCGCGTTTGCCACCAACACGGGCCCCATTTGCCACCATTAGTGCAGTTTTAACGAGGAAATTTCTATTCAAAAATGCATTTACTCCGTGGGGTACAGCCTAGATGAGTGTTATGTGCATGCAGTGAAAGACTCAACACTGACAAGAGTTTTTATTTGGTATTACCCAAAGTCAGAGCCTTGATAGTTGTGCTGTGTTTTCCTCACAATGCAAAAAGTGAATAAATGGGTTCTCTGGAGTTTGTCTGCTGCTGAAACAAGCTGTGGGGGAAATAATTCGTTTTAGGGCAACTTCAATTCCATCTTCACTCAGAAAGTGAGTTTAATGCAATTTCTCTTTATAAAGTAACTCCCTCTGCCCTTCCCTCCACTTTCTGCTTCAGTGCTGCAGTACTGAAGCAAACTGTTTGAATGGCATTCTTCACCTTGTCTGAAATTGCCACGATGAAAAATTTGTTATCCCAGTGAGAATAAGGCCAATTTCAATTTTGCAGAATCCTAAAACCCTGGGAGTTATGACCACATTTGGACTTTGGTTTAGTGCATTTCTAAGAGAAAAGCTGGAGAAAAAAAAAAAAAAAAAAAAAAACCCGGGGTTGGTATGTAATTCTTGATCCTATATGTCATGATATCCCATTAAACTGTACCTTGTTTGCTTAAGCCCTAAGTCTGTGGAACTGAAAACTTTTAAAACCTATTTATAGGGCAGCATTACCAGCCTGTGCAAGTGTTAAGTTAATCATTCTGACTGTCTGCTGCATGAAACAAAAACACCCCTTCAGCATTTGTCCCCGTGCACAGGAGTTTAAGGGTCTGAAGTTCCCTGGGTCTTTGCTGGGCTTTCTGTGTGCTGTTACAAAGGAGGTTTTTGATGGATTGCCACTGCCTCCCCTTAGTGTCTCTTTATTCCCTGTTCCCTTCAAGTTATGCCTTTGCTGAGGGCAGTGGGGAGGAGTCTCACAGCTCTGCTGCCATTCCTGGGGACACATCCTTCCACACTGGGTGCCTTTGTGTCAGACTTTTCCTGCTCAAACCTTTGCTTTGCTCATGGCTTTGCAAAAGCTGCACTGATTCATCATTTCCCCTGTGGCTGGCAAGGGCATGAAATTAGTACTTATATTAATCTGAGGCACATTAATTTTACACCTCTAGCAAGTGATAAAAGTCTGATCTTCAGCAAATATACAGGAGACATCTCCAGATTTAGAATGTCACATTGTTTTTCTCTTTCTTTATGGAAGCTTTCCCTCAACATATTTCCATATTTTTGTATATGAAAACGATACAGGTGATTTTGGGAAGAGCTTGAACCACTTTGAGCAGTGGGCTTAAAATCTAGTTTAGAAAGGGAAAAAAGTTAACTGCTTTACTAGTTTGATACAGAGTATTTAGTAATTTTCATCCTTTGATATAGGCAGAGAACATCTCCCTGCACTTTTGAATCTCCTAGGGAATCATAATCTGATTTGTGGTGTCACTCATAGCAATTATCCTGAATGTTCCAAGCTACTCCCAGTGAATTTTAACTTCTAAAGAGAACAGTTTTAATATGAACACGAGTGCAAGGATAATATTTATGTGTACAGAGCAAAGGAATGACAGTTCTGAAGTCCACATGTGTCTACACCAACAGTTAATTAGCAGCCAGAAAAAAACGCATACATTTCAATATTTAACCTTGAAGTCAGGCTGTAAAGGTCTGAAATAACATTAAAATATTCTCCAGTAATTGTGTCTCAAAATGAACCACAGTGAGCTGTTATTTACAGCAAGAATCTTTGGTCCTAGTTTTCCAGCATCTCTTCTTAATTCTGTTTATTATATAAACTTGAAAAATCTTTGATCAGTTTGGAGTTATTTACCATCCTATCCTGAGACACAAGGAGAAGGTTTTATTAAACTCAGAGAAATGCTTAAAGTTATTTTCTTGTGGCAGCTGTACAGGTGCAAAGTGTGGATGACAGAGAAAATCTCCTGGGAATAGAGTAATAGAAGGGGAAAGTGGAAAGGAATTCCTGCTCTCTTATTTCAGCTATTAAGATTCTTCTATTTGTGTGTGAGGTTCCAGAACACACCTGCATAACATCTTCAAACTTCTCTGCATAGTCATGGTGGCTGAACACACATCTCTGTGAGCTTTCAAACGAAGCTGAGATTCTCTCAGTGTGTGTTGCCATCAGTCAGGGCTGCAGAAAAGGCAGGAAATGTCAAAAACCATGGCAGTTACATCATGAGAAGTGACAATACTTTGGTGACTAAAGAAGACTCCATCTGGCTCTCAGATATCAAGGTGATTTTACATGCACTCAGCCCCGCAAATCAAAAAGCTCCTTGAGTTTAGGAGCTTCAAAGGTCTCCCCCAAAGAAAACCAACCAAGTGGCACTTAAAGTCTCAGCACAGGCATTAAAACCAACCAAAAAAATTGGCACAAAAATTACTGTTTTCCTTACATAGGACTCCTTTCCCCACAGTCACAGCGCTGTGGGGTAGTTCTTATTAAGTCTAAGCAGATGAATTGTCTCTTAAAATCTATAATTTAGAAAATTCTGTGACAGGTTGACCACCCAAACCAATGCAAGTGAAAGGAAGAGCAAAATCTGGGCAGTTGCATTTCATTTTACTGTGATTCTTAAGTTACTGGCTTTTATTTCATTCTCCTCCTGCCTGGCTGCTTTCTTTTGCTAGGGCACTTTATCAGGAAGGCACAATTCTGTGCTGGCTGGGCCTACCATAAGGTGTTATTTTCCTCTGAAAGCAAGGGTATTCAGCCCTTATTAAAGAAGATAGCACACAAACATGCTTATTCAGAAGTCTAATAATATTTCAAGCTAGAGCTAGTCAAAGTGTTGCAGGTTTGTGGGTTTTGTTTGGGTTCTTTTTTGTTAATGGTGGAGTTTTTTGGGGGTTTATCTCTCTATTTTTAGAAGTCACCCAGATTCCTAAGTAAAGAAACCTTATCTGTCTGTAGTCAAGCAGCAGAAAGATTTATCTCACAGCAAGCAAATACTTCAGCTACACCACTGTGCTTTAAAACATCCTTATCAAAACCCCTGTGGGACCACAGTGTTCTTCAAAGGAACTCTACCAACCTGAGCATTCAGAATTGATAATTTTAAGTCCCTCAGTTAAAAGGGACTTTAAGTCACTGAAGAAGAAGGTGTGTGGCCACTTGTGCCCGGGCCCAGGGTGGTTTACTCTTTGCTGTAAGACATCCCTTATCTGTGTCCCTGTGTGCCAGAGGGAGCAGGAGATTATCCAGACTGAGTGCAACCTTCCATTTTCCGAGTTTCATGATGCTTTACATAGATCAATCCTAGTTTTAACCCAAGAAGAAGTCTCATGTCTCCCAATGGGGGCTGCAAAGTGGGAAATAGAAGTCTGAGGGTTCTCTCCCTCCTTGTGTGGTCTTGGCAAGTCACAGGTCGTTCTCCACCTCGATTTATCCCTGTCCCTGAAGAAGGCAGTACCTTTTAATTTCCTGCTTCCTCTTTAATTATGGCCAGACCCAGCAAGCCCCAGCAGAACTCAGAGGGTTCTGTCCATGGTTTGCTGGAAGGCAAACAAAAGATGTGCAAAAATCAGCTGATGTTTGTGTAGCAGTGGGTGCCTTGTTTGCAGAGCACCATATGGATGCAGAGTTTTACGTCTGGCATGATCCTACAAGCAGATGCCTGAAGCACCAACTGCTCATCTGAAGTTTTTCCTGGAGGACCCTCCCATTTCCTTTACGCCACAACCTCCTCCTCTAACATATGGAAGTTAAATGTAGTTATGACTCAGGGGAAATGTTTCTCCTTAAATGTAAAGAGCTTTCCCCGAATGCCCTTTCTGTGAGGAGCTTTCTTTGTCATGTTTCTTAGAAACCACTTGCAGAGTTTCCATGCTTCTACAGACTGTATTTTATATGTAGCAGAAAGCCATTTGCTTGTACTAATGTTATGATTTTGGAGATCAGGCTTCAAATAAAATTTTTAATAGCCCAGCAGAACAGTTTTGTTCTCCCACTTTTCTGTCTGCAAGAAACACTGTGGAAGATGCAAGGCAGCCCTCATGGGAGGCAGGCTTCTTTCTTTGTTTGAAAGCAGCTAGGACAATATAAATGATGTAGTTCCTACCTGAAGTAATTTGGGGTACCTCTATCTTTATGATGTAGTTGCCATTAAAGAGTAGATGTCTTTGAATATAAATTTTCTATCTATCAGAGATTTCTTGTACAACTTTAGGTCAGTCATTTCAATTCTAATGTAATTATTAGACTAGAAGTTTACTTAAAAGAAAAAAAAAAAGTCTGTGGGGAATAAATGCTTTTAGACCTTAAAATAGATGAATACCACATCAGTGGAAGGTTCCACACATAAGCCTGTCAGTTTGTGTGGTAGTTGTGTAAAAATGGTTGGGAGCAAGTGAGTTTTCTTTTGTGGCTATCTCCTTGGCCTCCACATTAGTTTTCTCTCAATCCATTTGAATGTCAAAAAAAAAATTCTTGTAAAAGAAAGAGACCATAAAGATCACATCTGAGAAAAACATTTGGGGGTGTGAATATGTGAAATGCTCATTTCCCAGGGGAGAAAAAGCCATCAATCTGAATACTTTAAGCTAAGGAGTTTGTATCTTCACCTGTACCTTCCCCATCTTGTTCTAACATCCCCAGCAGTATCTTGTCCATTCATTGGGCATTCAGAACAAGTTCCATTTGTGGAATCTCAAGGAAATGAGGATTCAAGGACCCTTCAACTCTGGGTGTTCCTGCTTGGATCCACCAGAGCCCACTTAGGTGCCTTCACCCTGTCCTACAGAACAAACCCCTGTGCTCCTGCATCTCCTCCCATCTCACTGGTGAGGCATTTAAACACCACCCCAGCTCCCCAGACTTTTGGTACCTGACCCAAGAATACACCAGGACCCTTCTGAAAAGCAAACAGCTCTTTGTCTTCCAACAGAAGCAGAAGAAAATTCTGCTCATTTTGTGGTGAGGGGCAGGCTCAGACTCTGGCTTTAAAAAGACTGGAGGTTATAAAATGTTTCTTAATGGAATGTAGGAGACTCAGAAAGTTGGTTCAAAGAAAATGTTTTTCCTCTCAGTCCATTTTAAACTCTCTCCCTATGTTTTTCCCATTGGCACTGAAGCATTCATCTGAAATAGCTCTCCCCTAGAAGCTTCTGTCCCTGAGAACATCTTCATGCAATATCTCTGTGGTACTTGTTAGTCCTTAAATGTGTAACTGATGGCCTTTTCCTGTGGAAACCAGGAGGGCTGAGGCACTAAACCTGCCTGCAAGCATCACAGTGCAGAAAGAGTTAAGGATGCAGTAAGAATTAAGGATGCTTCCTCTTGAGAACCAAGACTATAGACAGACACCTAGTCAGAAGTCAATCCAAAGCAAGGAATAAAAGTAAGTGTGAAAATTTACTATTAACAAATACAGACAAACCACTTCACACTGTTTAGTTAGGACAGCTTAAGTCAGATGAGAAATTTAAACATGCTGCCCATGCCAAGGGCCTTCCTGCAGTCTTTCTGCCTTCGTACAAAGGGATTTTGCAGCTATAGGTGTGTCAGAGAAGATGTGCAGCATTTGTTCTGCTAATGGGCGAAGATGAGCAAGCAGAGCCTTAGAAGTACCTTGAAGGTAATTCATCTTCAGCACATTGCAATGACAGGCAGCTCTGAGGTGAACACATCCTGCAAGGAGCTGTCCTGCAAAGACATCCTGTAAAGAACATTCCCAGAGCACAAGGAAGTTGCTCTGAAATAAGGAGAGACAGTGTTAATTTGAAGCATAATGACTATTCTAGAATACTCTGCATAGCTGTCCTGATTTCAAGACTTGTATTTTATGTTTTAGTTGAATTAATTTTCAGGTATTTGTCTTTGCTCAAAAATCCAGCTCCAAGAGCTCAAACTGTCTTATCTTTCATTTCCCACATCAGGGATTCAGAAATAAAACACAAGCTTACAATATTGCCTGTGTGGTATCAAATGGCTTCTGGAACTGTCTAATTGAAGTTTCACATCCTGGTTTATAAGCCACCACAGTCACATTCCCTGTCTGAAGGGGCTTCAGTGCCTTATACAACTTCTTTACAGTTTCTCCAATAAGATTTGCAGAGTCAAGATAATGAGGCAAAGTTTTTGGTAGCTAGAGCTCAGGACTGTGGAATTACACAATTATTGCTTCAGGTCACGTCACCAAAATTTTAATGACTGACTCTGGAATGTTTAGAGACTGAACACAGCAGAAGAGGCAGCTCCTTCCCCAAACCTGGTCAGGGAATCTGTGTCAGAAGCAGCAAGGCAGAGGAACATTGATCCTTCAGACCTCTCACACCAACTTGCATCTTGTACTGTCCCTCAGCTCTTCATTCTCTATCATATACACTGAAGCTGTATATAGCCCACCAAGTGTCTTGTTGGGACAGGCTTTGTGTCTCCAGGGAAGCCATTTGCTGCTAAACTCTAAAGGTTTCCATATTTTCTAGGTAGCATGTGGTGTTTGTGTTCAAGGGTCAGAATATAGCACCAGCAGCTAGCAGATAGTAACTGGATCACACAGTACACGGGCATACAAGGAAAGTAGGATTATCAGATCCTGAAAAAACTTCAACTTGTTGTGTATCCCATAGAAACTGCATAACATTTTTCTTGGAGAAGGGCCACTCACAAATGAGTCAAGCCAAAAGTCTAGGAAAACAGCAAAGAAGTCACTGACTGGTTCAGGCCCAAATGCTAAACCTTCAGTGTAGAACATTTTCTACCTAGGAAGGTTTCTTGGTGTTTTCCATTGACTGCAGTAAGGCACCACCTTCCTTTTCATGGCATCAAGTCATTCACACCCCTTTAAAACACAGCTTTTCCTGCATGCTTTTAAGGTCAGACAAGCCAAGGCCAATCTCTAGTAAGGGCTGTCTCTCTTCACCCAGGAGTCTTCTTGCATTCCTTCACTTGCTGAATTCCTCAACTCGGCTCTCCCCCAGCTCCCCTGTTGGAGTTACCACTGACACTGCAATGAAAGTCACACCAAGCCAGGCACAGATGCACAAAGACACGACTCTTCTCCCACTCCTGCATATTTCCCTTTCTGCTCATCATTTTCTGGTCTTGCTTTCCTCTGCCCTCCTTTTCATCCGCCCCCATCTCTCACTTTCTAAGACCTCACTGCTCTGCTTGGCACTTCCCTGGGCCCTGTCCAGCACACAGGAACAGATGGCACAGCCTTTTTAGCCCCAGAGGGGAGGACAGAAAAGGTGTTGCCTTGGTCTGTCAGTGCTGCATCTCTGATGCCTGGTGAAGTGTAGGCAAAAAAATCTCATTCCCTACATTGTGGCTCCTAGGAGGAAGCTGATTATTTAAATGTGTTTTGCAACACAGCTTGTGATTTCTGGACAAGCCCTTTGTCAAGGCAAGGAGTCTAAGAGGGGAAACATTCTCACAGATTGTGCAGATGATCCATAGCATGTGGATGCACACATGGTCTCCAGTGTAGGAAATAAAGTGACCTCTTTTCCATCAGCTGAACCAAACTAAGTTTAAAAAAATAATCAAGGCAATTAAAGAAAAAAAAAAAAAGCAAAAAGCTGCTCATAAACACACACCATAATGAATTAGGAACATTTGGATCATCCCCAGGGTTATTTGACCACCATATACAGAGGTCATATGCAGCTTCAACCACACCACCTGGTTTTTGGCAAAGAGAAGCTAAGTTAGATCATATCAGATATTTCCCATCCTTTGCAGTGCCCAGAGTTGGACCAATGATCCTTGGGGTCCCTTTTAACTGGGTATATTCTGTGATTGAGTGGTGAGAGTGACCCTTGTCATAAACTGGGTTCTCAGCTCCTTCTCCAAAGCATGTAGGAAAGGCATTGTGAAACAAATCATAAAAGGCTCTTTGGAGCATTGGGTATGAATAAAATAAGTTAGGAGCAGAGCTAGATAAATTACAGAAAATGCCTGACTCACGTGGTGGGAGGAGCCTTTGAAGTGGGGAAAAGCCCCTCCAAAGATCTGCTCCCATGCTGTGCAGACAGGCATTCACACCAGCCTTGTCTGCTGTCATAGAAAAGGAGGGGTGGGAGGGGGGTCTGACTGCCAGCTCCAACACATGGCCCTCACAGGGTGCTGTGAGCTGCTCTGCCCTCTCCAGACAAGAAGCATGTGCTGAATTTAACACTTCTACCCTCAACATGGGCACAGTTTGCATGTAGGAAGCAGTCAATGTAGAGCTCTGTTACAAAATTGACACTTTCTGCATGAAATCCATATTGCAAGAGCAGGTTTTTTATTAAATTGCGTTCAAATGGGCTCCTTTGCTTCATTTAGGCTAAATACAGAGAAAGAAGTACTTCTAGCTCAGAAGCTGACCATGAATTTCTAAATTTTAAAAAAGCACTTTAATCTCTACAAGTATTTCATGTTCACATATATTTGATGTCCAGGAAAGGCATATCTTCTAAAACTTATTGTAAGTGTAAAAACCAAACATTCAACCCCTGTAACCACTCACTCCTGCTCCACAACAACAAAAAGGAAAAAACCAAAACAACAAAAAGCCAAAAACACCTGAGGCCCCCCAAGAAATCAAAATCATTGTCCTAATTAAAGGAAAAACACAGGAGCATCTAGAGAGCCTGAACTTGCTTGGTCGTGTTCTTGAGCAGAGACCACTAATTAAAAGCAAAACTGGTGATATTTTATATCTTACCACATCAAGGGGATGAATACAGGACTGTTCAGAGAAATGGGCTGGGAGCCTCACTGGCCAGAGCTAAGGATTTATTAGAGTCACTCTCCCACAAGATAAAGTGGGACATGCAAGCAATCCAGTGCTAGTGTTTGAAAGGGATAGGTGTGAATTAAAGCTAAAAGAGTAGATTAAAGCTAAAGAGTAGTACTCTTCTTCTTACTAGCTAATCCCAAGGCTTGGATAACACAGCTGTGTGAAAGGCATTGGCAAGGAGCTGCAGTTCCATGCCTGGGGATACACAATGATCTGATTTAAACTAATGATCTCTTTTAAACCCATTACTAACAGCAATGTCTCCATGCCTCAAGTGGGCATCGAGCAGAGGGCATTCCCAGCTCTACCCTCTCCCATTTCAAGCTCCTTGACTCAGGATAAAACTCCCTGGTAAGACCAGGAGCAGTGGATTTTGGAGCTTCACAAAAGGCCTCTTATTTTCAGCACACCCTCTTTCCAGCTCCACACAGCTACAAAAGTTAACTGTAAAGAAATTTTCTTACTTAAATAAGTCATGGTTCATTTTTGCCTCTGTTTAGAATTTTATGCAAGATGAAATGTTAAAGCTGACAAGCTTGAAATGAAATATAGAACATTCCTTGACCTTGTCATCACCATTTGCTTTTTGCTCTTCTGCGCAATGAAAATATTTTATTTTAAAAAACAGCTTATTCCCATGAAACTTGTTGATTTTCATGAATTGGCATTTTCCAGAAGGGAAAAAAAAAATAGTTAGCTGGAAATTTTTCAAGCAGCTCTCTACTCAAGAAATTCAAAGCAGAGAAATTGCCCCAGCCAGTCCAGTTTGAATTCCCCAAGAGCTTCTGATTTGCTCCTCTGGCTGTGGCCAGAAGACAGAGCCTTCTCTGAATTCCCTCCTGCAAGACTCTGTAATGTGAAATAGTTCTCACTGCTTTTGGGGTTGCTTTACAGTGTCATAAACCCACACGTGTGTTACATCAACAGAACTGATGTAAGCAGGGGGTAGACGTGGAAATCCCTATTTGGTACCCAGACACAAAATCCGTGTTTGCTCTGGGAACATTCACAAACAGTTTCTGGTTTCTGTGCAGGACTCTTACCTTTGTGGTGTGGTGTTGGGAAGGATGGAACAGGAAAGCCCTGTAAATATGATTGCCTCACAGAAGAGTTTAAAAATGTGGAAACTGTGAACGGAATTGAAATGAAGGCCGCCTTCGACATACCAAAACCCTAGTTGATAAACACTTGAAAAGCTGGTATGTCTGGGATGAGTAATCCCCTAGTTTAGATATGCAAGACCCTCTGGTTGGTGATAGGTATGGTAATGTAAGGATTCTTATTGGCTGTATGCAAATGCCGTAGAATTTGTATGTTACAGGAGATTGGTTAGTGGAATTTAGAATATTCAACATAGAAAAGGATTTATTGCATTGTAACCAGAAGCTCGCTCTCTTACTTTTCTCTCTTGCTCTTACTCCTCTTACTCTTTGCTCTCTTACTCGCTCTTCCCCTCTTTACTCTTTTCCTGCCTCTTTACTCTTTTTGCTTTTACTCTCTCTTAGTCTTACTCTTCGCTCTCTTTTCTTACTCTTCTTCTTACTCCTTTTTACCTCTCTTGCTCCTGTTCTTATCTGCTCCCATCTCTTGCCCCTCAGCCTTTTGTCCTCCCCCACCTGGGCCAGCTCTGAGCTGCTGCAAGCAGCTCTAAGCTGGGTCCTAGCTTACCCCATACCTCTTGTAATAAAACTTAAGTTCTAGGATCCAGCTTATAGAGATATCTCGTCTCCATCCACCGTCCCATTTTAAGCCGGGCACGCAACAATCTTACAGTGTGGCTCCTTCCCATCTTTCTGATGGTGCATCCCACTCCCCACAGGGCATCCCTGCCAAGCTTGGGCTGCCCAGAGCACCCCGGGGGCTTTAACGAGAGTGCTGCACTCAGCTGATCTCCATCACCTGCCCCCGATTCCCCACAGGCACGGACTGCATTTCCCAGCAGGGCTTTGTCCAAGCCACCTGCTGGAGAGGGTGATGGAGAAACAGCTGATGCAAGTGGCAGGGCAGGCAGGGTGACAGAGCTCTCAGCAGGGGCTCCCCAAGCTCCTTGGCTGCTCTCTGTGCTTGGCAGGTTGCTCTGGAATGAAGCTGGTGGAGAGAGAAGACACCATGCTGTAAAGATGCATCACAGTTCACAATCCAAGCCCGTTAAAAGAGTAAAATACCAGGAAAACTCGAGTATGGAACAATTTGGGGAGAGACTGTTAGCAGCACAAATAATCTTGACATGTGCAGCAGCCTGTTTCCAGATACTGAAATGGAGAATAATATACCTGGGTGGTCAGCCAGAGCCCAGATTACATTCCTACATCCCAAGAAAATCAGCAAGCCCTGAAGTTACTGTGGTGCTGTCATACAAGTTTTAAAGGTATGGTTTAATTAGTCACTCTTGATGAGGAAAATTGTTGGTCTGTGCATACATTTTCAAAGTTACAAGCCATTATCTATAAATAAAAGCTTTCTTTTCATGATTTACAGCTACATTTGATGCTGGCCTTGCTAATGATGTGATGTTTATGTCTGTGTAACTTACGAGTTATCCAGCAAAAGTGCAATATTTCAGCTCTTAATAGCTGAAGGAGAGTTTATTGGGAGAGTTTATCAAACTGTGCACTTCATCAGGGTACAGAGGAATCCTTTCTTTATAGCACTGCACAAGTTATATCAGGACATGGGCACTATCAGCCTGTTATGCATTATTCCCAGGGAGCTGCAGATTTGGGAAGCATATATTGAAAACTTGCCAGTATTCAGCTGCAGTTTTTCATGAACCTACATGGTTTCATTCCTTTGTGCAGATGGGAATGATGGAACATTTCCAAGATGGAGAAGAAGTGTCTTCCTATCACGATGGCTTTTTTTAAAAATTAGATTTGGTATCTCAGTGCACAGCCTTGTACAAAGGGTCAGCAAATGTCCTCTGCAATGTTTTTGTCCAGTATCATTGCACCAGGAACTGTGCTGAGGCCACAATACTGCTCCACAAGCATATTTCTCCTTTTGAAATGCTGAGGAAGGAGATGGCTTATAAATCTCAGATTGTTTCTTCAAAACTAAAGAAATAAAAAGGAACTGTTTTGCAACTATCTTATTATAAAACTATTCTCTTGTGTAAGAGATTTTGCTGTTAGAATGGTATCTCAAACTTCCACATGACTTGGTTAGGAAGGAACACAAAAAATCTATTTTGATTGTATTTCTCAAAGGTTTCAGAACATCCTGAAATAGTTTGGAAATCTTGCAGGAGTACATTTTATAGTGAGATTTGAGGGACTCTGCTTCTGCTTAAACTGGAGTGTGGAGGGAAAAAATCCACAACAATGTTTAAGCAGAGTTTGCTAAGACTGAAATAGATCTGATTTGAGATGGGAATATACTTTTGTTTCATCTGTACTGTCATGGTCTCATATTAGTGAGAAAGTATCTTAAATGTGCTTTGTGTTTTCTAATCTCACATTAACTTACTGTTCACATTGTAATTCTGTCTCTGAGAAATTGGGAGGTTCAGATTTAATTACACGAGAAGCACAAGTCTCATTGGTAAGGGAAAAACAATAAGGAGAGGTACTTCTGGAAAAGTGTGAACTGTCACCAAAAAAAAAGTGGAATGAGAAATATGTGAATCCAAACGTTCCATTTCACTGTTGTCTTTGTGGTCTTGGTTTCCTAAGAAACTTGATTTTCTCCCCCATCATTCTGTCTTCCTCTGCTTATGCCTCCTATTTTAATTATTTGCTGACCAAACTGCATCCAGTTTTGACAGATATAGTTACCTGTAGCATATTGTGTCCTGAGCATGTAAAGCCCTAGTTGTAGAAATTGCTCATTGTGAGCTCTCCTCTTTAGACATCTGAGCCTAGTCCTGGAAGCCACATCTGAACAAACCCTGGACTCAGTCAGTGTTGCTCCTCCCAGGCAGGGTTTCTTCCATAGCTGTAGCACTTCAGTTCTCAGCACACCTGGCCAGGTTGTGTTAGGTGCTGTGCAGACACAGACCAAGAGCCAAGATTATCATGAGTGGTCTCACAGGGCAGAGTAATGCCTAGAAAATAACTCTAGAGTAAAATACATCCAGACATACAAACTGGTGTTGCTTGCCATTCCCACATTGATTCACACGTGTACTGCAAGAAGAGACAAAACTTCACTGAAAGGATGGCTCTAGGTGCAGCTCTTCCTCACTTGTCAAGTTCCCAAAGTGAATCAAAAAGAGAATTTGAGGACTTGATTTGAAATGATTCTCAAGTGCTGAATTCAGCTGCATCTCCAACTCTGAATTTCTATGCCAAGGCAGATGCCTCTGTTGCAGAACTGTAGTTAATTATTCATGGCCCCAATGAAAACAGACCTGGAAATGTGAGAGTAATTTCATGCTTGTAAGTCAAATTCAGCAGCACTGAGTAAGCAGGTGCAGCCTCAGCAATCTAAGAGAAATAAGTTCTCCAGTAAAACTAGTGCAGGTGGCAGGGGGTTATGGAAGAAATGGGTGTGGCTGATCTGCTTTCCGTAGCAGTTCTGATCTAGTGTGCAGCTACTTGCTGTGTGTTTACTACAGCTTTTACTTTACTACAGCTGTTCTTCTCTCTGGAAATGAGTGCTTGCAGACCATGGTAACAGATGCCATACAGACAGTGTGTTTCACTGGTTCTCAAAATGCTCTAAGTGCTAACAGCCCAGAATGCTGAAGTTCTCTGTAGTCTGTAAGATGAATGCCATCATACAATATCAAGCTGCTGAGAAAATTTCTTCTGCTAGAGAAATGAAATATTTAGTCCCTAAATCGCTGTGGGGCACAGCAGGAGCACAGAGGGATGTGGAGCTCTGCTCTCAGCGTGGCTCTGCTCTGGCTCCTGGCATTTGACACACTTGCCACTCAGAGCAAGTTGTTTCACTTTCTCCTGAAGCCTATCCAGCTTAGGGGGAAAGTGTGGATTCTTTTTCATAGCACAAGGTAGCTGTGACTTTTCTGGATGGAAAATGATGGGCTCCTGTAGCCATCCCAGCTTCTGGAGTGGAGGCTGGCAGAATGGAGGTGCCTGAGTGTGCCAGGAATAACACAGCTCCTCTCTCCTGCAAGGGTGGCCATCTGTCCCAGCTGTGCCTTGGAACCTCAGTGTGATCTTTGGCAGCCTCCTTCTTCCAGCCTTCTCATTTATGGAATGAGGGATCACAGTGTTTCCTCCACCTCCCAGGCCTGCTACAAAGCTCTAAGACACAAGATGCTAGAGAGGTCTAAAAATACCACGGCTGCTAAAATTTGGAGAGATTTGGATCAGAAAAGCCAGTGAGAAGCATTTGGAATCTATCCCAGATCCCACAAGGTGCATTCATTTCCAGTTAGACTTTGTCATCTGGGTGGCAATGAATCAAAGATGGGAGAATTTCTATTTCACATGTGCTCTACCAAGACACTGCATTATTGTTTGTAATACAAGTAGGTGCTGGATAATATTCCAAATAGCACTGCTTTGTGCTTTTGTGCCTCTGGCAGTGGTGTTAAGTGCATAAATATTGCAGTTCTGCATTGAAAGGTGATTCTGCTTAAGAGAAAATTTAGATGGTTTGAATTTTGGTAATATTCTGATGAGAGACATCTTTTAAAATCCTCTATAAAAAGAAAAAGCCATAGGACTAGGGCTCTGAAGCAGACATCTTGGCTCTCTTCCCCACAGGCAGTGCAATGCCAAGACCCCTAAGAAACCCAACCTTTGTGCTGACTGATCCCAAAGCTTCCTGGGTTGTGAAGAAAAACTGTCAAAACCAAACCATCTCTTCAAAACATTTCAACTTTGACAAATAAGCAAATGCTATTGGGAAAAAAGAAGAGTTTTTTAAAAAACCCAAACCAAACCCTCCTGGAATTTTTCTCAACCATGCTAGTAAACATGGAAGGGCAATGGCTCCAGCTAAGCAAACAGGAAAGCATGCCCTGCTGTCTAACTGTGCAATGTGGCAATGGCAAAATAAAGACAAGATTAAAGGTGTATTGAACCACAGCAATCAAAAGAGGTGTGGATCTCTAAATAACACCATGTCATGAAACACATAAAGGTAGTGCCTCTTCAGGAGCATTTAGTCATGCAGGTAATCCAGGCTGATGTTAAAGAGATGATGCCTTAAGTTTTAGCTTTTATATTTTTCAGATTCTGGGCTGTTTTAATTTGTAGTTCTGGGATTTATATTAAGTGCTACTGAGCTCTCTTCACAGAGTAGGGAGACAAAACAATTCCTTCTCCAACTTGGGACCAAGGACAACTGATGCAGCTTTCAGGCCCAAGAACAAAAACAGTGGTGAAGTGAGAAGGAAAAAAACAGGAGGATGGAGCTTCATAAGCTGAAGCTGTAATTGGACAATTAACTCCAATGTGCCAATGGATCAGAACTTATAAAAGTGTGAGACCTTGTGATCAGGTGTCCATTCTGTGACCATTTTGGGTTCATCTTGGGTGTGGCCCAGCCAGGCTCTTGTGCTGCTCAGGTGTGCCCATTGAGGCCTTTTTGTAAATCTCTACTCTATCCTTTTGCTCTGTCTGGTCTCTGTTCCAGGTCAGCCTCCAGAAGGTACCAGTGAAGCCATCCAGGAGAGCAAACTGGAACCTCCTGTTGGCCAAAACAAATACATAATAACTTCAGGAAAAACGCACATCTGTTCCCTCCTTTTGATTGGCAAAAACATCACTGCTATTCCAGTGCCTCCCTAATTGACCAAATTAGCCTTTGGGATAATTACAGCTGTTGTGAAGGGCTCTGAGTGTTGCGCAGGTACCGCTCTATCCCTGAGCTGTTATTCCAGCCCTGTTGCTGGGATACCCTTACATTATGGGAGTACTCATGGTAGTGATACTGCCAGGAGGAGGTGTGGGCAAAACTGGAAATATCTTCCCCACCCACCCTTCATGCTCAGTATGATGGTAATTATTGTTCCCTCTTTCTAGGCTGGGTAAACCTCCCTGCTGGCTGTGGAGAAGGCAGCTCCCCCTGGGCACTGCACACTCTCCATCCTCCCTCCCTGCAGGACTGAAAACACAAACCATGGCCCCGTGGCCATGCTGCAGCCCATCAGCACAGCCCCACTCATGGCCACAGTCACCTGCAGTGATTCACCTTCCTCTGTGGCTAAAACACCCATGTGTGGCACCTCAGCCCATTCCCAGGGTGTTTTGCAACCAAGTCGCCATCCAGGTCTGCAGGGACTAACAGCATTATTTGCTCTGTCTGCCTAATCTAGATTTCTCCTCCTCCCATTTCGTTATTTGCTTTGGGATTCGTGTTTGAAGAGCTGTGACTCACTCTAGTTGTGCTCCTACTGCTTAAAATTAAAATAGGAATGCTTCTCCCTCTACACCCTCCATCTCCCAATTTTCTAATATGTTGCCTTCTGAAGCTATACTACATCTTATAAATATTTCACCAGAAGGGAGCTGACAGAGAATTCCCATCTGTCACATTAACACAGCCTGGTTGGAAATACTTTTTTAAATGAAGGCATCATGTGGAGGGAGGGAGTGGACAAAGAAGTGCCTACGTGACTGGGAAGAGGAGAGATGGTAGGAAACTGTGAAGTACTACTACCTTGGGTTTGAGAATCCAGGCCCGCCTTGAAACTTGCTTCAGCTGCTTTTACAGAGGATGAGCAACCACCACTCTCTACTTACACTGTTGGTGATTAGCACGTCCGTGACTGTGGCCTTTGCCATCTTGCTCTGGACCCTCAGAAACTGAGACACTTTTGTTAGAAGTAAAAAACATGGTGCCAGAGCTTAAATAGGAATATTTGAAAATTAGCTCTGCCTACATTTTCAAAGCAGGGGAGGATTCTGTATCTTGACAGTAGGATTTTTATGCAGTCTCTCCTTTGAGCCAAACTGCTGTGCCACCAAAACCATTGCTTTGGGCATGGCTGTGGTGGGTTTCCAGCCTTAGGTGTGGCTCCTCCACGTGAAACAGTAAGTTCAGATCTCGCCAAGAGAGCGCTGAATATGGTCACTCAGGAAAGAGAAGTGGAACAGCTGAGATGTGTGTGTGCTCAGAGCATTTAACCTTTTCTGTTAAGAAGGCTTTATGCTACACAAAATACACTTTAAAGACTGGCTCTTAGCCCTGAGTTCTCCTCAGAGCTAATTCCACTGGAGCCCAGTTTGTCTCAGAGGTAGCTACTCAGCACAGTCCAAAACAAAGATGGGGCAAGCTGATGAATGAACAGTGTGGATGATTGAGGCTCTTTCCCACTCTTGCTCTCTTCCCCTGTGTCATTCAGCAGTGTATATTTCTGCTTACCAGTTCAGTCTGACCTGTGGGCTTCTTTCTTTCTGGGGCTGTCCTGAGCAGGAGCCCGTGGTGACCTGCAATCACTTTATGGGCTCACAGAGTTCCAATGGGTGGATCTACATCACAGGGCATTGTATTCAAGCTGTAAGCCTGGGACAGCAAAAGATAGTAATTAGTGCAGAAAAAAAAAACAAACAACAACCTGACAAACCACTTTTTTCCTTTATTGCTTTAATTCTGAGATGTGAGCACACATAACTACATCTGCGTTTCTCAGTTCCACTGAGTAGGAGAAGGGCAGAGTGTTACACCACAGCTTTCCAGGAACTTGCTTCACTCTGCCTCATTCCCTGTGTCATGCAGCAGCTCTGTCATCACACAGGATGCTGTTGAGCTCGTGTTTTAGCCCGTGCCCACGTCACAGCCCATGACAAGCAGCTCTCCCTGGAGCTGAACACTCTGTCACAAGCCAGCCCCGCTGCAGCCCAGCTCCGGGCGCGTACGTGGACAGAAATGGGTGGCTTGACAGCGTGAATCCTGATCTCCCTTCCACCTATTACACAAATGTTCCTTTGCTCTGGGCCCTCGCTCTAGCTGTCAGTTTGTCTCTTGCAAAGCAGTGATAAACTTACAATAGAACTCCAGATTCTCAAAAGAGCTCAGCCTCCCACTCTGACAGCCAGACTTCACTAGGAAATCACCTCCGCTTTAGGCACCAGAGTGTTCAGAGGTAGAGGAGAGGTTTAGCACACTGAATCCTCAACTTCTCTCACAATCTGGGCAGCAGACACTGCTGCTAGGGTTGTTGGAAACTTTGAAAAATTTGCACCTTCTTTAAGAAACTAAAAGACAACTCAGTTTTTCAGAAAACCTGGCTCCAATTTAGGTGTTGAGCGCTCAAAAAATTTGAGTCTGAGCTCTCTGAAAAATCTGGCATCTAGCAAAGGAGTGCTGTGAGGATAGATTAATTAATGTGAGATCCTGGGGTAGCAGTGTTGACAGGCCTGCTAAACTTTTTTAAAAAGTGAGGAAGAGCTGCATGTGTTGAAATTTCAGGGAAAATACCTAGTAGGTGAGAAATTACAACCTACTGTGGATCTGCCACAACATAAGGAAAACCACAGTAAGTTCTCCCATAGCTGAAATGTGCCACTGGCAGAATGAATACTGTTGCCAGTGACAGATATGATACTATTGGCACTCAATTTTAGAAGCTTTAGAACATTAAATCACAGGCTTTTAGTGAAGTAGGGAAACACAGCGTATCTTTAATCCTGGCTTCCTAACCCAGCAGTGCAAAGAATGTTTGAGAGCTGTTGCTGTGTTGCTATTAGTTTCAACCAAAAAATTTGTTGTCAGGTGGACTTAAATTTTCCAGATGACAGTAAATTCCATGCAGGAAGTGAGAAGGAGATGAAGCTATGTGTTTGAAACTGCTGAGGGACGAGTTTTGTAAAGGAATTATGCAAATATGATAATTGTGTGTTTTCCTTTTTAACTGTGTGAAAGGGAAACAAATGGAGATGCCTGTCGTTTATTCTGCATGTTCACTGGTAGAACATCTGCTTTGAGAAAAGCGTTTGTGACTGTTCCTCTCAGGGACAGCCAGATAACTCTGGTTTGGAGGAGAAATAGAAAGGATCTTACTTCTACTGCAGTTCTTTCATTTCTGACAGCTTCTCAAACACAGCTGGAGAGCAAGGCTACATCGGGACATCCCCACTGCGTGGGGCAGCCACACCTTCAGCAGGTTAGCACCATTTATCTCAGAGCTTCATGCCCCAAGGACCTTTTATCTCAGTTCTGTAGTGAGCTCAGCAGCCACAAAGACAGAATTCTAATGAGTTCAACAGAGCTACTGTATTTCCAATCAACAGAGAGAGCAATAATCCTTTTGCAGATGCACTGGTTAGTTATTCACACTTATATACATGGACAACACAGCATTTCAAGAGCAGTGGAAACAGGCAGTTTGGGCATTTTTGCCCTTTTGTTATCCATCTTGCCTCTCTTCTCCACATTTCTTTTTTAAGATTTCCCTTTTGCCCTTGGGATACTTAACTGTCTTTCCTGCTTTTGCCAATTTAAAAAAATTAATTAAAAAAAAAAAAGGTGAGAAAATTAAATTATTTCTGGAACGTGTCAGCAACAAGTAGAATCTCTTGGGACCACCTTTGACGTACAGGAAAAATAAGTTTGAGAGAGGAAATTGGTTTCCCCATAGCTGATGGTTTTCCTGGGTTGGTTTACCAAAGTGTTGAACTCTTGAATGCTCAATTAGTATTCACCAAAGTGTCTAATGATAGAACCAACTCCAGAAATTTCTTCACTGCAGTTCATGTATCATTTTTCAGGTTCTGAGAAAAGGACCTACTGTTTTACTCAGTGCAGCAAACAAGTTCTCCCCTTTTCTACCCTGTGCTGTTTTGCTTTTTTTAACAGTGGTTCAAGGACACCTGCAAAAATAAACAGGAATGGCAAGTTATTGCCTCCAGAATGTGTGGAGTACCTCAGCAAACTAGTTTATAAATAGATAGGCAGAGGGATATAATGACTATAGTATCTTGAAGTATTTTGGTTTGGTTTTGTTTTGCTTTGGGCAGTTGCTATAATACCCTGTGTGATTGTGACAGCAGTAATGGATTCTCAAAGAGCAGATGGCCAGCTCCATTTTGAGCTACAGGCTAAAAATCATGCTGCCAAGCCCAAGGACTCAGAAATCATGACCTATATTTCACCTCAAATGAAGGGATGTCTTCACAAACTCATAGAACTGGGCTTGTGTCATAAAAAGAAAAATAGAAAGCATTGTTTTGTTTGTATTTCGTATTCATATTTTTGAGTCTTCATAATGGGTTTGGTTACATTTTCATCTCATCTTTATATCCAAAAGTCATAAATTTTTTGCTTAGTAACAAAAACAGGGACCATAGTGTGACTCCAAGTTTCAAAGCAAAAACTTTCACTAGAATAGAAAACAAATAGCAGACATTAGAAATTAACTTTTCAATCTCCAAAGAGGACTGGTTCTCGTTCACCCAGTGCACATTCCCAGAAAGTTTCATCTCTGCTTGAATCACTCCCTGAAGTACTCAGTGTAATAGACTCTGTAAATCTTATTTGCATTAACTTTGTTAGGTTTGCTTATTATAGTCATCTTGACCCAGCCTTTGCTAGGGATGTTGGCCTTCTTTCTCCTGGCCAGGCTTGTTTTTGTGGTCAGAAGAAGCAGATAAATAAAAGTAAGATATAGCTGTTCTGGGTGCTGGACACAACTGAGTGCATCATACACCAAGATGCTCAGAAGAATGAAAAACCAGAAATGAGCTAAACTTTAAACCTCAAATCACAGCTGGATTTTAACCTGAAGTACCAGAGAAATTTGCAATAATTTTGCTAATTATTCTGAAGCGAGTTTCAGTATTTTGGTGCTTTGCAGTGAAATTGAGGATTGTTTTTTGAGAATTGAAACATTCAGCTTTGAGTAAATAACAAAGAGCCAGTCTTCCCAGTTCAGTCAGGAACTATTTATGAGAAAACTGCATGCACAGGAAAGTATCAATATCTACTTGGAAAATGATTCAAATGAGCAAAGAGAGACAGGGGCAGAGAGACAATGGCTGAATATGCAAATACCCTTTTGTTGTGCTGTGTTTTCTTTTGGATGTTAAACTTTCTTTTTGTAATGGTTTGTTCCTGTTATATTCTCCTGTGTTACTGGTTTTGTCCAAGTTGTACCCTACCTTTACTGTAGAATGTTCCTTGTTCCTCCTACCCCTGGTGTCAGTCCTCCAGAATACCAGCCCCAGTTGTTGCCCTTTATGGTATTTCCCCACCTTTTGTTCCAGTTCCTTCTCTATCCATCACTGTTACCCTGCCCCTTTTTCCTGAACCTTCCCTGTCACTCCAAACCCAGACCAATTCCAGTGCCCCACCCCGTGGGTGTCCTGGGGTGTGTCCCAAACCTCGATGTCCCATTGGGGCATGTGACTTGTTCTCTCCTCCCTTCTACCCTGGTTGGCCCCAAGGTTTTATTGGCATCCTCCCCTGCTCCTTCCCTGCAGAGTCTCTCTTGGTTATTTATTTGTATCAACCCCCGATTTGTTATTGTATAAAAGCCCCTGCACAGCAGCGCTCAAGTGTTTTTTGTCCCTGGACTTTCTGAGGGATAAACAGCATTGGAAACCATGTGGGAGACCGTTTCCTGGTCTTTACCTCAGTCCTGGATGCTGGCACACCCCGTGCTGTGGAGAGCAGCCTTGCTGCTGAGCTTGGCAACCCTGCTCTGCCTCTACCCAGACCCATCTAGGGCAGGGAGCACTCTCAGCGCAGTCCAGGCAAGAACTGGCAGGCTAAATTTATTTTCTCCAGCACTGCATCTCCCTTTGTTACTCCCTGAGCTCTGACAGACACAGGGCAGTTTAATAATTGATAATTTTCATGGTGGGTTGGAAAATATATTTGTGATACAATGCTAGGATGGATAAGAGAATGGAATAAGAATTCAGAATGATTCTGGTGATTTGGAGAAGTGGTGTAAGGTGACTTGTTTCAAGAAAAAGTCCATTTCTGTTTAGAAAAAGGTTGTGATACAACACTGACTAGTGGAAGTTGTGGCAATGAGGCAGAAGGTGTTAATGGCATGAGCACAGCCTGGGAGTTGTCTGGCTGAGAATCACTTTGTCCTGCAAGGACTTGAGGGTTATAATGAGTCAGAAGCTGTAACCATGAGTCAAATCAGCCTGTGGCAAATAGGCAAAATGTCATACCAGTGTGTTTAAAACCAAGTAATATCTGTAGTAATTACTCCACTCGACTTGGAGCTCCCTAAGACTGGGAAAGCAACAAGTAGCATTCTCCAGCATTTAAAATGTTGTTGTGCTTACAACAAAAGCAAAGGTCTTAAAATTGCAGTAAGGAGCATTCAGTTAGACCTGAAGGCTAAACATCCAACAGCAAGGATGGCAGAGCCCTGGAACAGATTGCTGTGGGAAGGTGGAGGAATCACAGGAGGCTCTCACCCACAAGATAAACATCTGTCAACAGCTGTAGCTGAACTGTCACAGGGCAGACTGGGTGACCTCAGGGTCCTCATTTCCAATGATTTGCTGGTAAAGCCTATATAAAAGAGGAAAACACTGTCACCATTTCTTTAACACTCTGGGCAAAGTGCCTCCCTTTTGGTCGTGAGTGATTGTGAGGGCGATGGCAGCTGTTCAGTGCAGGAGGCAGCTCACGACAGAAACAGCGCAGGGGCAAGTGGAGAAGTGTGATGAGGCTGTTGACTCAGCCTGCATGATCAGCTGTGGCTTCAGAGCCTCTTGCCATCACAGGATGCTCAGAAAAGAGGCAGGGGTGGCATCCCTGCCCACCACTTGCTTCCAGCACGGATGGTGGTGCAGCTTGGGCCATGTGAACAAAAGGATTCCACTTCGTTGGGTTTTATGGCACACGTGATAATCCAGCTCCCTGGCCCAGAGAAAAAGCTAATTTGCTTTTTCTTGTGTAATAAAGTCAAATAACAGGGCATAAATTACACCAAAACTCCTGAAACAATAAAGAAGTCCTAAAGGAAAAATAAAATTAAATTAAGATTTCAGGTTTAAAATTTTGTGTGGGAATGCAATTCCTCACAGTAGGTAGTCCTCTTGTCACTGGCACACAAAAGCTGAGGTGCTACTAATGGGGCACAAAGCTTTTCACCAGAAGGCTTTAATCCCTGGAAAACATGAGTCTGCACTGTCTGGTGGCTTCTTGGTTCCATGGGGATGTTAGAAACAGGCTGAAATCTCCATTTCAAGTTTTTTCCCTTATGGATAACTAGAGTCTAGGTTGCTCAGGACAAATTCAACTTAAACAGTGTGTGTTCAAGTGCCCTCAGTGTTGTTTAAACCCTGCAAGGATGATAGTGCAGCATGAGAAAACAGAGATGGCAGCTCATCCTTTCATTAATTCAACTAAATATTTTGGGTGATCCCATGCTTTATTTATCCCTGAATAGTGTAAAGGGCTGCTGCAGGAAACCTTGCTCATGGTTGGCCTTCTAGCAGGATTCCTGTTTAACAACTGTGAGAGAAGTCCAATGGCTCATCTCCTGGAGCCCCTTACAGAATCCAGTGTGCTTACCTGGAGCTTCAGTCCTTGCACACTGCAGACTTCATTCCAACTTGGCTCCTTATCAAATGTTACACGTGGAAGAAAACACTAAAAATACACTTGAACAAACTAAAAGAAGGAGATAATGAGAGTCAAAAATAGAGCATTTTCAGGCACAGGGTGTGTACAACCCCAGAAGTTCTACCTTCATTTTAGTTTCCAGCTTTCTAAGAGTGCGAGAAAGTTCTGGGAGAGTGGGAGTGCTTTGACATGCACACAAAGACTTGTTCCTAGGCAGAAAAAATGTTACTGGATTTGCTGCTATATCAAGAGCTTTACTACACTGACCTCAGCACATACACAGTGTTTCCTACAGTAATTTCTCTCCTCTGATTTCTCTCCTTTCTTATTTTCATTTCGAAACTATGTAGTCAATAAATAAAACATTAGGTAGGCTCCTAAACAGAAATAGGCATCAAATCAAAGAGGGGTGGGTGAACAAAGCCATGGGAAAAAAGGGAAAGACTGGGATTCGGGCTGCACAGAGATTTCTACTATGTGAAATAATATTCACAGCATTTTCTCAGCCTGTGTTGAGTTTAGCTGTGCAGCTAGAAGGGTCATGTAAACCAGAGCATCTGAAACAATCAAGCATACAATAGATCATTTGTAGTCTTACAGCAATGAAAGGAAGTTTCCATAAATAAGTCCCTAACAAGTCTGAATTGCTTTTAGGCCACAACAACAATCTAACTGAATATGGAGTGTAAATCTGGAGAATTTAATTGAAGGGATCACCCAAAATATTTAGTTGAATTAATGAAAGGATGAGCTGCCATCTCTGTTTTCTCATGCTGCACTATCATCCTTGCAGGGTTTAAACAACACTGAGGGCACTTGAACACACGCTGTTTAAGTTGAATTTGTCCTGAGCAACCTAGACTCTAGTTATCCATAAGGGAAAAAACTTGAAATGGAGATTTCAGCCTGTTTCTAACATCCCCATGGAACCAAGAAGCCACCAGACAGTGCAGACTCATGTTTTCCAGGGATTAAAGCCTTCTGGTGAAAAGCTTTGTGCCCCATTAGTAGCACCTCAGCTTTTGTGTGCCAGTGACAAGAGGACTACCTACTGTGAGGAATTGCATTCCCACACAAAATTTTAAACCTGAAATCTTAATTTAATTTTATTTTTCCTTTAGGACTTCTTTATTGTTTCAGGAGTTTTGGTGTAATTTATGCCCTGTTATTTGACTTTATTACACAAGATGCCAAGATTTATGTTAATAGAGGAAAATGCATTTAAAATATCTCCTAATATATTTTCCTTGAAATACAGGAAGATTACAGCTGCTGCAATAAACTCATAATCTCTGAATGCCAGAATGGAAATGTTTGACATTAACAGGCTGCTTTTAGAAATGAAATATCTGTAGCAAGGACATGGAGAACTTACAACTGACGTCTGGTTGTGACTGCATTTGAACTTTGTGCACTATTTGAGATTCAGAGGGGGGAATGTTAACTTTTTACACATACCTCAACACTTCATGATGTCAACCAGAACCAGAGGCAGCAGAATTCCTCAGGACAGGCTGCTCCCATGTCAGTTTGGAGTTCGCAGGAGCCAAGGAGAATGTGAAATCTTGTGAGAAAGTCTGATTCTTCCTATTTTCCAGTCTCAGTGACTTCCATGGAAAATGAATGCTAGGGAATGCTTACAGAGATTTATGGCTCAGCTGCAGCGCAGCCTTTAAAAATCTGGAATGATGTGGGACAACTTTGGGAATAGTTGGGTTTGAATCAGCCCCGAGTTTGTGATGTACCCTGGTTAAATATGAGGCTGGGAGAGCTTGAAGTGGTAAACCATCCTGCAGCCCTCACTGCACCAAATTCCATCTTTTTTAGAGCGTGGAGGCAGGCTGCTCCTGTTACTGTGAGGAAGCAAAAGATAGTGAGCTGAAAAGAGGTGGTCTCTGAACAGGCTCTCTACTCTGTCACAGCATTTTTGTGCCAACCAAGATTTTACTAGCTTATCTCGCTGTAAATCTGATGCAATGGAGCAGAGACTAAGTCTAGGTTTAGAAAATCTGAGCACACTTGAAATTAAATTATTAGAAGAGAACTGTAGTTCTTACTACTGTTAGCAATCCTTTGGGCTTAAATAAGATGAAGCCCATTTTTGTACCCATGAAACTCTTGCTGAACTCTGCTGGCATTGACAGGGCAGTGAGTAATTGCTCAAAATAAATTACCATTGCCTGCTCTGAATTCCTTTTGCTAAGAATCTAGATCCTTTTGATATACATAGGGTTATTTAAATCATCCTTTGAAAAATGAACGTCAGAGGGGTGGGTCTGAGCATGACCTCCCCTTTTGGGTTGGGGAGGCCTTGTCATAACAGACATTTATCTGCTGGGCAGGTTTTAATTTACATCCTAGGCATTAATTGCACAATGTGTTGCAACAAAAATGATGTCTTTCCCTTGTACCAGAATACTGCACCAGGAGGAAACCAACCTCAGAGTGGTTATATAGCCTGAAGGAACACAATGTTTTTTGTGCACAAAAATCACAGATACAATCCTGCCTATGTCAAGAGGAACAAACAAAACCCAAAAAAAACCAACCCAATCTGCTTTAATAATATCAATATTTTGCTATTTTTAAATGAAGGAATAATTTAGTGCTTAGCTTATGAATATATCCATCCCAGAAACACAGATATCAAAACTGAAATATACCACAAACCAGCCCAATTAAAAGAAAAATCATACTTTCTTGTCATCTCTTCACATTTCCATCCAGTTAGGATATCAATATTAGGCCAGCCTCTAACTGAAATAGGGTTAAAGTGATTTCAAAGAAATCCAATAAAATTCATGTGCAGGTTTCTATATAAGCAGAATTTCATCCGTGAAGTATTAAATGAGCACAGTTAAAATAGGAAATATCAGAGTCCGAGCACATGTATCATCAGTTCAAATTAGATTCTACTCTTGGAGCCTCCCACGCAGTGAAGAAACAAACAGGAGTGGAAAGAAATTTCACAGTCATTGAGGAGAACAGCATCTCTTCTACTATTTAATATTTATCACTGCCTTTCCTGTATAGAACCACAGAATGCTTTCTTAGGCTCATCGGGAATAATTTTTTTATGATTTAATGTAAGTTCTTTTTTGTGTTTGCTTTGGGCATTTTGTGTCTTACTCTGTAAAAACTAGAGTGATTCTTTGTCTTTTTCTAATCATTATGCATTGTCACCATCATTTTGTTTATGCTATAAAGAGCTCAGAACTGGTTCTTTGCTGTATACAAATATGAAAGAAATCACAGTCCCATCCCTCAAAAGCTTAGGAGGAAAACACTGGTATCTTTGAGTTCATCTCTTTTCTGGAAACTAAATTTAGTCTTTAATATCTTTTAAAAGAGAATCACAACATTTTGGTAAATTGTATATTCCAGCCAGAAAAAGTTCTCAGTAGAATCTTAGTTGGGGGTTTTATCTTGCTAAGACTTCTGAAAATGTCTTGTTTTCCACTTTGAAAGGATAAACTGAAAAACGTTTTGCTATTACAGTAATGCTGACAGTGATAATTCTTTGGCCATGAGTGTAAAAAATGCCCAGAGTAAAGCATCTATTAGCACAATTTATCCAGTACAGCTTGAAGGCAAAGATCCCAATGTTATCAGGTCTGCAAAATTGCTACATTATTAAGTCACCAAAGACTTTCATAAGAGTAGTAATACTAAACAAGAAATACACACATAACGTGATATTTGGATGAGTTTTGCAATTATACTTTCTGTTTGTGAGTGCTGTGTTTAATTGTGGGTGGTTTTTTTTAAAAGAAACATGGGATCTGAATATTAAAGTGTTTCCTTTGAAAGCTCATTAGATGAAGTGGGATAGAGTAAAACTAAAAAAATCCCAGTGTGTTCATACCTGTGAATGTCCTGGTCATGGCTGCAGTGAGAGTTGAGAGCTCATTCTCTCAGATGAAGCACAGCCTTGCTAAAAACTGTTCCACTGTATAATTTTCTCTCATATAAACTTGGTCATACACAGGAATATTTAATACAAAATATGGCAAATCAAAAGTCAATTTCCAGGTAAAGACTGCTTTTGATGACAAATTTATGATCAACTGTAGTCCACAACAAAAAGGAATTCTCAGGTGGCAAGTAACAACCTTCCTTTTACTAAACACATTCACTACCATAACTTCAAAGGTATTAAGGCCATTTTCCTCAGGTGGAGCTTCACAGAATCAGATTCAGAACTAAATTTCATGGTATCCACCTCCTGCAACCAATGAAACTGGTCTCTGATAGACAGAAACTTACTCATTATCAAGAATCTGTTCTCCACCCTCCATGCAGTACAGAAAAGTACTGGGATCTTGGAAGAATATTACATGATCATGTACCTAAAGACTGTATAATAGACTCAAAGTAATTAAATTAAGATATAATGGACAGCCTGAATGCTAAATACTTGGGGCTTGTTTTCTTACCAACTTAGCAGGCATATTAGTAACAAAGAAAATTAATTGGGTGTCTATTACAATTAATACTTAAAAAAGGTTTTCCCATTAATTTCATGCACCTAAACATTTATATTGTATTTCATGTAAATAAAACTTTTATATGCAAAATGTGTGGAGATGCAGTCACAGAGAGTTAGAAGATAGCTTGGTTATTCATTGAGCCTAATCTTTCATTTTCTTAGTGCCCTAGGAGGCATTTGCCTTCTATGTAAATAGTGTATTAAAAGAAAAATTGCCTCAGCCATAAGTTGTTTTCTATTTTAGATTAACAAATATGTACAGCCTTTCAAGAAGACACTGCACTATAGAAATCAATAGCAGATTGCTTTGATAGAGTGAAATTAAGAGATAAGGAACATGAAAAACATCAGGAAGTTCCAAGGCTCCTTCTTCAGTCAAAATTCCCTGGTTTAAGTTAAAAAGGAAGAGCAAGATTGCCTCAGCTCTTCCCAGGTGTGCCATAGCATTTTTAAGATATAATAACGTATATTAAGTAAATCATGAGGTATTTTAGGAGTATTGTCATACCTTGGACACCTGTGTGTTGTCTGATGAACACTGAGTGAAGCTAATTTTGCAGACAGATATTCTCTCTTTGTCTTAGTCATGCTGGGTAGACAGTGATGTATCTGTGGCTTTTCAGGGGTGCTTTGCCTGGAACAGAAAGGATGAAAGCCTGAGAGGATGTGGCCACCACACATGTCAAAGATTCACAAAGGAGAGCTTCCATAGCACATGCATCCTCACGAGTCTGACAAGCAGATAATCCAAATATTCTGTGACATTCATCCATAACTGATTGCCTGAAATGCCCATTCTAACCCCAATTTACTCTAATTGATTAGTTCTTCTATTTGTAATTCAAGAAAATTACACTTTTTCCACAAATGTCAACTGAGAATCAGGAGGATGATACTAATGCACCTGATGTTTAGCTTGACTAAGGTGCTCTTCTGATGACCTGTGAGGCAGAGTCATGATCCTGTTGTTTTCCAGGGGTGCTGGATGATGTGAGCTGCAGTTGATGCTGTCAGAGGAAGCAGACAGTTCTGCTCATGGGCTGCCACCTCAGCCGTGTAGCTTTTGCTGCTGCAGAGAAAAGAGCTCTGTAGCACAATTCTGGAGGTTAATTCTCCACCAGGATAATTATTCAGACACTGAATTATGCACACAGTCCTGGGTGCACTTAAGTCTCTGCTCCACTGCATACTGACAGCTCTGCACATCCGTATTCCCACCTGGCCCCACAGCCCAGAATCAGGTGGGATAATTTAGTTATGGCTGCAAAACACCCTCCATCCCAATCACAGTAATTTGGGGGTGATCCACCAGAACCTCCAGAGTTCTCTCTAGTTTTTCTGAACCTATTTTCTCCTTTCTTTCAGACTGCTTACTGATTTGACAAATGGTTTCAGCCTCCCTAAAGCTGAATTTTCCTTTTATTACTATTTTGTTTACAAAGCTCCTTCTGCTCCTACCTCCCATCCTGTCCCTGGACTGATACTGCAGCAAATTCCTTCATCCAGTCCATCCCCATCTAGCTGTGGGAAGTTGCTCAGCTCCACTCACTCCCCACAGTCCATCCAAAACAAAACCCAGCTGATTTGTTAGCGTAGGTGAGTCCTTCCCCCTCCACCTTGTATTGTAAATCCCAAGTAGGAATATTCGTTTCCCCATTGATTAAGGGAGGCTTTTCTGATCCCTGCTGGATTCCCAGGATGGCCACAGCAATACATCCCTCACTGTGAGGTCAACTCTTTTGTTTTATTTGTTTGGGATTTTTTTAGAGTTAAGATTAAAAGTGCGAGAGACAGAATTTTTGTTTGGACTTGGTTGTTCATTTTTTTAAAATTTAATTTATAGCTTTACTGACTGTGAGTAGTTTTCTATGCTAAGTTAACAGAGTAAGAATGGCGTGAAGAGTAATGTCTTTAAGGTTTTGGTTTTTTTAAACTACCTAATTATGAGATGTTAACTAATTTATTTTAACTTTTAACTCAATAATGAATTACTTATATCTCGTACTGTGGATTTTTCTAACCAATCAAACAAAATTACCTAAACTTGTGAAGAAGAAGAAGGAGGAGGAGGAGGAGGAGAAAAAGAAGAAGACTGTGCTTTAAATCTTTTATCTTGTTACATATATATTACTATATTCCAAAACTTTAAATTTTTTACTCTGTGTGGTAACACACTTCTATTTAACTACACACTCATAATTTCAGTACTATTAAGAGATATTAACTAATCTATTTTAACTTTTAACTCAATAACTAATTACTTATGTCTCGTACTGCGGATTTTTTTAACTAATCAAACAAAAATTACCTNATCTTGTATTGTGGATTTTTCTAACTAATCAAACAAAAATTACCTGAATTTATGAAGAAGGAGAAGAAGAAGGAGAAGAAGAAGAAGGAGGAGGAGAAGAAGAAGGAGGAGAAGAAGGAGAATAGGAGAATAATAATAAGACTGCTTTAAATCTTTTACCTTGTTACATATATATTACTATACTCCAAACTCTAAATTTTTTTACTCTGTGAGATAACACACTTCTATTCATCTACATACAATGCCAGTGCAATCACTCAGTTTTGGAAGCCTTTTCTGTGGCTTCAGGTCAAATGCAGTGTATCTTTGAGGATCGTTCCCTGTCAGCACAGAAATTCTTTGTGTCCAGGTTCCAGCCCCTCTCTGCTGTCTCTCAGCTGAGGCTGCCTCCCTTCGAGGGGCTGCATCACACCATCCTCCCGGTGCATTGCAGCTGGGGCTGGCCTGCAGCACCACAGGAGCAGCTCAGCAGCTTGCCTGCACATCTGCAGTGCTCACACAGCTGCTTTCTGTCCTGGCCCACGGGAGCAGTACCCTGGCCTCGATGGGTTTTGGCTGCAGTGTGAGGGTGCCTGGTGTCCTCTCATCCTCCTCCCAGCCAGCCCATCACATGGCTGGGGAGTGCTGGGGTGGATCCCCAGGCACTCCTGGCTGTGCTGAGGGCACATCCATCATTCTCTCCTTGGGCTTTGAGTGGGAAGGGCTGGGTGGAAGGAATGCCAGAGGTAGAGCCCTGCAGCTCCTGGGCATCCCAGGACATTCCTCACTCCAGGCTGCTCCTTAAGGGAAAATGAGGGAGCAAGATATCAGAGAGCTCAGTTTTCTGAATCTGGGGGTTCCAACTGATGAAGGGAGTAGAGATAAAAAAGGGAAACAAATGTTTGCAGCTGTTTGAGTAGGAAATTTCTGTGTCATTCAGTCCTCAAAATCAGATTTTGTTCAGGCACACGTTGCTGCAGTGGTTTTTACAAGACACCAGATGCTGATCTGATTGCTTCACAGGAGCCATTAACTATCCAGGAGATTTAGGAGGCTGCTGATAAGAGAAGGAATAGCTGCTCTGTAAAATTGTCTCATTAAATGTCAATAAGGTAGAAGCGGGAGCTTTCATCTACATTTGATCTCTTCCCAAATATGTGGAGTGGTCAAACCTGCCCATTTTCCTGAATAATAAAACTATTACATTAAACCTTTCAGAAAGCAGTAGATTAATTCGCCATCCTTCACTGAAGAGGCACTTGTAGAGATATTTTTTTTAAACTGCATTTTTTTTTTAATGTCAAGGCTTTGGAGGCTACCGCTGACATTTACTTATGTGGTTTTAATTAAGTATTATTTTCAATGCACCTGAAGCTGTTAGAAGATTTTTTTTTTTTTAATGTATGCTGTATCAGCAAACCTAAGCAATAATCTCCACCTGAAGCTGATAAGGTATAAATGTAATTTTAAAGAGCAGTTACAGTTAAGTGTAAATGTTTTCCAGTTGGTCTTTTGGTTTTTCAGTTCTGCCAGATCCTTTCTAAATCGTGCTGGATTCTCCCTTGGGGAGGAGTTCCTTTGATGGAACTGCTCTTGGCTCCCTTTGGGTGGAAACAGCAGAACACTCCTCAGCAACCTTGCTGTCATTTAATTTAATTTAACCAAATTCAGATCGGAAATACTCTTAAAAGGAAGTATTACAGTTAAGAGTAGCCCTTCCCAAGGATGTTACAACCAGTGGACTCACATTTCCTACCCCTGTGTTCAAAGTTTGTAGTTTGCTGAAATTTTGGAAGCAGGGAGGTGATGCTGTTCTGAGTTTTTATTAAAGCTGTGGGGGGTTTAGGTATTTGCCACAAGGCTTTTCTAAGTGACATTGTCAGCACGATGGCAAAAGCTAACAACCACAGCTTGCAATAGCTGAAATATTTTTGGTATACTCAAGTGATTTAAGTGCTTTGGGGATTTCTACCCTAATTCCTTGAGAGCAGAATTTGAAATGTCACAGCAGAAGAAATCACAGCAAATACATATATGAATAATATCATTTACAATTAAAGGATAACTAAACATTCCTAGGGACGGATATAAACCAGAACAATTGGATCCAAACATAAGCAGCCTTTCAGACAGAGATCTGGTTACAATCTTTATGGCTGAAGCATCTCTCTAAATATCCCAGAAAGGAATGTATAACAACTTGCTCTGTAATATCTGAGCCACCTTTCAGCTAAGGATGTAGAGGTGGTGAAGACAGCACTGATTGGATATTAGGGGCTCCTTAGGAGCCCTAAAATAAACAGTCAGTTTTGGGATAAGTAAGGGGAAAAGTCAATAAGAAGCTCAAATTTCACATGTTTGGTTCTGAAGCTACAAAGCTGTTGAATTGTGGACAAATAAAATGAAGCATTTACCTAGCACAAATGGAAAAAGAGACTGAGTCAACCAGATGAGAATTCATGTCACATTTGTATACATCAGGCCCAAAAAAACCCCTAAAACTGTTCAGAGTATATCCACCCTGTCAGTTAACTTAATCTGCAGGCTTTGCTCCCAGGTCTGGTCCTTTAGCTGTCTGCATGGGATGGGATGAAACAGCTGAATTCTTCCCCTCCCCTCCAGATGGGATTCAGGGAGTAGTTTCCTCTGGACTGTTCCTGTGGCAGAGGGATGAAGGGCAGAGCACCTCCCCATCAGAGAGCCCTGGGCTCTCAGGGACCCCTCAGCACTCTGCCAGTCCTCTCCCATGGCATGTCATGGCCACCCACACCCCTGGGCTAGAGAAACCCCCCCCTTGCAAGCTCCCAGGCACCTCGGTGTGGAAAGAAAGCAGCCATGGGTCTGCAGGGGATCAGGACCAAGGGCTGGGTGCTCTGAAGGCAGCTTGTTGGTTCTGAGAGGGGTTAAGGCTGTGTGGTGGGGGTGTGACCACCCTAAAGCACTGCTCTGGACATTCCCTGGGGGATGGCAGGAACAGGACCTGTGGTACCCGGTCCTGCAGAGGCACCCAAACTGGGCTGTGTAAAACTGCTGTTAAAAATAAACCAACTCTTTATGGGGCTGATCAGTACTGGGGGCTAAGAAGTGCAGAAAGTGTCAGTCCGACTGTGCAAGCAAGGAAGTGGCAACAGAGCATTATGAAATCAGTTATTTCTATGATAAACTGAAAGAAGTAAGCAGACTTAGTTTCTACACACTGAAAGGCTTGCTGGGCAGATTGGGTAAAGCTTATGATTACAGATACCAAAGATGAGCTGACATGCTGGCTTTTGTACAAGGACAGTCAGACCTGTCTAGAGTAGAGATGGGATAATTACATTTAGCTATTTTAATGAGCTGTTTCTCATCATGCATAAATACAGTCTGATCAGTAATTAAACTGGGGCTGTACTGTGAATTTGTGCAGTTTTTCTTTAAACAGGCTCGACTACATTTTGCTGCCTGTTCATTTCAGTCTCTCTTCATGCCAAGTATAATAAAATTAACTTTTTTGAGAGACCAAGTGTGAACATACACACTTACCACATACAGCAGTAAAGCTTTGGTTCAGTGGTTACAGGTCACTAGGGGTCATTTCAGAAACCTTTTGTCTCTGTCAGTGGTGCAGATGTTGAAGAGACAAGCTGCACCTTGTGGCTGTGCACAGAAAAAAGACCACACAGGGCTCTCAGAAATGAAGCAGTTAGATCGTAATGGCAATTAATGTAATCATCAGTGTTTATTAACAACAGTAAAATGTGCAATGATCACACATCAGGGGAAGACAAGACTCTTAACTGCAGTTTTACCCTAATTGGGCTGAGTATGAAAGGATAAATCGGTGAGATTTTAGGACAGGCTGATATGCTTTATGTGAGTGCTCATGTGAAAGAAATAGGCAATATTATTGCTAAAAACAGTAGCTTATCCTGTTGAAACTGGGAAGATTTCAAGAGCTCTTAGAGGGTATTATTAATAGAGGGTGTTTAAGAAAATAAGTTGGTCTTGGGAAAAATGTCAGACAATACAGGACTGTTCGTATTTTTAATATTTTTGCTGGGGTTTTTTATTATTTTTTGGTGGTTAGTAATGGAAAATGAAAATAATTCACTTGATAATGGAAAAGGAATATGCTCCTGTTAGGAAAAAGTTCAGACTATTCTGCAACCTGGTTAAAATTGTCAGTGAAAGAAAAGCAACTGAAAACCAGCAGGCCTGCAGGTTTCCTCTGTGCTGCTACAGAAATAGACAAAACTCATCAGATCATTGAAGCTGGGAAAGACCTTTAAGATCATTAAATCCAACCATAAACCCAACATAGCCAAGCCCACTCCTAAACTGGGTCCCCAAGTGCCACAGCCACACATCTTTTAAATTCCTCCAGGGATGGTCACTCAACCTCTGCCCCGGGCAGGTTGTTGCAGGATTCAGCAGCCCTTTCTGTGAAAGCATTTCTGCTCATATCCAGTCTAAAGATCCGTGGTGCAGCTTGCAGACATTTCCTCTTTTTCTGTCTGCTCAGTTGAAGGGCCCGGCCCCTGCCTGGCTACACCCTCCTTTCAGGGAGTGCGCAGAGCAGTGAGGTCCCCCCTGAGCCTCCTCCTCTCCAGGTTAAACAACTCCAGCTCCCTCAGCTGCTCCTCTTGTGCTCCAGACCCTTCGGCAGCTCTGTCCCCCTTCCTTGGGCACATCCTGACACAAAAATCAATTCTCAGCTTAAAGAGAGCATTGGGATGGCTCAGAAACTCACCCTTATTCCACTATATTGGTAGTAAAAGCAGCAGTTCTCATTTCTTTCTGAACTAGCTTTCATTCTTGTAAAGGTTCTACACAACTTCCAAGTCCATTCTTTTTCTTTAGTGAAAGACTTGCGATAATATATGGCATTAAAAGATAGGGGGCAAACCAATTCTATGGATCAGAGTCTGTCATGGCTTAAAAAAAAAGGCACAAAGTCGGTCTCCTCTGAGTTTGGAAGGTTTTCCTAAAAAAATGAAGCCATAGAAGACAAATGAACCACTGACTAGAAAGGAAGAGTAATTATATAATAATAAATATTGCAGAAGACAGAGACAGTCAGCTTTTCCCTGAACATTTCAGAAGTCTCAAGATACATCACCCCTGCCATGACATTTAGCTGGGGCAGAAGAACCCACTCCCACTTGATGATCTGGGAAACCTCATTAAACCAAATTCTGCTCCTTGACACATTTCCAGGAGCTGTTCCAAGTCCATATGGAGCCCTGCTTGCAGCTCACAAGGCCTAAGGTTTTGCAAATGCTTTAGTGTAATAAAGATCTTGTAATATCTTGCATTTTGCAAATGAGGAAACGGAGATGCAGACAGAGACACCGTGATCCCCTCCCACACTGTTTGAGGCAAAGATAAAACATGTTTCACACCAGAGGCCACTCGTTCCATCTTTAGATTGTGCTATTGCTCTTTGTAAATATTTATCCATTTCATATTCCAAATATGGCTGATAGTGAAGGCTGTAGTGACACAAATACAAATACGCTTTTCATTTGTATTTTACTGCACACCACTGATGGCAAAACCTTTGCACTGCAGAGGCATCTTCAAGAGTGATGGTCACCCTGGCATGAAGAAACCACTTCAGGCACGTATCACAGTGAGAATGGAGCGTGTTTTAAGTTGTACATGCTGTCTGAGTGCTCACTTCCACGCTGTGAGGAATTCCTCTGTGTGGAAAACAGTGCTCAGACAAAAATTATTTCCTAACCTGACACGACATAGAGTAGAACAATTCATTGACTTGGCCGATACAAATTAAAAATTGTGAAGGAAGTTTGCTGAGAGCTAGTGAACTCATTCTGTATAATAAATGTTTGGTAACAAAGCAGAATAAAAGTTAAACCTATCTTCATGCCTGTAGGATTGTAGGTAAGAAAGAGGTGTGCTAAAAAAAAAAGAAAGAAAAAAGGAAAAAAAATGCACTATTAGGGGAGAACCAGTATGGAGGGAAAAGAAATATATTGTCAAAGTTGGAATACATTATTGTGGAACTGAAGGAGCCTAAAGATTAAGCAGCTTCCTGAAACCTGAAAATATAGAAAATAATTTTTTCATAAAAATCCATCTCCGCTGTCTATCTCATTATGCCCTTGGGAGTTGCTTATGTATTTTGTCTGCACAGAACAGAGTGAAATTCATCTTTGGAATATTTTGCTGCTGGCTGGGAAATCAAGAAGATGCTCATAAAGAGAAGCTACTGAGTGCATTTCTAACTCCCTGGGCTCAGCATTTCTAGTGGGAATAACTAGCTTTTAGCTAAAAGTGAACTGAAAATTTCACGCTAGGAGCTAACAAATGGTATGTGGCAAAGCAGCAACAAGATTATGCTACTTCTCATCTTTGGTTCAGATCTTTCCCACATGGCTGTTGGTCAAAAGCCTTTTCCCATCCAAATACATCTGGAGATGAGCCAGGATACTGGAGAGTCATTGCAGCTTGTGGCTGCCTGCATCACATCCTAACTGGATCTAGCTGGGATTTGTGCTGTTGGTTTGGGCAGTTACACATCCTCTCCAGTTTGCTTGATGCAGTCAGGGTGTTTAGGCAAATATACCTCCAGTAGGAGCAGCCCTACAGAGCAATGGGACTGTGCCCAGCAGAGCTGTGTCTGTGTCCCAGCTCCAGCCCTAGCTCCATCATCAGCCCAGCAGCAAGCTGTTATTTTCCAGCCTGAAGCCTCCCTTGGGTTCTTGAAAAGCTTCTGTGGGTGGTGGGGAGGCCACCACTCTGCTGGGGCTTCAGCCTGTTGTGAATTTGGGATGTGGCCCTGGATCTGCCAGCTGGGTTGTGTGTGGCACTGCTGTCCCTGGCACCTCAGGCCCTTGGGGACAGGTCTCTAGCAGCACCTTCGAGCAGGGAAAGGTCCCTTGCTGGTTTGTGAGAGTCAGAAGATGATGCAGTACACAGCGATTTCAGATTGTTTGTGCTCGCTGTGTTATAACAAACTCTGAGGCAATAATTACTTCCCTGGGGTAACATAACTGCACTAACAGCATGAGAAATTTGATCTGCCCATTTCCTGGTTTTGGCCACAGCTCATGAAATCACAACTATCAAATGCAGGGCCTGGATAAAAGGGCTATTCTCCTCTACTCTACACCGCTATTTTTGGTTCTTCACGGCTTATAAATAAAATAATCTTTGGGAGTGAAATTAGTCAGGAGTTCTTTTCCAACCAAATGGCAAGAACCTTTCAAGCTCTTGGGGAGACAAGAAAAGTCAAAATAATGTTTGAATCACAACTGTGTGTTTGAAGTATTCAAAAATGAACCCATGTTCCTAAAAAAAAGATACACAAATACTCTTGAGTTTGATCTGTCCCTGGAGAAGCATTCATAGCCTCAGTGATTTCCATGGAGTTATGCCAGATTACACGAGCTGGATATTTGCTCTAGGCCACTTTGCTATCACAGAGAGCAGCTACATGATAAGGATCACAACATATTTCTGAAAGGAGGGCAAGTGTCACTGATAGACTGGTTGCAAAAACGCCATTCATTAATGAAAAGGTCACGAGTGACTGCAAGGGATTCGAACAAAGTGTTTCACTTTTTTGGAGCATCATTTTGAAATCCTGTTAATCATACCTATCAGACATTTTCCCAACCTTTTCAAAGAAGGTCTGTCTTTGTAACTGTCCCTGCAATGTAAGGTCTGTGTTAAAAAGAGCCTCTCCTTTCAGCCTCTAATCCTGAGTACACACTGGGAAGGCAAGGACTAAAGTGGCAAGGTAAGAGGGAACCTGGGCATTGAAAAGTCCCTCAGACCAAAGACCAGCATGTGCAAAATGCAGGTCTGAGTAGAGCACCAGCACTGGTGTTCTAAGAAGTAGGTAATTACCTGCTCAGGTAATTGCAGACTACATTTGGAAGCAGCACACACTTCTGTGAGCGTGTAGAGACTAAAAGCATTAAGTGTTACCCAATCCAGAGCACAGTAGCATCCTTAGAAAAAAGTGCTCCAAAGAAAATTAAGTCAAAAGAGATGCAATCTCATAGCATCAAGCATGAAATGACTGAACGTTTGACTTCCTCAGTCACTCCTACCTTAGGCAATGAAAGCAAGCTTACACTGCAGGGTGAGAAGGAAAATTTATGAGAATTGTGGAAATAAATCACTGTGTTTCATTTGTCCATAGTGTGCAGGAATTTCTCAGAATCTAGATTTATTTTTTTTGTTCTTGTTCCAAACACAAACAAGGAATTTGTCCTGAATTAGTGCAAACTTTTAAGTCTGTTTTACCAAGATAAAGAGCTATAGCATAAGTAAGAGCACTCTAAAGTCCTGCTTTAGTGGTCACAAAAACTGTCTTAACTCCTTGATTTGGACAGCAATAGAGGTGAAGGTCTCCTATTCTTACACAGTACATAATCCAAAATGAAATCAAATTGTGAATTGCAAAACACTGAAAACTTTTTACCATTTAGTTTTGCCCCCTCTTCCACCCAACTAGTGTTATTGAGCAAGTGTGAATGGGCAGTACCAGAATCAACTGATGGTGGGGATAACCCCAAAGTATTTTCAGTTTTCCTGTTCCCTGCCTGACCTGCTCTGCTTTATGTCAGTGTCTACTCGAAGGGGCAGGATTTTTCTTTCTGTGCCATGGTTTATGTAGTGTCACAAGTGCTGATATTGATCTCTTGCAGTGAAGGTTTCTGTTTGATCTCACCAGTGTGAGAGCCTGTGTGTTATTTTCATCAGGGCCTTCCCAGTCACTTGATTCATTTGTTTTGCACAAAGCAGGATTGTAACTGGGCAGTGAGAAGGGGGAAGTTGTATGTGCAGAGTAAGATTTAGCATTTCCTATATTTCCTGTAAGACAGAGGATATTTTGAGTTTGGCTTTTTATGCTTTCTTTGGGTGAAAAAGGTATCTTGCCAAAGCTGAGGGCAGTGGCATTTAATTTTCCCATCCACTGCTTGTAAAATATTTATTAAATAAACTTTTACCTTCTCACTTCTAAATTCTCAAATAATTCTGGGACAGAGTAATCTTGTTCTGAGTGTAAATGTCATTCCTCTCCCAGTCAGGGAAAACAACTGCCTTTGACAAAACAGCACATCTTCATTTTTCACAACAGTGTTGCTTTCCCACTGGTTGTTTAAAAGGCAAAACAAATGTTTTGCCTGTGGGACCAATTTAGGATGAGATAAACTGTGGGTATTGGCCTCTCAAAGGTCATCCCAAGCTGATGTTACAACCTTGTTCTGGTGGTTTGTGAACTTTCCTGTAGCAATATCCATAGAAATGGTTTCATTTTGGATCATCCAGCAGGATTGTGAGTCTGTGCCAGTCACAGGTGGGTATCTCCTAAGTGGGCTCTGACTCACTTGCCATTTGCATTCTCAGAAGGAGGAAAATCCTTAGAGATGCAAATCAAAGGTATTCGTAGGAAACAACTCCTATTCATCTTCAAGAAGCAGGAAAAATGTAGAAATCCCAATGTTTTGAGATTATATCATCATCTTCATAGGACTAGTTGAGCATTATTATAGGGCCATAGTTACTCCAAGGCTGTGGATTCAAATTTAGAAGTCAAGTCCCATAAAAAGTCTCCTGTGTAGGAGATGTTGAGGTATACTAAGACTAGGGTTCTTTTCCTAAAACCAAAGTCCAACTTGCCTGCATGTTCATGTTTATGTGGGCATGAGGGGGGCACATCCTCCATGTCCAGCCAGGGCTCTGTGAAGTGGCTTGAACAGAGTCACCTGGTGCCACCTGGGACAGCTGCAGGAGGCTGGCTGGTGTGGGACAGGACCTCTCAAGATCTGTCAGTGCTTTTCTAAGTGGCTCTAAGTGGCTGCTAAAGCCACATAAGACACTATGGGGAATTTCCAGCACCATGTCACACCTGCAGTCAGCTACCTGTGAGGCTGAGCTGGAACAGAGACCAGACAGAACAAAAGGATAAAGCAGGGCTTTATTTAAAGGCCTCTATATGTTCACCTGGGTAATGCAAGAACCTGGCTGGGACATACCCAAGATGCCCCAAAACAGTCACAAAATGGACACCTGGTCCATAAGGTCTGGTCCATTAGCAAATTAGAATCAATTGTCCAGTTACAGTTCCAGGTTATGGAGCTCCATTCTCTCTTGTTTTTCCTTCTCACTTCACCATTGGTTTTGTTCTTGGGCCTGAAAGTTGTCCTTGGTCCCAAGTTAGAGAAGGAATTGTTTTGTCTCCCTACTCTGTGAAGAGAGCTTAGTAGCACTTACTATGAAACCCAGAACTACCCACTAAAACAGCACAGAATCTGAAAAATATAAAAGCCAAAACCTAAGGGCATCAGCTGAGCCAAGCCTGTCCACTGCTCCCTGTGCAGTCAGAAGAGCAGCAGGCACAGCTGAGGAGGCAAATGGCCCTGGATACCAAAGAACTGAGCCAACTGCACAGGTTCTCTTAATCAAAATATTTTCCAAGGCAGAAATTAGTCTGGCAGAAAATAATTTCCTCCCTGCAATTGACCTAATTGTAGAGTGGGAACAGGGTGTCTCTGTGCCCTTCTCTTTTCCTGTCTTCTTAAACTTTTAGACCTTCTCTGAAGCCAAGAAACCAGGAAAAGTTTGTACTTCTCTGTGGGGAGAGTGAGTCCGGCTCAAAGTGTAGAAAACAATTTGATATCCTGAAACATTGGACTGTGGCAACCAGCCAGCCTACCTGCCTGTCAATTCCTGTCCTTGCTTCCCTTTATCTTCCTCAGATATTCTCCTAGATATCATTGGAGGCTGTGTTTGAATAGCAAAGACATTTCTGACATTACTCAGGAGGAACAGCATCATTATTTTAGTGCTTTGCAGCCCCCCAAGTGCTTCAGAACCTACAGGCGTGGTTGTTTGCTGTGCAGCAGCTCCCTGATGTCTAATCCTGCAAGTAAATATGTGACTCATTCATCCTACAGCAGTGTGGGACCACAAATATCAGGCATTTATTCACTCAACAGAAGGCCACGTTCATGTGTAGCTGACAAACACGGCTCTCTGGGCAGTAAACACCCAGGCCTGAAACAACCCCAGCCTGCAACCAGGAATTAAAAGCTTTGCTGTTCTGTAGAGTTTCATGTTCCAAGGTAGTCAGTACATCAAGAGTGGTCCCTGATGAGAGTTATGCTGTCTGACTTCCATAACAAAAATATGTAACGAGTATTAAATAAGCTTTGTTGTTGTTCATGTCTTAGTATCCTTTTAAGGCAAAAAATATGTTCATTGTGTCATGGACTGTTTCCAATCAAAACATGCTTGACAGATTCTAATTAGTACATTCAAAGGGGCAGTTTTAGCACAGTTTCCCACATACACTTCTACAGCAGTTGTGTTCTGAGGGGGCAATAAAACCAAAAGGAGATTTTGTACTGTAAGAACATTTGTCTGTTTGTCTGTGCTCAAGGTTACCTGGGTGTTACGTGTTCTTTCCTGGCAGAGAAGAATGAATTTAAATGGGAAAAATACCAAGAATCTTTCAGGTAGAGGGCTGCATCATCCTAGAGGTTTTTTCTTAGCAAATCAAATTTAGTGATGTTAGCTCTAGCAGAGCTAGAAAGACCTCAAGAACACGTATATACTTCTTTACACTCATTTAATTTCCACCTAAACTATTCACTGCTGTGATGCAAGTCAAATACAGCCTAGAGATACCACTACAGAAGTACCACTAGAGACTCCAGAATTACAGGTACATTGACAACAGCAATATAAAAAAATCCTGCTAGTTCACAAATTAATGGTAGCTTTGGAGACCAAATTCTAACACAATAGCTCTTCAGGGGACAGTCTGGAGGCAGAAAAGCATTTTAATTTGGTTTTGAAAAGCTCACTTGATTCCTCAGCTGCCCTTTTGCTAGTGTCCCCTTCAAACCTAACACTTTGAGAGAGTGCTCTCACTCTAGGACAGGTCTGAGGATACACATTCTAAACCTTTAATCACAGCCACTGGACAGTGTTGGTTTAATCACCAAATTTAGTGCTGCAAACAAGACACTTAAAATGTCAGGCTTCATTGTCTGCACTGATTTTCTAGACCAGCCTCATGCTCAGCTGCAGCTTTGACAGGGATCTCCTTACAGTGTCTGCTCCTTCCTTGTCCTGTTCAGATCCCAGGATCAATATTCAGAAGCAAAAGCTCTCAGCCTGAAAGACTCTATTAGTTGTGTGCAAACCCTGGTGACATCCAGAGGGTGCAATAGGTGTAGCTTTCCATCAAACCCTCAAGCTCTGCTGCTCAAGAAAACACAGTTCTCTATTATAGGAACTGCCAGTCTTCCACTCCCCCGAGCAGCATCACAGCAGCTTCTCCCTGTGATGAATTTCCTGCAGTGCAGCATCTTTCCAAGCTTCAGTTTCTAACTAGAGTATAAAATTTAATGACTGCTGAAGCCCAAAGCAGGAGCAGCAACATCAGGCAAGATGGGCAGAGTTTATCCTCCTCAAACCTTCCTGTACTGGAAGATAAAGAGGCACTTATGCCACAGTGTTTTGGTTCCAGGGCAAATGTTGTGTAATGGACACATTTGATAGGTTTGGGGTCTAACATAAAACCTACTATAGTAAAATTGTACTGCACAATAATTCAGTCTCATCATAATTCCTATTGAACTCAAACTGAGTTTAAAAAAAATTAGAGTGGGGCACTATAGAAAATTAGAGTTCACACTGGACTCTGGAGTGCAGGATAAATATTCATTATAAATGGGAAACAAGAGAATGTGTAATTGTGAAGGGAAAGGTGAAATCTAGTTGCTTCTTCATGTTTCTCTAAAATTACAATCTGAGAACATCACTTTCTGAAAAGATTAATAACCAGTTGTACGTAGTTCATGCCAGTCAGGGTTCGCTGACCATTTTCCCCTGTGCTCAGAGCCAGTGACATCTCTGTCCTGCTCTTCCCAGGGCTTTCAAAACCCTGGCATGAAGCAGCCAGAGGGGTCACTCCCTCCTTGTAACCTCTTTGTAGACAACTGGAGAGCACAGAAAGGCACCCAGAGTGCTCTCGGATTCTGTCACTGCTCTTCTGGGACTCATCACTGAGAACAATCTCTTTAAATTTGTATTTTCTCTGGCATCTGAGAGCAGTGTCCTTTGCAACTCATAGCTTAAAGACCCAGGAGTCAGTTTGGGACTTAGTGACCATTTAATTGTATGTGGTCCCTTTTTCTGTGTTATCCATATGCACATGAACCATGCACGTGACTCCAATTCTGCTAAAGATATAAATATAGCCAAACATATATCAGAAATACATAAGTACGTTTTAAGGTAAGGTACAAATATAGAAAAAGATTCTTGCAACGTCTAGAGAGATCACTGCAAGCACACTACTATGGGCCTACTATTTTTACCCCACCTGCCCTCTGAATTTTTGGCATGTCCTGCACCTTGCACTGCTTGCTGCTTTAAGTGAATGCCATTGCTGAAAGAGAGTGATTTGATGGCAAATTGAGGGAACGTTTAATCTAATCAATTCTTGCTTTGAACTCCTGCACTGTGAGGAGGGCTTGTCAGATTGCAGTGCTTACACAGAGCAGCTGCTGCTCCTGAGCCTGCACATTGTCCTTTGCTGGGGCTGCCTGTGCAGAGACACCTGGCTGTGCTTTGCTGCAGCTCATCTCTGCTTGCACAAGGAATTCCAAAATCCTGACAGCCTGCTGTGAGGAACGTTCAGTATTTTTCTCCTGATCTCACTCAAAGCCAGCCAGAACAGAAGGATGTGAAAGAATTAAGGAAAAAGTAAGCGAGCGGAACTTTCCAACTTCAAAAGAAGTGCTAAGCAATTTCAGCTTACAGAGAAGCTTCAAGTAACAGAAACAAATAGTTTGGATGAAAAGAATGGCATTCAAAGTAACTCTGAATGCTCTTTTTCCTCATAGGACTATAATTAGTGAGTGCAATCTACTTCATTATTTATGAAAAAAAAATGCAGGCAAAAAAATCTTAATTTTACTGAAAAATTTAGCCTATGCAGTAAAATGTCACAAAGTAGCATTACCTGATGGAGTCAAGAACTGGGGATTTCTCCTTATGTCACCTCTGCAGAGTAGCTTTCAGCAAATTATGCCATGTCCATACAACTCATGTTTATTGTAAAATGGTAAAATACATTCTTCGTGTTAATAAATCATCTTGCAGAACTGTGAGTGCAAACAAAATTACCTAACAGCTCATACCAAATATTTGTATCAGCTTGCTTATATAGCTGAAAACATCACATGGCAAAAAGCTGCATGCAATTAACTGGAAAGCAGGAAAGATCAATTGCTTATCAGCAATCAACTGACAGAATATTTTGGGAGGTTTTACAGGATTTAGGAACCCAAAATTTAGCTTATATAAAATCAAGGTCACAGCAGAAGGAAGGCAACACAGGGCCTAGGTAAGAAACTCAAAAGTCAAGTTAAAAAGTTGTAACATATGATTGTAAAACACAGCAGCATGCATTTGGGCTTTTGTGAATGGAAGTTTACATTGATCTAGAAAGAAAGTGACAAAAATATGAAGTATAAATGTTGTTTCAGTACTTAAAATATAAATGCATTTATGCCAGGGTTTCTTTTATTAATCTCATGGCTTGCTATAGGCAAAATGGGTATAGTGGAAGAAAGAGGATGACAAAGGAAAAAAAGACAGGGGCTTAGTGAGAGAATATGTAACAAAAAAAGGATATGAATAATCAGAAAACAGCAATACTAAGAAAAACTAAGGCTACTCTCTAAATCTTACTCTTATAAAACCCTCTTTTTATAAAGGGAACACACCAAGAATCTTATGTATTTATTTACTTACTTTAGACTATTCTAAATGCTATTAACTATAGAACAAACATCCCTGTGTTGTTTGTGGAAACCAAGTGAAAGAATGCAAAACAAATATGCAAGTAAACTAATAACCAGTGTTTATTCAGTTACTGTTTTGTGCAAACAAGCAGAGTGATTTAATATCAGTTTGTAAACATCTTGCCCAGACTGCATTTCCAGTTGATCATCTGCATGCAAATCAGTTTAAAATAAGCACATGCAAAAACAGACCAAAATTCAAAGGAAATAGCCCTCAAAAATCAATAAGAAGGGATGAAAAAGGATGAAGAAAAACAAGGAAAAGATAAAAGCAATTGTTCAAACTTTTTCTCACTAAACAATGTTTGAAAACTGTCAACCAGAGAAAGACATGCACAAAATAAATGAAATCTACTAATTTTGTTTAAACTCAGTTGTGAATTGATAATGAAAGATTTTAAACATGACTGTCTGCCAAGAAGAGAAGTGGAAGTCCCAGCTGCAATTAAATATATTGACTACTCTTCCTCTGGAAGCAGCAGAGCCAAAGCTCCTCTTTGATGTCTCTCAAAACTTCCCCTTTTCTCTGGCTCTTCCAGTGAAGACCACCTGGCTCAAGGCAGGCTGAATTTGGAACAGTGAGAGTTTTTAGGGCTTGCAGCTGTTTCATTCAGGTGTTTGCATGAGGGGAAAAAGGATCTGTTTGAGGAAAGAGGGAGTGTTCCAGATGAGGATCTCTTTTTCTGCCTGCCAGGGAACTCAGGGATGGAGAAAGGGCAACAATTGCTCTCAGCTGCCTCATCTGCAGTACCAAGATAGAGGGTCTTACAGTGCCCATTGCTGGCCTCACTCCTGTGAAGAAGAGAATCTGCTTTTCAAATATAGAGGTTATTATCTTTGATGAATAAACCATGTGAACTTTTGTCAGGCATCCTCAGCAGCACTTCTGCTTTCCTCGCTGGGGCAGTTAGAGCATGCATGAAACTGAGGACATCCTTCCTCTACTGAAATACTGATATTTTTCCCAAGCCAGTATTCAGGTTTCTGAGTTATTCTACCCAACATATATTGCTCGAGCAACCATTCACCTTTCCTGTTAGGATATTCCAAGGATGGAGAATTTCTAGGATATGATGCGGTACCTTATAAAAGGACAATTTGGGTTTTGCCACCTTTCAGACACACGTTTCCCTTCCTCTCCTGAAGGTGCCCTGGGCCACGTGGCCGTGGCCCTGGTGGCTGGGCTGGCTGCTCTGCTGAGGGACCCTGCAGGGTGCTGGCTTTGCCCCACAGCTCAGTAGGCAGCATCTCGTGGGGGAATCCAGGCTCTTCTTTCCCGTTTCTATCTTCTGCTGGAAACCTTCCGAGCGTTGTTAGATTCCATAAGAGCTGACCTTTAAAAGTCAGCAGGGCAATTAACCAAGCTGGCCTGCTCCACGCCAGCAGCTCAGCTGGCCTAGGAACCAGACAGGTCACTTCTGAGTAATGTCATTACAGGAGGACAGGAGGTGCACCCAGACACTGTAATTAAACAGCAGCAGATCTGCTCAGCAGGCTGTTGGGATTGAGTGCAGAGCAGAGAGAACATGCAAGGCATGACAGAATCCCTGGGCTTTGTCCAGTTACATGTCACAGCCATTTCTGGGGGGCTTGTTGGCAGTAGTTTCTTACACAGCTGGCAAGAGAAAGGAAGATATCCAAAGAAAAGGGGATCCACCACTGCCAATGCTGTGGTCTGAAGGCCTCTGTCCTAACTCACCTTATCAAAATTAATGCATTAAAATACCTGCAGAGTGGAGGAAGAGGGGGTGTGGTGAGGGGATTGCCTTCACTGTGTGTGTGAGACTCCCTGCTCTGCTTTCACTTGCACGTCAGGAATGGCCCTGTGGGGAATTTGCAGTGGGGCCCCTGAAGATCAGAGGAGCCAATTGCTCGTGTCTGACCCACCAAAGTTTCTTTGCTGTAGGTCAAGAGCCTCTGGCCAGTGCTAAATGGTCACTTCTCTCTGTCCATGCCTCATCTTCTTTAGATATGGACTTAAAGAGCAAAGCAGAAAGGTGAACCTTGCAACTCTGTTGGAGGTTTTTTGCTTTTTCTGGTGTGTCAGGTGGCTGGAGCTGTGCACTTACTGCATTTGGCTGCCTCAGTGTTTGCCCCCACTGGGGTTCTACTGATGTTTCTTGCTTCTTTCTTTCTCTCCTGCTCACAGTAACTTGCTCTGGTTCTACACAGGCCTTTTCTATTAACAAATGAAAAGCTCAGACTGAAAATTAACTACTTTTTACTTGCATCAAATAGGACAGGTCTAAATTTGGCTTTTATTTAGGCAATTCACTCTGCAGTACAAATGCAAGTCAAAGCTGGTGGTTGCTGGTTCTTTTGGCTCCTCCTTTCTCTCATCTCTTACTCAGAGAAGCAAAGTTTTCTAAACAGTTGCCTGTGAAAGAGCCACAGGCTCCACAGATACTCACGGAGAGCCTTGGGCTGTCCCTGACCTTCCTGCAGGAGGCCAAAAGGACCCTGCATTCTCAAGGAACCCAAATATCTTTCACGTTTTTGAAAGCTGAATATATTTTTAAATGTGGGCTTAAGTGAGCTCCTTGTGACTCTTTACCCAGGAGACAGTGATGGGGTCCTCCAGCTTAAAATCTAACTCAGGAACCTAATCTATCAACTAGGCAAAACAATTTCCTGGAGAAATTAGCCTTGTGAGGCCAAAATAGCAAATAGATCCTTAATACATCTTAGATAACAGCCAAAGATCCTCAGTTTTCTTGCATTTAGCTGATTGTGCAGGTGGCCAAATATATCTTTCATGTCTGTTAAATAAGATGGGTGCAAATCTTGGGTGCAAATTTAAAAATCATCTGAAACTTCATAATGATTTCCCAGCTAAGCCTATGGAGTGCCTCTCTTACTTGTCTTTTTTTGGGTACTGCCAGTAGAATTTGCAGCTGAAAAATGTACCTCTTTGTCTTGCAGAAAAACATTCTTAGCATGACTACTTCTGAGGAAACAACCACCTCTAAACACTTTTGTACTGGCTCCTGATTTATTTCTGTGGTTTACACATCTGCTCTTCTATCTCATATAACACACTCTTGTTCATCCAGTTCCATTCTTATGCACAAAATTTCTAATAATTTCAAGTGGAAGCTATAGGAATAATTACCTATATTGATACAAAATCTACAATGAAAATTGGCATATATGCTGTAGAACTTGCAGAGCTAGTAGGGGATGTACCTCTTCTTGGAAACAATAAAAATGACAGAAACTTCAAGTTGTAAACAAAAATTGAGGGCCAACATTGTTACTATATGTATGCTTCTAGAGCTGCAAAAAAATGCCAGGAAAATTGGTGTTTCAGGAAAATCTGATTAGGTCCCTATTTGCATCTGAAAATCTTCAATATATTTATGCTTATGAAAAATGAGAATTTTTGACTGAGGCTAACGTTGGAATTGGGCCTTTGAAAAAACCTAACCTCATTGAAGCAATTGGGAAATCTTTCAAATGCCTGTTAATGATTTCTTAATCTTTTAGGTTGGTGTCATCCAAAATTTTGACAACCATAGACCAAAAGATGTTGTAGGAATTTGCTCAAATTGGGCTTTTGGTGGCAAATATACTTTGTGGTCTTACAGAGCAGTGGAAAGATCATTTTGCCAGGAAAAGGTAGAAAAGGCCCTTGATCTGTGCAGCCCTGCTCCAAGCTGATGGAGTGACCTGTTATTTATCAACCCTCTTTTTATGATACTTCACTGAACAAAGGAAGGGGGAAAAAACCCAGAATTGCATCAATTCAAGTCGTGTTGGAGACAAACAGAAGTCTATCTACTACCTGATCTTTTCAAATGGAATGAAAGTAAATTTAATTTGACGTCTTAGCTTTGTCCTCTGTGTGGGTGGATCACAGCTGCCTTGCCTATACTGCAGAACCAAGACTCAGATCCAGAAATCTAAAGACCTGTGGGGAATATGAGTTTGGATAAGTAAGGGGAAAGAAAGGATATGCGAATATAATTACTAAGAACTAGCTCAAATCTTTGTTAGCAGAAAAGTTTTCATATTTTTTTCGCCATTGGAAAAAGGGCCTTCCGAAAAGGGCAGAAGAAATATAGATCAAGAAGAATAAAGGGGAAGCTTGCCATGAAATTTTACCTAAATTTTAAGTATTTCAGGTTTTCTTTCACAAAATGGTGGGGGACACTGAGAGGGAAATAGCCTAAAATGGCAACATTTTAATGAAAAAAGCTCCAATCAAATCCCTACTGGCAAGGGCAATATCATGGTAACAAAACTCATTTTCCTTTACCTATTTTTTCTACTTCCCTTGCTGAACTCCAACCAGCCTGCCTTGTCCCCTTCTCCCAAGGCTTTAGTGATTTCACTAAAGCTGTGTTTTTAATGTGACCCATTTGGCACAGACTCCTGGGTGCTAAATATGGATTAATTCATTAATTGCCTGTTGTGGTTTACAGCACGTCCATCTGCCATCGCTCTTGTCATGGCCTGTGGCAAGTGAGCTGCAGTCTGGTGGGGCCAAAACCAGCAGTTATTGTCCATGTTTCATTAGCTGGGTGGTTATGGATGTCTGTGGGATGGTGACATTCTCCTCTGCTGGCCTTTGTGGTTTTTTTAGTAGTTAGCTTGGAGATCTGCAGGAATGGACTGGTGAGGGCTTTGGCTGAGTGACAAGGGCATGGAGAGGCAGGTGAGCCCTTGGAGTGATGCTTTGGACCAAAACTGGACACTTGTCAGGTGTCTGCTTCTGAGGGATCTGCCAGCATGACCCACAGCAAGTGCCTGAATCCTCCAGCAGTTACTGGTGAGGGGCTGGGATGCTCCCCACCAGCCCCATCCAGGCAGCTGTGGAAGGCCCACACACACAAAGAGTGATTAAAGATTAGGGAGAAAAAGCAGTCAGACAGTTTTTGAGGAGTTCTCCACCCAAAAAGTAAGAATTTGGCCTAGCAGTCCTTTTCAATGATTTTTGAAGTGTTGTAGTTTAGCCAGGTTTCACAAGAGAAGACCAGGAGGCAGCCCATCCACACAAGAGCTGTTGACATATAGCAGTTGTAATTTAATTTACATGCAAGATGATTTTCCAGGCACAGGCAAGCTTTTTCTAAGCCATGAATAGCATAGGAAGAAGTTGAAAAATTAGTGAAATATTTGCAAGAACCCTCACACAGGAGACACTGGGGAGATGAGAAGCTCTCCCTAGAGGAGACCACTCTACAATTCAGGAACTTAAGCTAAACTTCCTTTTTTAGTGCAGGCATGGGGATTTCAGTCTTAATTTCTTTCTTGTATGGTTGGTCTGCACGTATCAGTTTGAGAAGATTCCTTCTCTCATTGCACCTAAACAACTCTCTGGAGCAAGAGCTTCAACCTACTGAAAGAAAAGCTTTGATGACTCCAGTAGGTTTAATGCCTCAGGCTGCATTAAAGGAAAGAAGAATTCAGTGCAAAAGTAATCCCAGAATTATACCCAGCTGTATTGAGCAATGGCAGGGCATTTGTCAGCTGCTGAACAGAATAACAGCCCAATCCAAAACAGCCTCCTGATGTGTGATTCTCTAGGAATAATTTCAGTGGCACATGAGTTTTCTTCCCTTTCATTGTCAGCTTGATTTCCAGGAGTGTTTGTCTTTTTTTTCCAGCCAATGCTCTCTGTCTCAGTGGCTTATCTAACAATAGTTTGCATTGGGCCTGCTGCTTCTCTGCCTTCCCAAACTCACAGGCCTGCTCTGATCTGCTCTAGCAAGATGTGACATCTCTTTATATGTTGTATTTTGTCTAGTTAAAATGAGAGTACATTGTTTGCCCCTTTCCTGGCCAGGCCATGCTCATTGCTTTAGAGCAGTGAATTATTCAGCTCTTCTTGCCTCTTCTCTTGGGCAAAACCCTGAAGGGTGGGAGGGAAGGCAATTCAGAGAATGGGGTGGAAAAACAAAATTCCTGCCTGAGTTCTGATCTCGATAACACTGGTGAGAGCAGGAGTTGCTGCCTTGACTGCTCATCCTCCAGGACAGCACAGAGAGAGCAGCAGGACAGAGCAATGCTGCTGGGGGGCTCAGGAGCACGATTGCTGGGTTTTACTGTCCCCCCCAGGGCTCCAGTCACATCTTCATCACATCTGCCCTGGGTGGATGAGCAGGACGTGCCTCAGCCCTCCCAGGTGCTCTTCCATCTAAAGAAAAAGCCTCCAGGGCAGGACACTATCTGTGAGTAAAGACCATATCTCTTCTTCTACAGGAGACCAAAACAGTAAAGGAGGGATTTACGACTACCTTAAAAAATAACCCGTGCTCCTGTAAAAAAAAGGTCAGCCAAGCTTTGAGCTTTGGCTGAACTCAGCTGGGGCTGAAGGGTTCAGCACCCCCCCACAGCAGAGTCATTTGGGAGACCACAAGGCTCATCTTTATCTCCTGGGGAGGCTGTGCCAGGATGCATCAGGAAAGCAGAAACACCATCTAAATTTGCTTCCTCTTTTAAGAGCAGTAAAGGACCAAGAGTTATAGACTATTCTTGCAGTCTGCAAACAGCTTCTAAAGGTACATTTCTGAAAGCATTGTTTCAGCATCCAAGTGCTATTTATATTTCTAAAACACTTCTGCTTTGTCTGCATCAGTCTATCTGCAGTGATAATCCATTTATCCCAGCAGCAATAGCATAACACACAAGTTCCAGATGAAACTGAGGAATGGCCAGGCAAGTAAAGACCAAAATTTTCTACAGCTGCTTGGAGACTGAAAGAGGAAGACAAGCTGAAAAAAAACTTCCAGAAATGCCTTAGTGTAAGAGAAATCTCCAGGTGTTGCAACAACAAACTAAATATCAAAACCAATGAAAACAAACAAACAAATGAGAACCAAGCAAAGAAAAAACCCACAACAAACCAGTTTTGGGGAAAGAGCATCTTTTTAATCAGGAGAATTTAATTAATTCCACATAGAGGCCATCCCCACACACAGGTGATTCAGTATGGCTGGGTGGGTGCACTTGGAGAGCTACAGACTGAGGAGTGACAAGAGACTTGGTGGGCAGGAATGGTTGGGGTTACCCTGGGAAAGGGCATCTTTCAGCCCAGCACCATTTCAATACCCACTGGGCACCGTGCTGGCTGCCTCTCTGTTCTGCCAGGCACACTAATGGTGCTGAAAAGGTGATCACCCATCACTGCAGGCAAAGCAAAATGTAAAGTGTGGTGAAGCAAGGAATGCAAACCACCTCTTGGACAGGCTCTCTAGTCACTGCAGAAACTTCGATTATGAGCAACTGGAGGCTTTTTAACTTGTTCAATTGTAGAGTCCCAGGGTTGTGTTTCTTCACGTCTCCTACGATGTCATTGTGAGCAGCTAAGCAAATGCAGATTACTGCAGTCAGGATGGGGCACTCTGCAGGGCAGTAACAGGAGAAATAAATGTATACTGCACCACTCAGCTGCTGTCAGAGAAAGTGGAATTGTTTATATGCTCTCTGCTCGCTCTGAATAGAACACAGGCTGAAACTGAGGAAGTGTTCTTAAAACAAAGCATTAGAAGGAAAACTGAGCCATGAGAGGTTTATCACACTGGCCCAAGAAAATAATAGGAGCTAATGTCATCGTAATTTCAAACTTCCTTAGGGCTGAATGATCTTTGAGCTCCCACCACTGTGCTGGTATGTACCTACCAAGCTTCAGGATGGAGGGGAGGATCTTTGAAGGGAAAGATGACACAATCCCCTGGCAAAACTGCCGTGGGATCTTTAAAGTCCCCCTAGAACAAACAGGAACTTGGTGTTTTCAGCCTCATGTAAAAGGAATGAAGAAAATCCCATCACTAAGGTCACTTCAAAGTGGATAAACCACTGAATGAGATAATGACTGAAAGAGCCCTGAATATATGACTTGTTATATTTCTTATCTGTGTAGTTTCTATGGACAAGAGAATGTCACAGAGATAGCACCTCAGACTTTGGGGTGTAACTCATTATTCAGCATGGATAAATGTAGAAAAGCTCCCTCTTAATGCAGACTCTTAACTAAGTACAGCTAATTACTCAGCTGAGACCAGAAGAGCACTCCCTGTAGCTCTTGCACTCTGGAGAGGCAGGGCCAGGAACATCATAAACTTAAGTTATGCTACTCCTCCAAGTTTCAGGCTTGAGATAAGTCAGAGGTTTTACAGCACCCATTATCTACTACTGTGTCTTTTATTTTGTTTCAAGACATGTGATGTTTATTAGCTGAATGCCCTTAAGCATTGAGAATGAAAGCAGAAATTTAGCATTTAAATTTAGATCATGCTCCCCCCTGTCACATACACACATAATTTTAAAGTTTACTCTGAACAGTTCCCAGGATTGTGTGTCCAGATTCCAAGCAGAAGGCTAATAATAACCCCTACATTATTATAGGCACCAAATGGTGCTCATAAAACTCTAGTTGCAGCCAGAGATAGGAGATGATAGTTGTTTATCAAAACAATGAATTAGTTTAAATTCATTTAGTGCTGTCACTAGCACTGGGAACCAAGAACAGCACTCTGTAGTGTCCTGAATGGACCACTTAGCAGTATTTATCTTTGCCCATTATACCATGGTCTTGTAGGAAATCCCTGCTTCCAGGATCTGGCATTAATTAATCTTCCTCCTGACAGAGGTTGTATGGGATGAGCAGTGATGTGAGCCCAGGCAGATCATCTGTTAGGCCTCAGACATGAGCAGGTTTTGGTCACTGGTGATTTATGAAGGGCTGCTCTCCACCCACACCTGTTCCTCCAACCTGCTCTGTTGCAGTGTGATGTCATGGTGTGTCTCATTACCCCAGGGCCCT
>VZTB01000668.1:369662-399238 GCA_013397245.1 Thryothorus ludovicianus
TCCAAACCCTCCATCAGAACCGGCTCCTTTCCTTCACCATCGCCTTGGAACCTCTCAGTGGAAGGTGACCCTGAGCTCCTGCAGGCCTGGCCTTGTCTCCAAGCCCTCAGCTGTGACATCCAGTGAGCCTGAGGGACCAGAAAACACCACAGAGCTGCCAGACAGGCAAACAGCGAGGGCACAGCTCAGGAACAACCTCCTGGGAATAATGGTCTAACTCCAACACTGCTCCACAAAAGAAAAATTATGCTGGGTATGATTGTCTGAAACATTAGGTAGCTACCAGTTCCATCTCGCTCAGGGTCACTTTTCTGCCTCTAGGAGTGATCATCTCTACAGCATGTTAGGAAACCTTTGTTCAGACTGAGCTTTTGCCTTCTTTGCCTTGCAGCATATTTATTTTTACTGTGAGAAAGATTTGGTCTGTAGTGTTTACCTTCCATTTCACTTCAGTTGTTGATCGTAGTGTTTGTGTCATTCACTTCTGTCATCCTGCAGGATTACAAACCCTACTGTGGAAATGCCTCTTTTTAAAGAGTTTCTCTGCTCCTCCTGCTGTGTCTCTTAATTCTCCAGGTGTAATGGCAAAGCTATTTGCTCTTAAAAAAAAATTAAACAAAAGTTCAAGATTCCAGGTGGCTAGCAAATACCAGGAGCATTGTCTTTACAACACAGAGAAAAAGGAGGAGGATAAAAAAAAAAGGCATAGCTAAAATATGAGAATAATAGCTGATTTTGAAAAAGATGGGTCCCCCTAAATCCCCCTAAATATTGTGTTGTGCACTGTGTTAAAAAGATGTAACATTTATCAAGGCGTATGTCATCAGGCTCATAAAAAAAAAGAGGATCATTAAAAATCCATGAGTCAGTTTTCAATGTATTTTTTGCCTTAATTCCTCATTTTCCAGAGACACAGGCACCTCCCAGGCATGCATCCATCAGCTGATTCAATTATCAATCAATCAGTAGGGCTAATACAAACTTCTGGTATTCACATAAGCTCCATTGTCAAAGAAAGATGGAAATTGCACAGAACACATGATCTTTCAAGATCTTCCTGAATATCCTGCTCTGGCTGGGTTGTAATCACCATGCAAAGCTTTTCTAGCTTGTCTGAGATTTCCGTGGAGCCAAATCCAGAAAGGTGTGCGTGGCAAAAAAGTGAAGTTTATCACAGAAAAATCCAGGGAACAGCTTGTTTTTAATTTGATGAAAGCTGTAGTCTCATTTGATATAGTATACATAACTTAAAAACAAGAAAATTATTTCAGTCAGGCTGAGAAGGGAATGAGAGCTAGTCTGTTCAGACTGACCACACAGAAACACCCAGTGCTGTCTACAGATGCCTTCTGGAGGCTGCCCTGGAACAGAGAGCAGACAGAGCAAAGGGATAAAGCAGGGATTTATTAGGCTGGGCCATAGGTACACCTGGGCAGTGCAAGAGCCCGGCTGGGCCACACCCAAGGTGAACCCAAAATGGGCACAAAATGGATGAGCTTCCACAAGGCCTCACACTTTTATAACTTCTGGTCCATTGGCACATTGAAGTTAATTGTCCAATTACAGCTTCAGGTTATGAAGCTCCATCCTCCTTGTTTTTCCTTCTCACTTCACTGTTGCTTTTGTTCTTGGGCCTGAAAGTTGTATCAGTTGTCCTTGGTTCCAAGCTAGAGAAGGAATTGTTTTGTCTCTCTACTCTGTGAAGAGAACTTAGTAGCACTTAATATGAAACCTAAAACTACCCACAAAAACAGCATAGAATATGAAAAATATAAAAGCTAAAACCTAAGGCATCACTACCATCATGAAATACAGAGCCTTGCATCCCCTTATGCCATTTCTAGTCACCATTTGTGCTGATCCATACCTTAGTGAAACAGCAGCAGAGCAAGGCACTCTGACAAAGGTGCTTTTTCTGCTGTGAAGATGCCAAGTACAGGCAGTGATCCAGCATTAATGCTAGAGGCTTTACTCACTCAGTGTGCTAAATGCCCTCTCATTCAAGCTGACTCACTAGAGCCTGATAAAACTGTATTTTTAAGCATTTTGAATTACTCTAAGCCTTCAGCCTAGCAGCAAAGGGTGAGTTGTGCCTTTCCCGAATGGCTTTGTCATTACCAGAATGCACCACGTCAAATAAAATGTCTTTTGATCCAGGCCAGAGCAGCAGAAGGGAAGATGTTGAAACACCAGCCTTCAGAACTATCAACTACTAACCCCAAAAGGAGGCAGATTGGTTCCTTGAGTCCCTTAGGAAGAGCCTCCCCCTCAGGCTGGGCTGGGATTTATGGGATCCAGGATATTCCCACAGAACAGCTGGGCCCTGCTCACCAGTCCCTCCCCTGGCCAAGGTCTCACACAGAACTCCCTCTAAACTTTGTTGGAAAAGCTTCTTTGTGTCCTTCATGCATGAGACTGTGCTCCCTCTCCTACTCCTGGGAAAGTGGTCTGCAACCCCCCTGGATGTGTGAGCTAATAAGGCAACTTCACTTCTCTCCCCTTTCTTCCACTTCTTCCTATTCATCTCTTGGCTTCTGAGCATGAGAGAGGGAAGAGAGCAGGGAGCAGACCAAAAGCTGGAGGAGAGCCTAAAAAAAAATCAAAAAAACCCCAGCAATATCACAACCAATTAAAAAAAAAAATCACAACAAAACAAAAATCCCCACTTCAGCACTGGCCATGCTTTTATGGCCACTCTTTCTGGTGCTCGTGTGTGTTCCTCCCTTTGCACTGGCAGGGGATGAGGCAGCAGCTCCCCACCATCCCAGGAGCAGTTCAAGGCATCTCCAAAATACCCAGTTTATTTTTTCCTTCAGGAGTGGCATTTTGTTTGCACCTTGTTTCAGGCTCAGCTCTGAGTAAAATCAAGTTTGAATCCTTTTGGCACACAGGAATCAGCTGAAGCCAAGGAGCTGGTGCAGGCTACAGCAAAGAAAGTGAGCCTTTGCCTATCCCAGGGACACCTGGATAAAAGGATCCAAATAATCTCAGATTTCTCCAGTGTGATACAAAGCAGAATAAAAGAGTAATCAGAGGCTAGAGAGCTGGGTTTGTTTGTTTTAAATATGCAATTCCTAAATTGCAAGTTCTTTGAAGACAAACAGTGAGTTGAGTCATTTCCTTTGAAAATCCAAAAACCTCACTTCCTTGCAAAAAAATGGCCTTTCTGCTCAAAATACATTTACCAACAAAAATTCATTTGTACAAAAATGCTTTGATAATAACCAGATCATCCTGCCATTGAAAGCATTATAAAATTCTCTATCTCCTTTCTTTTTCCTTCTTAAAAATGACAAATTAATTCAGCCATTAAAACAGAGTGGGATGTTTTCTAAATTCAACACTGGAAGAAATGTAAGGAAAAGAAAATACAAAAAATTTACAGCCACTGAAAATGTTGACATCTTGCCATTGTCTTACTGAAGTGCTGGATTTTTAAAGAAAAAAGCTTTCCACCTCTTTTTTTCTCATCTTTTTTTTCTCTCAATAAATCTAACTTTCATCTTGAGATGGAGGCTTGGGTTGGTGTCAAAGTTTTGTACTGAGAACTCTAATCTACTTTTCTCTGGCCAGTGCTTTCAAAAGAGCTTGGAGATCCAAACCTTACCTGTGTCAGTTCTGCAGAAAAGCCAAAAAGTTATTTAGTGTCTAAGATTTTCCTTACAACACCATCACAAATATCCTCTGTCTCAGACACACAAACCTCTGGAGGTGTTGCCACTGACTGTGCTTTGGAAAACTTTTGGTAAAAGTTCAGGCATCACAGAAGGGGCAGCAGAACAAGTTACACAATGAAATCAGGAGAGAGAAATGGTGCAAGTGTGGATATTACTCTAAAATGATCATTAGTAACACCTATCTGATAATTTATTTTTCACATGAGAGGCAGCCTGTGGAATAACCAACCTTATATTGAAATTGTATGTCATGGAATGGGGTAACATATTGTAAATTAAACCTCCAGCTTGAGTTCCATGTGCAGCAACCTTTGTGAAAAAAAATGCCTTGAACACTGAAAGCAGTGGGGAGAACATTACAAAACAAAAATCCTCCTGCTCAGTGAGGATGGGATGAATGACTACTAGTCAATAAAGACATCAGGGTGAACTATCCAGAGGAGCATGCAAAGAAGTCCAGTCTCCTATTAAGAGAGTTGAGATGAATATGTAAATGCACAGGGACTTGCAGAATTTCACATGAGCTCCTTGAAATAGGTATTGTTCCCCAGGCCCTTTCCACTCAGAAGTTCCTAAATCACATTTCCCACAGAATCAAAATGCAGTTACATCTGAGATAGACAGGAATTGCTGCTAACAAAAGAAATACTCCCCAAAACCTTGTAGCAGAAATTGGAAAGTGACAGTGACATGAAGTACACTGATATTTAGTCAGGCTGGAATATGAATAACCTGATGGAGACTGCTGTAAGCCAGAGCTGAGCAGGACTGTGGTCTTTGTCTCTTCCACAGTAGGATACTCCTTCCAAACAACTTGTGAAATGAAGGTCAGATATTGGCATCTAATTGAACAACCTACTGAGATATTATCTGAAACAGCCTCTGGAGTCCTACTGCATTCTCATTCTGCATGTAAAATATGGTTCTCTGTAAGGAAAAATCCAATATACAGCACCTAATATTGTCCACTTGAAAGCTTATTAGTGGCTTTGAAATAGTTGAACATGGAATGGTGGTTTCAACCATGATCCTGCTGTGGCAATTGAGACAGATATTTGAGACAGGTATTCCAGTCCCTTTATGTTCCACCAGAATAAAAAGACATTTGAATCATTTTGATGCTCAGATTTGAATCCGTAGAACTGAATCCCTTACCATTTCCACTGGAGAAAAAGGCTTGAATTACAAAGTGAAACATCCTGAAAGGCAAAAGCAACACATTTCATCACACAGCTGCTCATTCCTGGTCTGTATTTACTATAGCACAGTATGTATACACCTGGACATACACACACACTCTCTTGTATATAAATTGATATGTGGTATGTATAAGATTATATACATTTGGTATTTATATTGAATTGATCTTTATATATTAAAGTATACACACTTTTCAACTTATATTGGCAGTCAGTGGAGGACCTCCCTATGCTGTTAAAGAAAAATTATCATAAACAGGAATTTTTCTGAACAGTTCACTGCTTAAGACAGTGACTTAAATGCCTAAAACATGCAGAGTTTAAAACAGCAAGGCAGTGTAAAACAAAACATTTTTAGACTTCATTGAGTTCTCCCTTGTTTTTCTCACTGATCTTGCTTTGCTCCATTAGATTTACTGTAGGAAAAGTCTAGCTCACTGCATCAGGACCCAGCACCAGAAGGGAGCACGATGGCAAAGCAAGAGAGGAGGCAAAGGCAGAGAGCTCCTGCTGTGGATGTCTGAGCCAGCTCTCACATCCCTGAACTGCCTCTCACATCCCTGTCACATCCCTGTCACACCACTGAGCTGCCAGAGATCCCATCTGAGCTGAGTCAAACTCAGGCCCACGGGTGCAGAGCGAGTGCACGATCACATCCCTGATGGATCAGAAAAGGACTCTGCATTATAAGTTCACACATTTCCCCACACATAGACCCCCCCAGATGGCCTGCACTTCCAGAAGCAAATTAAATTCTCATGGTTTTGTCTTTAAAACAAACCATTATTTACCAAAGGTGGACATAGAGCTGTTTAAGGAGGCAGGACATCACCTGTTCAGAATCCAGCAGCACTGCCATCCTGATGGCTGGAACTCAGCCCATCTTCCAGGGGAATGAAATTCCAATACATAAAGAACCTCTGAGAAGGGGAATGGGGGATGAACTCTCCAACAAAAATATATATTTTAAGAAAAAGTGAAATACTTCTTCATTTCTGAAAGTGCCTTTTGATCATTATAACCTTTGCTTTAACCACTCTGGTGCCTCCTGCCAAGTGTGGTTTACTGATGACACATCATCATGGCACCAGGAATGGACTCGTTGATAAGTTAAATAATGGGACTTCTTTCAGACCATTTTTATAGCTGAAAATTCTCATGGCATAAAAGAGTCATCATGCAGTTATTTAACTGGGGAAAACTGTTATTTTTCTTAGAATAACTTTGAACTCTGTAACTTTTTGGGAAGGGGGGATGTTTTTCAAATAAAACCTTGCTTCCTTTCTTCCCCAAAAAACTCAGGTTGTATTAGCTGGAACGATACCAAATCCACAAAGATATGTATTCAGACAGATTGTAAATTTAGCTAGAGCATTTATATGTTACTAAATCCAAACAAAGATCTAAAGCAAGATGCAAAATATCACACACAAAAAAAAAAGTTTAAAAATATATGAACTGGGATTTTTAGAGCTATGTAAAGGACTCAGCTGCACAAGAAAGAAATTGATTAATTATGTGGTTGATAATCTTGGTTTATATGCCAAGTTAAATCCTGGTATAACTTCATTGTCTTCAGTGGAGTTGCACTGCAAATGTATTTGACAGACAGTCATGATTCTTCTCCAAGAACAACTTCTAAGGCAGAAGTTTTAAACATGAGTGAATGAAAGCCCTGTGCCAAGCTCTGCCCTAATTTATACTCTGTACAAAACAGCTGACTTGGAAGAGAGGCTGTCAGGAAAAGCAGAGAGAGACATGAGTCTGTTCTTCCTTTGCTGGGACATTACCTCAGTTCCCTTTGGTGATGGTCATGTCTCCGAAAAACACAGCGGGAATCCACAACGCAGCCTCTTGGAGATTCTTCCCTTCCAAGCCTGCAAGTTCTTGTATTTCACAAGTTGTTAGTGTTCAGGGAAGAGCCTGGACTAGTCTCAGTGAAGGGCCATGAAATTCACTCCTACTAACTACAGCATCCATCAGAACTTTGGCTGCTTCAAAATTAATTGGAGGATGAGCACTGGAAATGGCCATTTTAATATGAATATTGAAATTAGTCACATGGAAATGGCCATTTTAATCTGAATATTGAAATTAGTCACAATCTAATCAGAAAATAGTGTGTTTCAGAGAGTCTCAGTCTCAATGTTGCTTTGAATCAAAGCCCAGCATTTGGATTGGTTTCCTTTAGTCTGTTGGGCTATTTTTGGCTCATTATTAGCATTAAAGATGTTTAAGTAAAACTGGCTGGTCAAACAGTGCTCATTCCTTTGCTCAGGTGAGAGGGAGGTAATGCCCATCTCAACTCATCTTTTATGCAGCATTACGAAGGCTGTGGGGGGATTTTATTGCTTTGCCCAAAGCATCATTTAAGCCAGCAGCAGAAATCTGACTGCTCCAGCTCTAAATCTGGTGAATTGCTAATGTAATCACTCCTGATTCTTCTGCTGGCAGAGTTGTTTTACAGAAAAGTGATGTAATCTGGCAGTGAGTGAGCTCGACATAAACCATAATGCCCCTGCTCCAGGGGATCATTGCTGGGGCAGGAGGCACGAGCCAACAAGTTGCTTTCCAGACTGACAGCCCAAGCACTTGGATGCCCTTCCCAGCTCTTCCCTCATTTTCTATTTGCAGTCAAATCAGGCAGCAAAGTCACATACATTGTTTTAATACTCCCCTGGATGTCAGAGGCCCATCTGCTAAGCACCCCTAATGAGGCAAAAGTGAAGACATTTCCCATCCAACGTAATCTGCAATACTTGTAAACAGAACAGACTCTGGAGCAAGAGCCTCTCATGTTCCCCATCTGAAATGCAGCTAGCTGCTAATCTTCAGCCTCATAAAAACGTGTGGAAGTGAAAAGCTTCATAGGATGTGCTGTGACCACTGCCGTGAAAGGGAGCAAAAATATTTTGAAGGAATTGACTGGGTCAGAAGCAGGGAGGCTGAGCAGAGCCAGCCTTGGAGGAGCAGCAGCCCTGCACAGCCCCAAGGTGTGTGCCCCAAAACATGGCTCTGGAGCTGATAGTTCCCCACACACTGGGGTTGTGCTAAGGGGGTATTTTCTTCCCCTCACTGGGCCCAAAGAAAAGGAAAGTGCTTATAAAAATACTTGATTGGCAGCAGTGCCTTGCAAGTGGCTCGCTGAGGTCTGCCAGCAGAGACATTAATTGCCATCTGACTGTGCATGGCAGCCACCTCCCACTCTTCTTTCTTTAGTTCAGGTTCCTCCTAAACATGTTATTATTTGTGTATCTGCATGTGCTGGAGATAAACACAGCCTGGCTTCCCCCTTCTCACCAGAGCTTACACCTTGGTCTCTAACTCTTCACCTCTGCAGCACTGCACACCATTGTATCCTATGCTCATAACTGTGGCTTTCTCCTCCCAGGCTCATCTCAGCACCTCCAGTCCCATTCTGCTTCTACTTCTTATGGCTTGTCTCCTTCTAATGTCTTACATTTGGCCACCTCCAGAATCAGCTCTTCTCCCTCCTTTCCTTCAGAGCTGCTGCTCTCTGTGGCCTTGGATATTCTTGACAGACTTCCAGTCCCCTCTATCATTTCTACTCTCCTCTCCAGCAAGTGCCATCTACAAATAGAAGGTTATCATAAATAGATGGATCATGTTTAAGTATAAAAATAGTCAGACAGGTTCTTCTGCCTTTTCTCTCTCTTCATCATTAGCTTCTCGAGGTCTGGGCACAGGCTCAGGCTCTGCCACATACAACCCATCACTGCTTCTCCTTCAGGGTATGGCTGTCAAAGAATAAATTTTTTAAATCTGTTTGATTTTTTAAATCTATTTTAAGTAATTTTAAATCTGTTAAATTATTTTTAAATCTGTCCTTGATAAAGAAGACAGTAAGGGGGAATCTGTTACTAGCAATTAGAGAAGAATCATGACCAAACTTTCAAAACAGCAAGATGTTTGAACTGTTCCAGCTATGATAAAGGGTACAGGGAAAAAGTCCCGGTGTGACATCACCATGGATGGGAAATCAGCTATAAAGAAGTCATCTTGTTTTGTTATGACATTCAGGTTAAGGACCATGACTTGAAAATTACTTTGGCTAAGAATTGCCACATCTACTCTGAAAAACAAGGACAGCATTTCAGCAAAGCCTAAGCAAAATAGAAACTTAAAATAACACCAACTTTAAGTTGCTTCTTTTGTGATGATCTCATTTCCTTAGGATCAGTTTCTTATTACCCCTCCAAGTATGAGGTATAGTTAATCTTCTTAAAACTAATATTTGATTTCTGATTAAGCAAATCTTAATTCATTAGATTTATTCTGTGCACTCTTGCTTTATCCTACTGTTAGGCATAGAAGTCTGGGGTGGAGAGCATTCTCCTGGCTTCAGTTTTGAACAGGATCAGAGCTGGGTTTTACTGTCCACCTGCAACCAAAAGAAGAATGGAACAGTCATATGGGTCTGATGACAAGGAAGAGTTTTCTTGTAGCTATAATTGCTGCACTCATAGCTGGTGCAGTGATATCTCTGGCTTCATTTGCAGAAAGGATTTTGGATGGTTTGCAGTGGTAAATTATTGACTTACACCCCTAGAAATTCAAAGCACTGCTTAGTTTTAAATTCAAGAATAATCAAAGGTTATATAAGTTGTTTTTAAAGGGTTTGGAGGGATAGAAAAAATTAAATACAAGAACATAAGTAGCAAGATCCTAGCCTATAAGCTGAAACTAAGAACTGCCTGTCCAGTGATCCAAAATTTGAACTCTTTTTTCTGTTTATGCAGATTGATTAATAACATTGGTTGACCATTGGTTTGAAATATTGAATCTGTTTTCTTCAAGTAGGCAAAACATGGAAGCCAAACTGTTACAAGCAAGGCATGCCAAAATAGAGAAGGAAGCTATTTAGCCAATTATTTCTACCTTACAAACTTTACAATCTAAAGGCAAGTTTTCAAGAATTAATTTGACCACCCCCTCATTTTGAAGTGTCAAAGCTGATTCCAAAACCCCCAACTCTCTTCCCACTGGTTGTGTACCTAAAGCATCCAAAGGAATGGCTTTAATGCTGCAAAAAGTTTTGGGTTTTTTGTTTGGGATATTTTTTTTGTTGTTGTTTTGTTTGTTTTGGGTTTTTTTGTTCTGTTCTGTTGCCCCCAACCAAAAGTGTGAAGCGTGCCACAAACAGTGACCCAGCAACAAGTTCTTGAATGCCCCAATAGGCAGCACTGACTCCTGCTCACAGCTCAGGAGAGCTGCTGCCTGTCCTCTCACACAGAAAACTTTGCTGGGAAAGCTTAAAAAACTCTGCAGAGTTGATGTCTTGTCCTTCTCACTCGAAATCTCTTTGTCCCTGCAGCTCTCGTGGTGCGCTTCCTGACCAAGCGGTTCATCTGGGAGTACGACCCAACGCTAGGTAGGTCATTGTGTCCTGGAAGCACGGTGTGGAATGGCATGGCTGAAGCAAAGGAGGGAGAGAGTTCAAATTCCAAGCCTCAGTCAGCCTCTAAATTTGCTGGGAAAAGCTCCTCTCTGGTCATTTTAAGCTGGAACAAGTTGTTACCTAAGGTGGCAGAACAGAGAAGCAGTAACGCCCAGACAAAGGCTGAGTTACTGTATGAGGCACATTTCTGCCCACTCAGAAATCCATGGGAATTCTGACACTGAAATCAATTGCTTCAGCATTTCGCCCATCTAATCATTTAGTGTGAGATCAGTTTTCTGCTTTTGAATAACAAAAAAGGTCTTCTACTTGAGAATAAGATGACTGGGATACTGGGATTTGTATTCTGGGATAGAGATCTTAAAAATTCATGGCAAATAAAAGGTAGGATTTTAATCAGCCTACCTAGACTTAGGTAACATTTTGTCCTCATTTTCAGGCATATATTGTCTCTCATTTTTTGAGTGACCAGATAGGGGCACCAATCATCTAAAGGTCATCCACATGTCCCTTCCACTGCTCCCACTGTTGGGTCTGGCATTTTCAAGAAGCTGGCTCAGATGTCTCAAAAACTGTCAAACTGTTGCCCTGAATTAGGAGGCTTCACTTAAAATTTGCGCTAAGATAAATTTTCTAGGTATTTCTTAAATTGACATATATTTAAATGCTCTGCAAATCCAGGCCAAGAAGTCCAGGACAAAGCATTCACTTCTTAGAAGGAGCCTTCAATACCTCAGGACTAAGTAACTCACATGCAGTGAAGGGCTGGAAAATTCTCTTTTCTCCAGCATGTTCCTCTCTCCTTCCTAAAGTTTCTTTGCAGGCTCCAACACAGATCATACAGTTAAATAACAATTTCTTTATTAATGTTCTTTCCTTAAGAGGTCTAGTTAAGGAAATAGAAAATGCCATAAAACTTCACAGCAGAAATGAAGTTTAATATATTCCATTACAGAATCCAGGCAGCCCTTTGTAAAAAGCAAGTATCCAGGATCATACAAAATATTCTTGCTTGGCAGAATGGAGAGATAACAGATAGCAAAACTCCCATCTTGGGAAAATAAATCTCAGCACAGCTTGAACTCAAATACATTCTTTTATCTACTACTATCAATATATTCCTCAGTGAATTATGTCTCACCTGCCTTGGCCTGCACAGTGGAATGTTCAATAGAATGTTCCTTCAGTATTATCTGTGTTAGTTTTTCACATTTCTAACACTAGTACACCATTCTAGCAACTTGACAAGAGGTGTAGAAAATCTTCTCTATCAGTGTAGTTCAAGTTCATCAATTTCTTACAGGGCCACTCATGCAAAAGCATCCTTTTTGCCTTGTTTAAGCTCACATATGAAGTTATTAGCAAGCTACAAGGTTTATTATTTTTTGCCCCATTATGGAGGCCCCATGCCCTTTTTGCCGTACAAGGCTTGACATTTGTTTCTGTTTTACAAATGAATGCAATTGCAAATTACCATGCCCCTCAGGAATCTAATTGTCTCCTCTTTGCAGCACGGAAAGCTTTCTTGCAGGCAACAGTCTTACCTCAATAAACCAAAAAATTAAATCTCTTCTGACTTACTGAATTCTACATCCCCATTCAGTTTAGAGAATAATAGCTTAAATTATGTATTACAGTCATTGTAATGCTCAGCACTCCAGGTTGCTCCGAGGAAACAGTTTGAGAAATTCAAAAACTAATAAACTATTGTCAGGGAGTTATTTCTTAATCACAGTAATCTCTGGTGGAAGCTGCTCACCAAGAGATTGTTTTGTAAAGGATTATTTTGTCGAACTACAGATCACAATGGGATTCAAAAAAGGTTATGAAGTGTTAGAGATAAAAAATGATCTTGAAATTGTAACCACTATTTAGATCTTCAGAGATCAACAAGAAACTATACCTTGAAAAGCTTTGAAAACCAGTGCCTGAAAAAATGCATTTCTGTCATTTAGCACCATCATCCTGCAGTGATCTGGTGTCCAGTTACCTGTGACCATCTGAATTCACTGGGAAGTTTTAGCAGAATAGATTCATTTCTCCTCAGCAGCCATGGGCTGGCAGTTCTGTGGAAGGAGGGATATCTACATGCTCAATCAATATGAAAAATTAAAGTTGTGTCAGTGAGAATCATTTCCTCTACGGGGAGAAATAAGCAGCTTTGTCAAGTTATTCTAAAAGGACAGGAGTGAAACAGATGCAAACCCTCCAGCTACTAAGCAAAGGGAAGTTTTGCCAAAAATCACTGGGGCTGTGTCAAAACCGTCAAATTTATAGTTTATTTCTTATGTCAAGTTTTCAACCACCCATTAGCCCTCTGATGCAAGCAATCCCCAGATAATGCCTATTTTTAGGAAAGCTTTCACCAAGCTTTCAAGGCCTGATGGAAATTCAGCATTAACATCCTGATGGAAATTCAACATTAACTAAACTAAGCAACATACTAAAAACCCCCCAAAACTATTCCTCTTTTTATTCAAGGGTGGCACATTTTAACTGGAAAAGACACACCTTATAAATATCCCTTACTATTCTAACCTGCCAGAAGAAAATGAAGGGCCATATTTTTGGCAGCACCTGGATAGAATGCTGTACCACCAGAAGCCAAATTACCAACCACAAAATAACATTTTCTGTCGGGAGGAATGTCACTGAACCCTGCAAGCTGTGGAAAACAGAGCTGCTGCTGAAGTCAGGGCTTTGCAGCTCTGCAGATGGATCTGTGCAAGCTGCATCTTCACAAAAGGGCATCTCACTCTGCTTTTTATTTCACTGTTCTCAGCCAAAGGGCAACAACTGCAGCAAAGGTCATTTTCTGGGGAGTGTTAGCCATCAGCCTTGACTTGTCCAATATTTCTGTTTACCTGGCAAGTCACTGTCACTCTCTTGGCATGGTGTTTTTGTTTGCTTTTCCAAAAGGTGCTAAATTCCTCAAGGTAAATTCCTACCTGGCATTATCAAGGTGATGGGTTTCCACGTCTGTCTTCATTTACAGTAAATTGCAGCTCTCTCCCTTTTTCAGCAGAATTAGATGAATGAGCCCTATGTAGAAATGGGCTGGAACTGCACATATTAAAAAATACGTGCAGTGGTTTTCTAAAATATTAAATACATGAAGAATTCAGCATTAAACTTGTCTTCTTTAGCTAATTAAATATGCACTGAGAGAGGGGATTGGGTTCCCACATGGATTCCACCAAAATTCATTAATGTTTACATGTTCTTAAATAGAACACAACTTTAAAAACGTATGAGCAAGCTCGGTGTGATGTTAGAAGTCCTCAAAATGCTTGGCCTGGGTTGGGCACCAGTGAAGTCACACTCTTACCATGAATGTGGGACTCCCAGGGACCTCAGTGACCCCAGGGCTTGACACTGTAATTTTCAGGGAATTCAGCAGGGAATAGCTGCTCTCCCTAGTCCCAGTAAATTGCAATAACAGTCTGCATCTCAGAAATTCCCCCCAGGAGCTACTGGCAGTGCCCAGAATTTAGGGTACCTTCACCTGAGCTCAAAGATGGAGGGATATTGTGGTTCACTTTGATATTTAATAGAATTTAAAATTGGAGATGCTGAATCAGAGTAATCAAGGACACTGCTAAATTTATTTTTTTCCTGAATGGCAAAAAAAGGAGGAGAAGGCCCAAAGAGCCACCACAGCAGCAGACAGATAGAGGGCCTGCAGAGAACTTCATGGGTAGCAGCAAATTTCCTGCCTCCATAAGCCATGACGTGCAGGGAGAAGCTCCTGGATCAAATGATAAAAGAAAAGAATTCATCACTGAATTTTCATCACTGAAAAAAAGCTGAGTGCTTTCAAATATAATTTTGCAGCATTTCTCTGAGAACACATTTGTTGTCTCACCAAAATTTGAACAATTTACTTTACTCAAAACAGAGCTGGGGTATCCAAGTATTAAAAAAAAACCCAAAGAAAACCGAACAAAAAAACCCAAAAAAACAAAAGAGGGGGGATAATGAACTATGTTTTGTTATTTGTTTTGGATTAGCATTTTTAGGTATAGTTAGGAGAATCAGAGGGTTCCTAAGGCTTAAGGACTTAAAAATATCAGGGGGTTCCTAAGGCTTAAGGACTTAAAAATCAATTTTTGCTATACAGGAAAAAACCCTAAACAAATCAAATCTCGGGTAAATGCAGGAGACAGACTCCCCAGTAACTTTCTTTTTTCTGTGACTGATTTGTTGTCTGCAATTTCTCTGCCTCTGTGTCTCACCTATAAAACCTTTCATTTTACAGAAGGTTTGTAAATCCTTAGAGTAACTGATACTCAGATTTAAGACACTCATCAAAGGCACACAGAAACACCAAGCAAAGACTGGATTTGAAACAAAAATCTACTTATATGAGCAAACAAGGAGATGATATTTTTGTTGAGTTTTCTAAAAGTGTCTTGACTTTCTCACACTGCCCCGAGATGTCTTTCTCTAGCTTTTCACACATTTCATACGACTTTGCCAATCCTCTGAAAAGAAAACTCTCTCTTAGCAGATAATCTGTAGAACAGGACATGGCAGAGTGCCCTGTGTATGAAGGCAAGGACAGAAAGCAAAGGAGTTCATTTAATTTGGAGGGGATAGAGAGAGGACTCTTCACTACTTTAAAGGAGTAGAGGTAACCATAAGAAATAGGAGTCTTAAGAAAAATTGTAATTTTGCCAGGACTACTAGATTAATAGTGACATTTTTGAAGTGTTTCTTCCAACTAGATCACAATTTCTTTACAGGTTTTTGTTCACTCTTTTTTGTCCTGGCAGAATAAAAAACTTGAACAGTATTTCTATAAAGTCCTATCTCATGCAACATACAGACAGCCCATAGGAGACCCTCAAACATGGGTAAAATGTGTAGGTATCAGGAAAGCAAAAAAGATAGGAGACAAATTAGTAAAAATTGCTTGAAGGAGGGAGGCAGAAACATCTCTTAGAGCCCTGAATTCTCCCACAGCAGAAAACTAAATCTCCTACAGAGGAGCTCAAGACTTGCAAATTACACCACTGTGGCAAGAACAGCAGAAATTACTTTGTGAAGGTATTTACACTGGCAAAAAGGCTTTTCCCACTGGAAAACTTCTTGCAAGAATGATTATTTTTACATTAGAAGGGCAGTTTTGTCTACATCTATAGCTGGGGGGTTCTGTTAGCAAAACAGTATCATTCAGGAATCACAAGGAAACTCTGGAGGTCCCATACATGATATAAATAATATGGCAAAACTAGAAAATAAGGCTGGCCTGAGTTTGTTTCCTGCACTGGATAAATACAAGTCTGTATGAACAATGTAAACAACACAGCAAAGTAGGAATAGATCAGGAATATGTCAGGAATATATCAGGAATTTATCCAAACTGGCTTTCTTCAAAATGGTTGAGAACTAGAAGCAGCTTAGCTGGAGAAATCAAGACCTTACTAAAGAGTAGAAGCATTTAGTATCATTTATTATATAATTCATCCTAGCAAGAAAAGATACAAGAACTGTATTTCTGGGATAACTTTGTGCTGCTGAAGCCATGATAAAGAGCTCAGGTCCAAATACAGCTCTCCAGGGTTGTCTTTGCTGTCTGGTTTATTCAGCTAACACATTGTCTGGACAGCTGGAATACCATGTGAATACAAACTCCTGATCCCTGGGATTGCCATCCCCACTGCAGGTCCCAAGTTAAAGAAACACAGTCTTTGTGCATTGTGGGTTTTTAGTTTTCTTCACTTGTGGCTTACTCAGCAAGTTTGCCTTAACACTCCTGAAGGTTTAACTGCCTGTCTCTAGCACAGAAATCCTACGGCAGCACAGCTGAGGGAGAAAAAGCAAACAGAGCTTTTAACAGGGCAGCCCACAATAAAATAGGTGTTTAGAAATCATTAACTGATGGCCCCTTCAGCCCTTGGGTGTAAAGGTTGACAGAGGAAGGCAGCCTCCCCTCCCTGCCCCATCCTGCTGCACAACAGGATAGTGCAGTCTGCAAGGAGCTCATGATGGAAAATAACCATTTTCTACAGCAGGCAGGAGAGCAGAGAATTCTTCTATGGTCTAGCAGAACTTTGCCTTCTGCATATTTTGTCTGAACACCCGTGTTGACAACTCCAGCTTGTCCAAGCACAGCCTGGGAGTAACACACGTGGTCCTGAGCCATGGGGTGTGATGGTAACCACCAATTTGGGGCTGGGAGGAAAGGCTGCCAGCCTCTGCTTCAGGGACTGCCGTGACAAATGTGCAGGCACTCCATAAATCACTGGGAAACAGCCTTGTTCTCAAGCCAGACTCCAGCTATTCATATCCTCGATTTTTATTGACAAAATTACTCATTCCTTCTGCCTCAGTACTTAAGGGATTCAGTCCTCTAGCTTGTGCCTTCCTAGGCATCTTCCTGTGATCATTTTTTTCCCTGCATCAAAACAGCAGAAACATTGTTTAACTTGATATACATTTAATATGTTGCATCATTTGTACTGTGCTCTTCAGCAGGAGGAATTTATACTGAATGTATTATAGCAATGAGCCATGAAAGTATTCCCAGTTTCTCTGAGGTGTTTCTAAGGAAATGGACTCATAGGGCCTAAAGCACCTTCTTAAAACACAAACTCTGGCTTCTAAAATTCTCAACAAAGACTTGAGATGATGAAATTGTAATTGAGAACAGCGACAGAAGGTGCTTAGAATAACATGGGAAGCAGTTATCTGAAAATGTGGTTTGTTTTCTTTCATATGAGTCTCAAGATGAAGATATTCCTGATGCCAGTAATAAAAATACTGCTTTTTTACAGTAGCTCAACAGGCAGCAAAACTTGGGAATGGCAGTGGCTGTTCTTACTATAGCTACAGCTGCAAAATATTTTGCCCCTACTTTTGTTGCTCATCATATTCTGAAATGTTTCCCACATGAGCAAAATGTTCCAGTGCTTGCCTCTGCACCTTCAGGAGAGAAGGCTTTTGTTTTACTTATTTTGGGTGTGAAAAAAGTCTCACTGGTTAGTTTTCATTTGTATTGTCAGAAGTAATGCGAAACTCAGCTTCACCAACAAAGACTTCTTGCTGCAGTCAGACAAAAATGCATAGCAAAATATGATTTATTTAGGCTTAAATTTATCAGGGACGTAATTCCTACCAAGAACCAACATCCCTTCCAAGTGTTGGTGAGAAAATTAAATGAAAACCAAAAAACCAAGAAACCAAAACAACCAGCAACTGTTTAATCCTTTTTGCTTACTCCCTACTTGTTAGCACTGCTCTGGCTTTATTGGTTTGGTTTTAGCATGCCTGGATAAATTCAGTTCTCAGGTACCTGCCCACATTTTCTTTGTCTATCCCAGTAAAAGCTCGATGAGGACTGAACCTACAGGATACAAAAAGCAACAGCATTTCACTTCTCAAAAGAAACCCATTCTTCACATGCAGCAGAAAAAGCGCATTTGCATGCAGCAGAGGGTAACAAATAAAGACATTTTCCATTGTTTTTAGAGCTCTCTTCAAGAAAACTATCCTACAGTTTCTGTTTGGAGGCGAAAATGTTATTTATTGAAAATATCAAGGCATCAAGAAAAAATGTTTCTCTCTAGACTTGGTTTATATTACCCATGTGTTCTAGCTAAAAAGAGGGAATTCTAGGGATGCAGCTGATCCTCTCATGCCAAGATGAGAACTTTAGAGTTTATTGGGGCTGTGTAAACACCAGCCATCTATTACCTTCTGCTTAATTAAAAATAGGAAAATGTGATAAAAACCAAACTCACTACGCTCACTACGCAGCAACCTAATCAAGCCTCGTTCCTCCTGGATTTGTTCTCCATATTTCACACTACAGTAGCTGTAGTTTTTTTGCATGTGCTTCATGGAGCATCCTTTTCCCCCCATGACTCCCTACAGCACCTGAAGCTTCTGCTAAGGTCACCTACGAATATTCTGTGCCATCTCCATGGACCAGGGACGGCCCCAAATCCAGGCCTGTGGCTGCTGACTACCCTGAGCCTCCTCAGGGATGTGACTGGGGTTGCTGTGCCTCACCCAGGCTGGAACAGAAACCTCTGAGAGCTTCACCTTGCACTGAGAAAGGCGGCTCAGCGAGCAGGGGCACACTCAGTGCCTCCCATGGGGCTCCTTCTGGGCTCAGCTTTGGTTTGAGCAGTTTGGGAGCACCTGCAGCACTGCAGTCACAACTCTGAGTACACCCAACATAGCCCTGGAGAGGGCAGCTAAAAGTGAAGCTCGAAAAGCAACCTGTTTGCACATCACCATGAGAATTCCAGAAGCAGCATTCCAGTGAATTCCATCCACTGCATGTGGAGCAGGATGGAGACCAGAGACCTTGGTTAAATACCTCTGCAAACAAGTCTCTTCTTTCATGCATGTTTTGGTTGGAATTTGTAGCTTGACACGAGTGTTTGTGTAGCAGGACAGTTGCACATTTAGAGCACACAGCACCCATGGTGAGTGTAGATCCTCCTGGAACTTTTCCTTCCCTGTTTCCTGACTCTTGGGGCTACACGTGCACAGCATTGAAGAGTCCCAGTCCAATTATCAGAGTCACAAAGTCTCCTTTCAGAAACATTATTTTTATCAGTTCTTCTCCTTTTACATACGATAAAAATGATGCAGTGACCATTCATGGCATCTTGTTTGTTTGCATTATTAATAAATAACCATCTTTGCTCATTTGGGGGTCTGTGGTATTAGGGAATAGAGAGACACATGAGGTTACACTGCATTAGCATTAGAAATATGTTCTAAATACACAAAATACTGTGTCATACTGTGGTACTGTGCTTACTGTAAAACCACTGGTGGTGGCAAAATAAAAACCCTCCTGTAAGGTAAATAACAGAGGGAACACGTAACAGCCAGAGGCAAGCAACAAAAATAAATTCTGCTGTGCTTTGAGAGAAGCTGGGGTTGAGGAAGGCAGGAGAGACTTTCTCAGTCTGAAGAGGATACACTCAACTTACAGGGGCTTTCTAAAATGTGAGAAGTTCCTGAAGCAGCAAAGAATTGCAGAGGGAGACAGACCTCACCAGGGCTGGGTCAAGGAAGGGTTGGGAGAACAACACTAGGATTAGGAATGAAAATACTCTTTTTTTCCCCAAAGGGCTGTCAAAGTCACTGTTCCAAAATGTGGCAGACAGGTGCACCTGATGGGTATCAAAGATTGCAGGAGTCTAAATGAGTGGTGAGGTACCTACAAAACCAGCCCAAACAATAAACAAGAACTTTTATTCTGTTAACAGAACTAATTCAGGGGAGTTTTAGTCTTTTGCCATCCAACAGGATTTTAACCATGACTTAAAAAATTTCATGTCTGTTGGCTGAGGCTTTTGGTCTGAAAATTCTCCTGTAATCACTACACAAAGTCTTTCTCCAGATCGCTTACATTTCTCAGATCCCTCTGGCCAAAAACCACCATTAGACCAAAGTTTCTTACAGCATTTTCATATGTCCTTGTATTAGTAACCTTTCTTGAAAAAAAAAACAGTCAAGTAAAATTCTGTATGGAAAGAGTCCCTCTGTACTTAAAAGCAACCAAGAGACCAGGCTGGCTTAAGTTTGCCTGTAAAATATTATTGCTCCATGTCAGCTGATTTACTTACTCTTAAAAGCAACAAACATCTCCATGCAAATACTATTTTCTAGAGATATGACATATCCCAATATATATTGCAGGTTCAAAATAAACAAGTCTTGAAAACAAATTTTTACATCACTGCAAATATAACCCAAAAACTAGAAATTAATTGCCAGATAATAGTTTTTCTCTACAAAATACAATATTCTGGAACAAATATACACAGAAAAACAGGATAGTCCTGGACAAAACAAAAGTTTGAGAGATGACCAGCCAAGAATAGGCCAAAACTCTGTTAAAAGTGTCACAGTAAGCATAGTGCAAGGATGTGATGTGATGTGATGAAGCTGTGACAGTATTTCATCCACAGACAGTCTGTGAATTATGGGCTTCAAAGTTTTCCTATGTAATTAGGGTTTTTTCCTGTATTTTTTTTAAATCATACTGCTCAGAAAAATAGAGATACTTATAATATCCTTGTCAACACCAAGAGCTCCCAGGGAAGTTTTGAGTTGTTTTTTTTTTTAAACCTGAAAAATATTTTTTTCCATAATTATTCAGCAGCTGTGATCACTTGATTAATTCATTAATTAATGAATTATTGTGGCTCAAAACCAAACCAACTGCTGCCACTTTCCAACATGTTTCTCAAGCCTTTTCATACCTCTAAATAGATTTGAAATAAACCTTAATTTTTCAAACAATGGAACCATGAGAACCAAGGGTGTTTTGCACTGCAGGAGTGCTGGGGGATTTCAGGTTTATGGCCAGGAGCCACTCTGAAATCTGGCATCAGCCTCCAAAGCCACACTCATCAGCACCTTGGAGTTTTTTACTGGGAATATAACTGGAAGCACAGCTCACCCCCAGACCAGCAAGAACAGATTTGCTTGTTTATGCTGAAGCAGAGCAAACAAATCAATCAATTTCCACAGTACTACCAGATTCAGACAGGCTCCGTCTCCCTAAATCTGCTTTGACACCAAGTTTTTGGTCAGCTAAACACAGCTCCCTGGTGTAGTTCCATAGCTGAAGGTAGAATGTATAGGCAACACCTGGTGCAAGTCACAATCTGAAGTGCAGAAAGTTGCCTAAAATCCTCTTGGGAGCCTCTGGTAGAGTGCCACACCTTGCTTTTTCTACTTAACCACGATGATGCAAGCATAAGACTTTTGCAGCCTGGATTCATCAGTTTTGGACTTCCAAGCACTTTTGAGGTGTAGTTTATTCCAGGAGAGACCTCAGACAGGCTGTGTCCAGCAGCACCTGTTTTATCTCATCAGCTCTAATAGGACTCAAGAGTGCTTAGCTGAGACACAGACATCTCTGTTGTCAGTGGTTTCTTTCAATCAGGAGTCCAGCAGTTATCACAAACCCTGTAATTACTCTCTGGCTGCATGTCCCCCCCCCACAAAAAAAAAAAAAAAAAAAAAAAAAAAAAAAAAAAAAAAAAAAAAACAAAAAAAAAAAAGAAAAAAAAAAAAGAAAACTAAAGAAAAAGAGAAAAATAAAAAGGCACTGCCACAAGGAAAATTATACTAATAAATCCCAAAGCAAGGCAATGTTTTTGTGATGTACCATGGGATCAATGTGAGCAGACTGGAACTCACATCTTCAGGGCTCATAATTTACAAGACAACCAGATTCTTCAGATTTTTCTGTTCCCTTGAAGAAGCCATGTCTGTGATTACAGCAAAAATGTTTTCAACGTCCAGCTGTTTTACACTCCTCATTAAAACTCACCCAGCTACCACACATTCCAAAGCACAGGAACAGACACACATTTAGTAAGATTTATTTACACGAATCTGACCTAAATCGGTGCTACTCATCCAAGATCAAATTCCTTTCCAACGTGAGCAGCCAAAGCAAGTTAAACTTGCAACATAAAGTGCTGCCAGAGTCCTATTTTGAGAAGTCAAGTCTCATTTAAGACTCCTGCTGCTTTTGTACGGTGAGCAAAAGTCTATTCCTTGAGATTTATTCTCCCATTTCATTGGGAGAATCTGTATGGCCTACCCCATCCTGCCTGCTAAGGACATTTCACAGATGTCCTGCAGTCGTGGCTGGGTGAGCACTTTCTCAGGTTCTGTGGAAAAATTCTCAGCAGCCACTTGTCAAGCAGGGCCAGATGGTTGAAGGCATCTGAGCACTGCAGAGCCTTGGCAAGGAAGGAGCTAAAATCACATTGCTTACTTAGAGCCATCTCCTCTCCACAGCACCCTCCCCCAAAGAAACAGAGCAGAAGTTCCTAAATTACCTCGAGCTTGGAGTACTACACAGGGAATCCCAGCCTAGCACTGAGCACTGAAATAACTCTACCACCAAACTAGAGTTTCCTGCTTTTTCTGCAGTCCCTGAGGGAATTGCTGCAGCTAGGAGGCACAGGTGAGACATACCACCAAGGGACTGATGTACCTCACTCTGCTGTGTAGGTGTAGCCTCAGGATCACAAAGGGAGACTCCAGCTCCTTCAGCAGCCTGGAAACACTATCCAGAAGGGCTGTTTGCAGCCTTTAAGGAAAGCCAGTCTTCATGGCCTGAAACCCTACAGCAAGCTTGCTTGCCATCTGCCCGAGTAAATTGACCATTTGTCCCTGTTTGAGACAGCTGGGCTATTACAGCAATGAAGGTGGCACAGGGAGGGAGTGACATTTTTGGTTGGGGAAGAGAGTGTTTGCAGCACTGACAGCATTGAAATATTCCTGATTGTGAAGAGGTGACACTCTTAAGTGGATAATGAAAACAGGCATTCACGGAACATGAGCCCTTCCAGAAGTTCAAGTTAAAGAACTGCATTTCCTAAAAGGATATCCTTTGTTCCTATTGAAGAGATTTGCACCAAATGAAAGAATTGTGTCTGTGACAGTGCAAAGCATTCATAGGCCAGACTTTTACAGCATACATATTTGCCTTTTGATATAGGACATCTGTGAGCTAGCAGCAGTAATAAATCTGAATGTTAGCACAGATAGTTTTCCACATTTTAGGTCATATGCTATCAAATTTAGCTTATCAGCTTATTAAGATAAAACAAGCTCATTTGTCATTAGTTTCCTGATTAGTTGCTTGGTTCCAGAACCTGGGACAGTAAATAGGGTTGTTGTTGGGTTTGATTTTTTGCCGTGTTGTAAATGCTTAATGCTCACTGGTTATCTTATAAACAGGGAAATCACTGCTGGATCCCTTGCTAGAAAAGGGGAATGCCATGGTTTCAGCACATTTAAAACGCACATTCCTAAAATACCAAACTGGTCTGTAATTTTTTCACAGTACAAGGCCTGAGCTTAGTGGTTAGGCTCCTTGATCTGCAGCCACAGTGGTTTTGATCAAGAAGCTCTGCAGTGAGAGTCTGTTGAGCTGGATAGTTTGAGAGTACTGTCTTCCAAAGGTAGCAGCCTTTCCTGGGAGCAAACATGAAAAATGAGATGCGGCTTTGCAGGGCTCTCTGCCACAGCAAACTGTCCTTTGTAGGGTGCAGATTGTAGCATCCCCCAGGCTCTTGCTGGTCTAACACATGGGTAAGAAAAGGTTGTGCCCCATGGAGAGAGGTGAAAGTGTTGCTGATTTAGAAAAGAGGACTTGAGTGTGCTCCAGGATGGCTGGAAGAGCTCCAGCATAGAAAATTTAGTCAAGCTGTGCGTCACATCTCTGCTCTTGTGCTGGGAGATCTGTGAGGAAGATTAAAAAAAAAAAAAAATTACGTTCTTTTAATACATTTCATAACATGTGTTGTTATTTTAGAGTCGACATACCGTCACCAAGCTACCATTGATGATGAAGTGGTTTCCATGGAGATACTAGACACAGCTGGCCAGGTGCGTGGGTGCATGTGCTGCTGCCCTGTTCCTTGGCTCGGGGTGCAGCAGGGGAGGAAATTGTGGTGGTGGCAGCAGTGCAGTGGGTGGCAGGTGTGCCGTAATCTGGGGACACAGATTTGATTCAGGGCAGAACGTCCTCTCTCCTCCCCCATGCTGGATCCACACCCTTCTGCAAGGGATCCTGCTTGGAAGAACAAACAAGTCAAGGGGCTTACACTGGGGGTAAAATTATTTTGTTGTCATGCCTTTTTTATTCGGGGCCAGCCCAGCAAGTAGGCAGAAAGCCATGGTCTATTTCTGCAGTCAGGGGACGAGGCTTGACAACTTCAGCCAATGATTCCCACTAAAGTGAAGAGCAGATTTGTCATAGTTAGGTCTCCCTTTTAAAACACAGCAGGTGCACACGCTGCACAGGCCTAGGCAGATCATGGCACTGCGTGGAATAGATCTCCTGTGCCACGTGATAAAAAAGGTGATGCGTGAAAATTATAAATTAAAGCAGATGCACACAACTTCGTGGGCTTTGGAGGGCCAGTGCCTCTCTTAAGGTCTGCTGTCTTCTTCATAAGTCAAATTCCTAAGGCATTCTTCTGTCTCTTCCAACAGGAGGATGCCATTCAGAAAGAAGGGCACGTGCGATGGGGCGAGGGCTTCGTGCTGGTTTACGACATCACGGACAGAGGCAGCTTCGAGGAGATGCTGCCGCTTAAGAACTTGTTGGATGAAGTTAAAAAGCCCAAAAATGTCACCCTGATCCTGGTGGGGAACAAAGCAGACTTGGATCACTCCAGGCAAGTCAGCACAGAGGAAGGTGAAAAGCTGGCCACAGAACTTGCGTGTGCTTTTTACGAGTGCTCTGCTTGCACGGGAGAGGGCAACATCATGGAGGCGTTCTACGAGCTGTGCCGCGAGGTGCGGCGCCGCAAGATGGTCCAGGGCAAGACTCGGAGGAGAAGCTCCACCACCCACGTCAAGCAGGCCATTAATAAGATGCTTACCAAAATCAGCAGCTAAGAAGAGCTGTCCCAAGGCAGAGAAGCGTTTCAGAGCGTAACAGCTTGGAGTAGGGACGGGCAGAGCGCGTTTAATGAGAAATGGTCAAATCTTTGCAATGAAAAGAACAAAAAAACCAAAAAGACAAACACCACCACTTTTTTTGAGTAACACGGAATCATACTGTTTTCCTGTTTCGAAATGTATTTAGCCACACTGCTTCTGACTAATGTGGGGAGAAAAGAAAAAAAGAAAACAACAAACCAAACACCAAAATGAACTCCAAAGGACTAAACAATTGTGGGGATTGGCAACCAAGAGAGAATCTTCTGTTTCTATGTTTCTAGCTCCAATCCCCTGCAAGTTTGTAGTGCCTAAACATCATTTCCAGCCAGACAGCTGCTCAGTAGCCATTGGAGAGTAAGATTCAGCCCTCAATCCACCAACAACCATCACAACCAGTGTCCTCCAGGACTGAAAATGAGTAGAGGCTCTTGTGTTGAATCAGAAAGTTCACCTGACACCTTCACCAGCTCTAAGCTGGCTCATTGTGTGCTTTCACTCCTTCCTTGTTATTTTTGTCAAATCCATGAGTGTTGATGTTCTTAGCGAGCTATGTAAAAAATACAGGAAAGGTCTATTTCCTGGAGAGTATTTATCCAGCTAGACACACATTTCAAGAGAGCTGAAGTTCAGATGCTCTTCCAGCTCCTCTGAAACTGCAGAATTCTCCAGAAATAATCTTCCAGTCCAGCGGCATTTCAGCATTGTCCCCTCAAAGCATAGTACTATGCTTGGGGAAAATGGGAGTACGTGTGGGAAATCAAACTGAAAAAAAAAATAAATGGAATCATATTAATATTGATTTAGCTATGGGTAGTTTTTAGCTTTTTTTTTTGTCTTTTCTTTTTTTGTCTTTCTTTTCAATTCAAGTAGTTCCTCTTAGTCTACTTTATACTGAAGAAGAATTGAATCCTTGGGAATTTAAAGTCTAAGCCCAAATGTAAATCAGATCTGAATGGCCTCTACCATATCAAAAGACCGTCATTTTCTGCTGCTGTTTCAACTTCCAGGTGCTGCTTGGAGCACTCTAGGGCTTAAAGCAGTGCAGGCTTTTTGTGACTTTTGTCTGGCACATTGAAGTGGAAACGCATTTTATCAGATTTTGGTGCCTGGGATAAAAGGTGTCCAGTTTTTTCCTTCTCCCTCGCCATCTCCTTTAAGCTGGCTGCCAGGTTTTGCCTCCTGTCTAGTTGGTTTGTTAACTAAGAGTTGCAAGAACCAAGACTGGAAGCTTTTAATTCAGATTGTGCTGGTTTCCCCCCCAGCAGTGAAGCACCCTTGAGGCAGTTCAGGATGCCAACAAGTAGAACCACGGCCGAGGGTTGGGATAACAAATTAGCAGTGCTCCCCTTGTAGCAGCCTCTTACAAATTTATTCTCCACTGCTCTCTGCTTCCTGGGGTTATTTGTGAGGAAGTAACTCTAAGAGGCTGTCAAATGCAAATTGCCACAGATGTAGGAAAGGGAGTAAATCTAACTGGCTAGCACTTTGTAGAGTCATAGGTGTCCATATAGGTGGTGGAACAGGCTGAAGATGTAGATCTGTATATCCCTGTGAACAGACAAAAGTTCCAAATTAGGACTTTCATTAGAAGTATCCACTTAAGGATATTTTACCAAAGTAAATTTTTTTTAAACTTTCACTTCTACCCAACCAGCAAAGAACATCACATTCAGATGTATATTTTTTTGGGGCTGTTTGTTTTCTCTGGTTCTGTACTCTAGGTGGTAAAAACTCATTTCACTGTCCTGGAATCAATGTCCAAAAATCAATATTTTGTTCCAAAAAAAGAAAAGTGTTGCTGTGCATCAGCTGGACACGCTGCAATGGAAATTTCACCGTGTGCTTCTGGGCAGGGGGTTCTTGCACCAGGCCTCTGTGACACACTTGTTCCAAAACTACTCATCATATCATTAACTTTTTTTAAAAAGAAAAGAAAAAGAAAAAAAAAAGAAAAATAGAGGTTTTGCCATTTTTAGTCCTATTAGTAACGTAAAATCGACCCAAGTGCAAAAGAACATGCTAGTGCCTGCTCACAAACCAGAATTCTTTAGCTGGGGGGTGAACTTGCAAGCAATTTAGTAACATTGGAAGCCAGAGTGAGCGTTTGCAAGCTGAAGCACTAAGGTTCTGTTATCATTCAAATCAGTGCTGGTGCACGGATCTGAAGTAAACAAAATCCTTACCTGCAATCCCATGGCAACGCAGCCAGGTCTTTACTTTGGTATGCCAAGCAATTGGTTCATTCCTCTTAGGAAACCTCAACAATTCTTTTATCTGAAAAACCTTTCTTGGGGTTCAGGTTGGAGCTGCATTTAAAATAAAAAAAGGTTATGTATGAATGACAAGAGAAAATAATTAGTCATGTTCATACAAGAGTTGAAAGGAAGGAGAGGCTAAGTTACGGCCCTCCTACTTTCCAAAAGATTTCCAGCAAATTGTATCTTCTTTTATAACGTCAGTGTGGACAAATTATAAAATCCTGGTGAAAATAAAATGCTCCACTGTGCAAACATCCCTTGTTATGTAAAGAGCTTATAATAAAAATAGTCACATTCCTTTGCAAAGACTGAATTTGGAAACTGCCAAACAAGATAAACACTTGGTCAAAAAGGAGGCTGCCATTTTGTGACCTTTCCTCCAAAACAAACAGAAACTTCTTAATTCCTCATTTTTTTGTTTTCCCTCTAAGCCAGTTCTACTATGGTATATAATAATCTGTTGATATGCATTACATAGTATTAAATGCAACTTGATTTACTGTTGCTCACAACGTTGCAACGTATTACTGGATATGTTATAAACCTGTCACATTTCCACAATGTGCAAATTGAGCCCAAAATTGCCCAAGCATTGAAAAGGCTGAGTGCAGCATGAACCCACACTCAGTAGTCTTTCTGCAGCAGATATAAACAGATTAAATTCTGTCTCTCCTGCTGCTGTTTGTGTGTATCTGACACTAACATTAAATTTCTCTCCACTGCCATTTTTGTGGAGAAAGGATGGGAAGGACCATAAACAAAAATGGGGAGGAAAGGTGAAAGGGATACTTGTTACCTGCAACAAGTTGATTGTCACTTATGAAGTTTTTTTAAATACTTATCTTCAATTGATGAAGAGTTAGTCATGCCCGTGCTGCAAGACCTGGATCAGGACCCAAAACTTCCCTAGAACTTTGAGAATCTTCATTATCTGGGGGTTTGGTGCAGCTACAGATGAAGTGAGGATCAGCCACTTGGTTTGCACCTGGATCCAGACAGGTTGTCCCCAGCCTGGGGATAGTTGGATCTGGCAGTTTGCTACAAGGCTAGTTGATTTTTATATATATAATGATCTGTATGCATTTTTACATTAAAAATATGAAAGCTTGTGCTTGTAGATAATATATAAGAAAAATAATAAAAAATAAAAAATAAAAATAAAATAGAGTGTTTTCTGTACTGAACTCTCACATATTGATCTTCCATTAGATGTCTCCAGTGTTCCTTCCAGCTATTAAGGGGCCAGTTCCAAAAGCACTGTTTTGGTTTTTATTTAATCTTTATCTAAGGAAAACAAACAGTCAGTTTTACCAGAATAAGCACTGTAAAATTTGGGTCATTTTATTTGAACTTATTTGGCTGTTAGTCCTGGAATAGAGAAGTCAAACAGCATCTACAGTGAGGCACAGCTCCAAATGTCCTTGCTAGCTATTTCAAAGCCAATGAAAAAAGTTATAGTTAACTGACCTCAGTGAAACCCACCAACTGCTGTCCTGCCAACTAAATAACACAGACTTTGATCCCGAGTTTCTGAGGTGAAATCCTGGGCTAAGGAATCTGGGAGATTTATGCTGGTGATTTGGACAGAGGCAGCTTTTCACCTGCTGCCAACTAGGCCCATGTTCCAAGGATAATGCACTGTTAATCTGAGGAGGAGGTACATAATATGTACCTTATGAAAGGCACGTTATATGAATGGAAAATAATCAAACAGAGCTGGAGCAGAGGAAGCTTCAGAAGAGGTGAGCTGTAACCTGTTCTTTTTCCCACAAACCTGAGCTAACCAAGTAACCCAAAGCATGGTGAACAGTAGTGGGGTATACGAATGTCACGTCTAGCAAAGCACTGCCTGAAATCTGGGTGCAGAATCTGTGCTGGGAGGTGAAACCTCCCAACACCAGTCACTGTCTGCCTCTGGAGCACTACAAAGCAGCCTCGAGTTCTGTCAAGCCACACTATAACTTGCTCCAGTCAAAATACTGTCTCCTGCAAAGTAGCTGCAGTCATAAAGGCTGCATAAACAGTCCTTGGAGTTCCTTTTATCTTTTTCTTTAATGGCTCAATGCATATGCAAATCTTAAGAAGAAAAAGAAAAAGCCCACAGCATTAAAAGAGGCTTCTTGGCATTTTGATGTATCTGCCTTTATGCTCTTTGCAAAATTAAACCTGTAATGAAAACGGTGTCATCCTGGAAACTCCAGTGTTATGCATTTTATTTCTGCTGCAGATGCCAGCACTAATTGCCTTTGGCTATGAAAATGCAAAGTTTGGCAGGTGCTGTGCAAGGTCTCTGGGAGGAGAGGAGGATGGCTTGTGTGTGGCCAGCTCAGCCTGCTTTCAGGTTGCTAATGCAGCTTGCAGCAGGAGGAGGCATGGCAAACACCTGGGGTGTGTAAAATACCTCTGCTGACTCTGGTGGGGTTTGCACTGGGTGGGTCAAGCCCCTGGCCCACAGCCCTGGCAGCCAGCAAGTGGAGAAAACACTCCAATGGCCAGTTTCTCTCATCCACTTGTAGGATTCTTCTCCATTTTCAGTTTGAAGTAGACTGGCAGGAAGCCGTGAGGTAATTCCACA
>VZTB01000668.1:399820-498030 GCA_013397245.1 Thryothorus ludovicianus
GGTTGGTTGGTTGGTTGGGTGGTTGGTTGGTTGGTTGGTTGGTTGGTTGGGTGGGTGGGTGATTGGGTGGTTGGTTGGTTGGTTGGGTAGTTGGGGTTTTTGTAAATGGTAGCTGCCAATAGACTGATACCCATGGGCAAAGAGGCTGTGTTGCTTTTCAGAGGTCACCCTCACAAGGATGGATTATTTGCAAATGCCTCTGGATATAAATTATTAACACTGAACACAGCGGTTCTGAAGAGTTGGAAGTCATACTTTTTTGAACAAGGGAACCTCTCATCATTGTAGTACACTGTGTCAGGTACCAGTCCTACACCAGACTGAAATATTCTGCATCACTAGGAGCAGCCATGGCCTGTCATGAAATATTAACATGCAGGAAAAAAAAATAAATAGATTGAAAACAACTTACAGGCAGACTTCAAATTATACCTCACAGAATAAACCTACACATTCTTTTCTTTTAAATTTTATGTTGTATCAGGAATTTACAGAACCTCATTCCAAAATCCAGCAAGTTCTGGTGACTAAGAATGTATCAGTAAGGTAAAAAATAAGGGTTTTTATCAAACTCCTTTTTCAGTACGCATGATTTAACTCTTCACTCCGTTTCCTCTACCCTGGTCAAAGCTGTCATTACTACAATGAATATCAGACACAGATGGAACTTCTGACATGAAAAAATATTGAAATTAAAAAAAAAAAAAAAAGCTACAATAAATAGCCCCAAAGGGACATAACCCAAATAAAGGTTGAATTCCTATTTTTGTGAAGTGCAATTATAAGATTTCATACACCAGTGCTGGTACACAGGTGATCTGACCAAACTAAGTAATCAGAAACAGTGGAATATTTTAAGGTTTTAACTTGGATTTTTTTTTGGCAAATCTAACTGTACAGAAATAAAATTATTATTTTGCAACAGTCATTAGGTCTGGAATTTGTAATTGATGCCAGGTTTTTGATACCCAGCTTTCAAAAACTTCAGAGAAGAGAAAAGGGGAAAAAAAAAAGACAAGAGATAAAAAAGAGAGAGAAAAAGAAAAAGAGAAAAACCTAGTTTTAAAAAAGTTCAAATAATTTTCTCTTTGTTCTTAGGGCTTCTCTGTGCAGAGCTTTCTGTGGTTCTGCAGTTTTTCACCAAAGCCAGTGCTGGAGCACTGAACACTGACACCTGATATCCAAAAATCTTGCATCTCCTAAGGACAGATACAATCTAAACCACATTCATGTGAACATTCAGCTCAATTCAAATCCGGGATAGAGATTTACATCTATTTCAATCCAAATTATTTCACTTTTGCATGCAGGATGTATTTCCCCTTTTTGGAACAGAATTCACTTCTAAGGCAGTGAGTGTTATTGACAATATAAAATACACATAGTTTTAGTATGTATCTAACAGAAACCCATAAACAAAAGAATTTTGCTTTGTCTGTGTGAGCTAAACAAAGCAAAAGAACATTAGATAGTTCTGTAAATTTCAAACCTCTTGTAACAGACAAATAAGTTACCTTTATCTTCTTTTCTCTGTTTTTTCAATATTTGAAATAACCATAATAAATGTAAAAAAAGCCTGCACCTTCCTTTAGGGAATTCCTGTGAAGGACAGTATTTCTTGGCAACAGATATAAAACAAGCAAGTTTATAACTCAGTAGAAAATATAGCAGGAATGACAAATAGTGATTTTAGAGAGGCAGAAAGCTAGGGAAGAGAGATATCCTCAGGCTTCCTAGACAAGAATCTAAATTCTGTGAAGGACTCTGCCGTTTTCATATAGTGATGAGCTGTTACCTGAAGTTTAAACTCAGATTTTTAAAAATAATTACTACCCTGGTTTCAGACCATTTTCTCCAATAGAACCTACCACCACTTCAATTTTCACACAGATGTCAGCAGAAAAAAAAAAAAAAAAAAAGGAAAAAAAGATAGAGACTGAAAGGTCACAGTGTTTAATTTACCTGAGGAGCCTGTGAACATTTCCTGGGGTTTTAGAAATGGCTGCAGACAGAAATTCAGAAGCTTCTGAAAACATCCATAAAATGATACACACAATGTTCTGCCATGCCTCTCCCAGGTGCTGGCCCTCAGTTTTCTCCACCAAATTCTGGTCTGTTTTAATGCCTTTGTCTTCTTCAAGGAAAGACCTAAAATTTGTTGGTGCTAAATTTAGGGATTTGAAGATAGTTTGGTTTTAGTTTTACATTGAATCATTTAGAAAACTTTTCCAAAAAGACAATCCCCACCACACTTTAATTTAGATTACTGTGATGAGCTCAGTGAAAATATCTCAATGACTGCTTAGAGAGCTATTTTTCACAACTATTTTAAAAAGAGAGCTAATCCGACCCCTTTTTGTGAGCTGAGAATACACAATTTAGTGTACTCTGTAGTTTTCTAGTGTGAACTCCTGGTCAGTAGGGATCTCATTCTCAAACATTCTCTCTGAAAACAGGTTCATTTATTAAGAGTTGCACAGAGCATGCCATGATCTCACAGCTGATGTCAGCAGGTGAGAGTTTACTAACCATGGGTCTAATAAATTTCCTGTAATCAGCAATGAACAAAGGGAAGGATAATTGTCACATCAATGTCCTTGGCCACACCACTCAGAGCTGACCAGCAGCTCCAACTCCAGATGATGTCCTCTAATCTGTCAGCTGAGCTTATTTTTGTCTTGGGTTGCAGTGCAGGCTGTTCCCAGCAGTGTTATTCCATCACCAGCTGTTAAACTGGGACAGGGGCTGAGCCTGGGGTAACCCTCTGCCCATGGCCAGCTGTTAAAATCCAGCTGGGGCAGTTTCTTTATCTCTTCCAGGACCCATCCTCCCTCCAGGGAGAGATCTTCTGCTCATGGGCTATTGAGTCCACTAATAAAATTCCATCATCCCATTGGGAAATGCTCCAGCCAGGGGGAGGAGCCAAGCATTCCTACCTGGATAAAAATCTGAGATTTGGGACAACAAGACAGCCTCTGCCACTGGATTCTCAAAGGAAGAACAGGCCCATCCATCACCACTGGACCTTCAGAGGAAAACTCCACCTTCCTACAGGATCCCTGCTCCAACAGAGCCACATCTGCCACTGCAGGAGGGCTGCAGCCACCATGGAATGGGACTGCCACCAACACCCTGAGCCACAGGGAGTCAGGTTGGATTATGACTCTGACAGTGGGTTTGGTTTTTTATATTATTGCATTTTTGTTTTAGTTCTCCTGATAAAGAACTGTTATTCCTATTTCCAATATCTTTGCCTGGAAGCCCCTTAATTTCAAAATTAGAATAATTTAGAGGGAGGGTGTTTCCATTCTCCATTCCAAGGGAGGTTCCTGCCTTCCCTAGCAGATACCTGCCATTCAAACCAAGATAGATTTACAGCCACAGCATGCTTTGCAATTCAGTCAGAAAAACCTTGCACTTTTTCCACATGGTTCTTCCTGGATTTGATCCAGTGGCTTCTGTGACCCAGTCTGAACTCTGAACACAAAAAAAGCACAAAAAGGCATGGTGTTTCCAACATGCAATTATTGTGCTTATCAAGTTTCAGGAAAGGAATAAGCTGCTTCTAATTACATGAAGTGAATGTGTACCAATGGCAAACTCCAGTAGAAGTCAGAGAAAGTTTTCAGAAACTCCCAAAGACTGGTGAATGTTTCAGTAAGAATGCTGAGAGGCACTTTACTGAATTGTTTTCTTTTTCCAGTGCAAAAATGTATAGCAGGACAGGACTACAATGCAAAATATTTTACTACTTAAACACCTGCATCAAGACTAAAATCAGTTTTCAGACTGCCTCAGACTTACCCCTTTTGATCCTTAATTTGAGCTGTTTCATAGTTTTCTGAAGTTAATAAAAATAATTCCCAGTGTGTTTTCAGGAACTTTGGGATCTGAATCTCTACCCTTACACTTCTAAGTCCTGTTCCCTTAACTGGATGCAAGGGACAGTAATTTATTAACCCTCAGCCCCTTTAAAATGCCTCAGTGAAACCGTGCCAAAATGGACATGACCAAACCTAGTTGTCCAACTGTCTTAAAAGGATTACTGACTTTATTTTAGTGGATAGAGAATAATTTGTAAAAGCTCTAACTACAGTTTTTCTGAGATCATCTTCCTGTGAGTTCCATGATAGCATTTTAAACCAATTCCTCTCTTTTACATGAATATTGGATTCTTTAAAGAAGCTTGAGAGAGAACTTGATGTTAGCTCACCCTCCTCTGAGAGGCTCACTGAGTGAATCATCCATGGAAAAGAGGGATGACCATCTAATACCACCTGTAATTAAAAATGTCATTAAAAGTCAAGAAAAAGCAGCTTTTAAAACCCAATATTCCCTTCCTCTGGAATAGATTGAGAGAAACGAGGGTAATGTTCCTACCAGAATGATTAAACTGCATCAAGATTCTTATTCAAACCAACTGCTATTTTTTATCTGCTTTTGATGATTTAAAAATGTCATGAACATTAAAAATACTACTATTGGGGAGGGGTTTTTATCATAAAAAGTTCTTTCTTGTAAATCTTCTAGTTGTTCCTCCTTGCCCAAATATACCTAAAGACAGATATACCCTTCAGTCATGTCCTTTTTTCACTCTATAAATCCTGTAGTGCAGCTCTCTTCCTGCCTACTCCCATATTCAGTTAAACATGAACTCAAAAATTACACAGTCATTCCTTCAGATCAATGACATCCCTGGAAAAAAACCAGAGATTTATTATTTCTCCAATAGAAGTAACAGCAAAAATTGCCAATGTTGGCTTCAAAGGCTTTGGCAACTCATACTGAGCTGCTTTTCCCCAAGGTCTCACCCACCCTGGGTCCATTAACCTGTCTTGCACTCTTGTAAGTAAACCAATAACATCATTTAAGGTGTATTTTCTTTTTCTACCCTTATTTGTAGGTATATTCTCCCTCCAATTCAGTCAAAAAAAATCTCTTGCCAAGTAAAAACCGTACTTTCCAAGAACTTCCCAGAAGAGCTCCTAAATCAAGTTCTTTGCAATGAAAGATTTATTTTTTTTCCCAGATATTCCACCCAGTGTTGAGCAAATAACTACCATCACAGCAGTAGCACTTGGCACACCTCAAATGTTGACCTCTATGCAGAAAAATAGTCTAAAAGACAATCTCACTGTTGCTTGTTACTTCTCTTTTTATTTGAAGGATTTCCCTGTGATGGCAGTGTGCACACCACAGCATTAGAAATTCCCACTCACAACAATGAGCAGTTTTTAGAAAGGGCTGCAGACCAGGGTAACTGCATCATTGGCATTTCTTAGCACTTCATGTTGCAAGGTAAGGCAGCAAAGACAGAGAAAACAAATTATGTTCTTACTTTTAATGCTTCCACCTATTTCTGGTGAACAGGAAAGCCAAAAGCACATAAACCCTTTCATTTCCAACCCCTAGCTTTGTTTCTTCTCCTCTGATTTGGCGAATGGGAAGCCAGTTCACTGTGAAAAGATCACCTTGTCCAAGGCCCAGCACAATTTCATGTTCAAGGAGGGCAAGGCATATGAATTTTCGAATACAGGATATTGAATCTAAGCTTTGTAGCTTTTTCACTGAGATCACAGTTGCTCCAATATTCTTTTCCTGTCCTCAGTGGATGTTTTCCCCCCAAAAAATCTTATCCCAGATACAATGCTGCTAATAAAGAATACAAAATACAACCAAGAACTGCTGTCATTTCTCTGTCCTAGTTGGCAGTGTTGGAAATCATACAAAATTAGAGGCACAAGTTCACCATAATAACAAGAATAGTGGTTGCTTCTCTGTGCCCTAAGGAATGATTTAGTTTTGTATTTTTTTTAATTTACATACACAAAATTTTTTAGTACCTCAAGTACTGCACTGATGGTTTAAAGGGACAGTTCCTCAGCTGAAGGGGATTGTTCTCTTTTCAAGTCCCACTAAGAAACATCAAGAAATCTATCTAGGAAATGAAATATCAGCCATCTGGTCTGGGCTCTGCTACAGAACTTCTGTCTCCATTGGCACCAAGCTCTAACTGCTGATTTGGTGTCATGGGTTGCAGTGTAAAATATAATCATGGCTGTGTTATTCTATTACCATCTGTTAGAACTGGGATGGGGGCAGTGATATAATCTTCTGTTGATAAGCCAGCTGATAAGAAACCATCCAGAGCAGTTTCTTTATCTCTTCCATGGCCCATCCTCCCTCCAGGGAGAGATCTTCTGCTCATGGGCCATTGAGTCTCACTGATAAAATTCCATCAGCCCTTTGGGAAATGCTCCAGCCAGGGGGGGAAACAAGCCCCTCTACCTGGATAAAAACCTGAGCCTTGGAGCACCAAGGCAGCCTTTTCCACTGGGCTCCCAGAGGAAGAACAGGCCCAGCCATCACCACTGCACCTTCAGCAGAGGCTGCACCTTTCTCCAGGATCACTGCTCCAACAGAGCCACAACTGTTACTCCAGGAGGGCTGCAGCCACCATTGCAACTGCACTGCTGCCAACACCCTGACCCACAGGGTGTCAGGTTGTATTCTGACTCTGTCAGTGATTTTCTTTTTCCTTTTTGCATGTATTTTGTTTCCTTTTTGGTTTATTTTCCCTTTTCCTAATAAATTGTACTTCTGACTTAGAGTGTCTCATTGGTTTTTCTTCTCAAAACCAGAACATTTGGAAAGGCAGCAACCCTCATCCACCCAATCGGGATTCCTGAGCCTTAATTTATTGGTGGGGCTGACTTGCTTGGTTCCAGTACACCTCAGCCACATCCTCTGACATCTCCCACTGTTTATTGGCAGCACATTTTCTGCACTGTGACAAAACCTGAAGTTCACCTGAGAAGGCTGAGACTGCCTGGTTATTGGGGGCTGCTCTCCTGGGGCCAGACTGCTGCGGTGAGGAGGCCAAAACAGGAGACTTCATGGCCTGCTGCCACCCTCCCAGCCATGCAGCCGGGTCACCAGGGGTGAAGGTGAGTGGGAGATGTGTCTGCCTTGTAGCTACCCTGGCAGCTCCTTTCACACAAGGCCTTGAACATTTTACTAGGCACTAAAAGAATGTTAAACAGTCCCCTCCTCTCCCTGCTCAAGGCCGGCTGTTGGTTTCACAACCCCTCAAATCCCACATGAAACTGCAATGTTTCCACCAACCCCATGTGTTTGATCTATTATAAATGTGAAAACAGTAAAAGGTTTAAATGCCTAGTAAAGGGTGTCTAACCTTTGGGGAAAAATGAGACCCAATACCTTGTGCACAGCAGCTCTGGCCTCATTTTTCTGTATGATTTTGGTAAAATCACCTCAGCTCTCTGAGCCTGTTTTTTATTTATAAATGGGGCAAAGGACATATGCCCTTATTTGAAATACATATGGGAAAAGTGTTTGATGACAGGTTAGAGGTATTGATCAGAGCCACTCAGCAAAGATAAGAACTTCAAAGAGAAATGATGGATTATAACTGGAAGAGTGACAAATATCTAGAATTTAAGACTTTTATCTTTTTATTATTTGTTTTCCAGATATATTTCCAAACAATAACAATTTTAGTCTTAGAATACCATTAGAATAACAACAAAAAATGAAAAATAGAAAATTTTGAACTTAAGATACTCACTTCCAAGGATCTTAATGAACTTGGAAGCTTTTTTTCCCCAAAGCTTTTTTGATAGACAAAACTATGCAACTATGGTTGCATCTTTTAAAAGAGTAGAGTATCATGGCCAATTGTTTGATGTGTGATGAAATAGAATTTACAAGAATTCCTGTCATCTTGAATATTTTCTAAAGGAAACAGCGGGAAGAATTATAACTTCAAGAAGATGCTGACATAATCAGCTTTCTCTCTCTTTTGAATTTCAAAACAACAATGAACAGACACTCTGGGGCCAGCGTATAACTCTAGCGAGGCCCAGAGCACTGAACACACAGAATTTGGCCAGAAACATGCATGTTTTGGTGGGTTGGTGTGAATTTCAGCTGTCTATTAATGCAAGGTTTATTTACCAAGCATGCTCGTGTCTATCTGGCACCAAGGTGGCTAAAGGAACAGTTGGTGATGTTTCTTTTCCAGTGTCCCTTTGATGGAATTCTATTTTTGTCAGAGAATGGTTCAGAACTGTGGAAAGTGATTGCAGGATAAACAAAGTTTCAAACTTTGCTGCTGGAATGTGTGTCTGCCATGAGCTGATCTGAAACCTGAGGTCTGAATATCCCTCACATCTGGATCCTTTCCAGATCTAAATTCTGTATTGAGCTCCAGGCCCAGCAATACCAATATCTGGATTCACAAGCCAGCAAATGTAAACTAAAGAGAATTCCATGTCCAGGTCAGAAAATTTCCACACTCTCCACTTAACCAAGCCCTTCTCTGTCGGAGCAGCCCTGAAGATTATTTTGCATTGCTGGAGTAGCACAAAACAGCTGAGATAAAATGGACTTGATGCAGGGATTGGAGTCAGCAGGTCAGTTCCCAGTCTTAAGAAAAAGGCTTTGGAAGGAGAGCAGAAATGGCAAACCCTGAAGAAAGTAACCAAGAAAGAAGCTGGATTGTGGGAACAACCGAAAATGGCTTTTCCTTTGGGATCTCAGCTGCAGTGACATCACTGGCTGCTCCAGAGGGCTCAGAGTGTTTGGGTCAGGGAGCTGCCTTCTGGAAAACAACAGCTGGAACCAGAGAGGAGGATGAGCACAGGGAGGAAGGAGCTCCTAAACATCCTGCTTGCAAACTTTGCAGAGGAAGACAATGCAGTGCAGCTCAGAACACATAAATTCCATTGGTGTTTCCAGAGAACAGCATATCAGAGCAGATTGAGGAAACAAGTTTCACACTGTGGATTATCAGCAAAAAGAGAGAATGGAGCACTACATGAGTGGAGACTGGATGAAAAGAGGACAAGGAAAAGAACAGTCAAACATTCTTGACAGTGCTTAGAAAAGAGGAAAGAAAACTGACAATTCTTAATAAACCATCTCAGGACTGAAGATGCCTTTGGTTATTTTTGTCAAAAAATGTTAAATGATTTAGAGCAGTCTTTTCCCCACAAAATGATAATTTTTTTTAAAAATGCAGAAAACCTCATTGACATTCCCTCATGCCCTTATGCTGAGTTTTTTCAGAGCCAGTTCTCATCAAAGAATACATTGGAATAATCTATCTCTGGTATGCACCCAAAGAAGTTAATAAAGCAGCCCAAAAGAAGAGACTTTTTCCATTTGATGTAATCTGAAATATGTAAAATAACCTATTGGAGAAAATGAAAAGAGAGGAAAGATCACCCTTCACTTTAGATAGCCCATTTAGATTCCCTGAACAAATATTTGAATATTTGCCAGGGTAGCTTCTGGATATATTAAATTAGAACAAGTCATAAAATAAAATTGAGTGACAAAATAATGCTCTGTATTTTTTTTTTTTCTGAGAAAGAAAACTTATAGATATATTCACTGATATTTGATTAGTCAATGCATTTTGAAGATTCAGAATATCAGTTTCAAATTTAATAGGGTTTTCAACATGTAAAGTGACAAAATATATTTACATCTTCCTGAGGTGAAGTACATTGCTGGTATATTAAAAAGAATATGCTCAGTTCAAAAACAGTGTGACACAAAATTGTGGTGCAAACTTTATGGCCCCTCAATCACAGCTGATTTACCTGGAGTCATTTCCACAGTCCAACGAGAAGACAAGGTTACACTGACATTATCAGATCAGACCACAGTGGAGAAGTGTTGGGGAACTTTAAATGGCCACTTTCGTTCTGGGGTGCTCCTGCCTCAGCTGCCCCCATCAGTGGTGGGTCTGACCAGCTCTACCATCCACACCATCCACATCCAGCACCCACGTCCAAACTCCAGCGTGTCCCCTCTGTTACGAGCTGGTCCAGAGCCCAGTGACACCCATTTGTCAGCCTGGGTGAGGACAAAGCCCGGAATGCTACCCCTTCCAGAACATTCTAGGAATAAGGTAGGTGTGTTGTGGTGTGATGTCATGATTTGTGTCATTACCCCAGGGCCCCTCCCAGATGATTCCCTGCCAGGTTTGTCAATCATTCCTCCTTCCCACATCCTGACCCCTGATGAGTGCTGCCAGTCAACCCTGCCATTCCAGAAGGGCACAGAGTGCTTGGCAGAATTCAAAAGATGCTTCCCACCCCTGGAGAGACATTGGGCCATCCAAGTGTCCTCTGTCCCTTAGAATTCCCCCCGTCCCTGGTTGGTGTCCCCTGTGTTCCTTCCCTCCCCTGTCCCTGGTTCCAAGGGCCAGCAGCCATGCTGTAGGAGTTCTGCTGGAGCTGTTGCTGCATTCACAGCCTTTGGGCCAGGAATAAAACTCTGAATCCAAACCCTCCATCAGAACCGGCTCCTTTCCTTCACCATCGCCTTGGAACCTCTCAGTGGAAGGTGACCCTGAGCTCCTGCAGGCCTGGCCTTGTCCCTAAGCCCTCAGCTGTGACATCCAGCGAGCCTGAGGGACCAGAAAACACCACAGAGCTGCCAGACAGGCAAACAGCAAGGGCACAGCTCAGGGACAGCCTCCTGGAAATATTGGATTTAACTCCAATATAGGTGGATATCTTCCAAGAAGGAAGTGGAAGTGATATTTTTATTAGAGTCCCAAATGGAAATGTATGGCATCCTTAGAGCAGGTGTTAATCTAACAGGGCAGGAAACCTTTCAATATCCCTGTGTAGGGAAGCCAGAGCCCCCTACATGCAAAGTACTCAATGTTGGAGAACACAGACTGTGTGAATATAAAAGGGAGGAAATGGTATGAGAGACTTGCAGCACACCCCCCCCCAATACATACATACATACATACATACATACATACATACATACATAAAATCGGCAAGATGCAGAAGAAATAATTGATTTAAAAGTAAATCAAGTAAGGTCCTGTAAGGGTGCATTAAACACCAAAAGGCTACTCTGTTAAAGCTGGGAGAGTAGAAGTTTGAGAACAAAATCTGAGCCAGAAACACGGCTTTTTTGCAACTCAGAATAAAAACCTCTTTAGCCAAGTGAGGAAATCTCTGTGGGTGCCCAGAGAAAATGCTGAATACAAGTACATGCCTGAGATCCACAAGCTCTTCACAGCACAAGCACACAAAGCTGCCTCCAAGCGTTCCTTAAGAGATATTGATTCCTGTACCACCCTGCCAGGAGAAATACAGGCTCAGAGCCCTCTGTTACTTCCCAGAAAAACTGCACTCCTTCCTAAACAGGCACTCAGCCTCAGAAATACAGATTTAGATGGAGCAATGCCCAGGCCAAAGCCACAAATGGATCCACAGGGAAGGAGTCCAACCTGCAAACAAATGAGAGATAAATGGCACCCTACTGATCCATGCCATAATTATGACTGGGTGTATGAGCAAGGAAACACCTCAAGGACTGCTGCCACTGGGAGATCTTCCCCGATGGTTGACAAAGGAGCCAGATAATCTCCTGCCACGACTGCTTACATGTGGAGCAGAAAAAATAACAAGTACTTAATTCCATTGGCCTTTTGCTGCCATTCTCACTACCTTCCCTAAGATCCGCATTTAGGACTGCAGGCTCCTTCCTCTGGATAGGTTTTCTTTTGTTCATCACACAGCTTCCCAGTGGCCCAGCAGTGGAGAATTTCCCCAAGCTAGAGACCTTCAGTGAGGTGACACAGTCAGTCTGAGCTCATGGCAGACCAGAGAAGTTGTTTTCAAAGGCACCACAGACACATTTAATACAGTTATTTGGTTGGATTTAATCAGCTCACAGAAGGCTGGCAATCTGCATCACAATTCATTTTAATAATTAGAGCAAGGCACCCATTTTCCTAGGGATACAGCAAAATGTCACAGAGCCAGTCACTCTATGATGAGATAGATAAGAGCCTCCACGCACATTTCAAAGAGCATTCAAGAGGATGTGAGGGTCACAAAGATAATTTGCTCCACAGCTGGGAACAAGAGCTGGTTATCTCAAGTTGTAACAAACTCCACAAATCAGGTTAAGTAAGGGCAGCATTAAAAATAAGCTGAGATAATTCCAGCTGAAGCTGAGATAATTCCAGCTGAGCAGTAGGCCATAGCCTGAGCTTGTCATGACCTCTTGCCTTTTAGAAGACAAGTATGCAAACAGAAGATAAAACAAAGCAAAGGTACAAAATACATCTTTAAACAACTGAGCTGGTTTAACTCTGCATTGAAAACTGAGCTGGAATTTATGTACCTATTGGGCACCAGAAGAAGAAACATTTTCTCTGGAGACAGACTCAGAAAAGGAGATAAGGATCCACAACAGACTGGCTGTGTTGGGGAGAGGAATGGGAAGGATTTAACGATAGCAAAAGGCTGCTGGTTGTTATCTCAGCAGTTTCCAAGGGACAATAACAGAAACCTGTATCACAGATGCTCTACTACTTGAGGCAATGCTCCCCTCAGTGAGGGGAGTGGCAGAGGCTGTTTCCTTGGCCAATCCCAAAAGCAGAGGGCTGGTATTTGATACTAAAGGTGTAGATGTCTGGTCAAACCACAGCCTGCCTCTTTCTCCTGGCAGCTTCAAAAAGGGCAGCTGCCTTAGCAGGGTCCTCTTCTCCACATACACAAGTCGTGCCACATGTCTGCAATCTCACTCTTTCAAGACATTTTACTCTGTGGTTTCTATGAGGAGCCCAGAAAACAGTTCTGCTGAGGAGGGGATCTAATGAGACAGGCTGCAAAGTTCTCTGGAGAGCTGGGAAATGGTGACAAACCCCGGGAAATGAGGGGTTGCCACACATCCACAAAAGAAGTCAGGCTCATCAATCTTTTGCTATCAAAACACTCTTTTAGACATACACTCTTTGCATACTTTTGTGCAGCTGTTTCAGTGAAGTGTGATAAATGCTAGAGAGAATTTAAGGATAACAGCAGGGACTAGGTGGGGAATTCAGATAGCTCAAAACATCTGTAGTTCACAGAGAGCCCGTGGAACTGTCTGATAGGCATTTGGCTGGAGTACAGCTGGAAGTAACTACCCTGAGAGATCAATACCATCAGTGTAGTAGTAGTAGTTATAGAAGGGCTGTAGCCTTTTTTTGTCTCATTTTGCCTCCCTAGTATCAAGGAACACCCTATGGTGTTGCAGGCAGGACAGATACAACCCCTTACAAAGCACATATTTCTGCTTCATAGTGTCAAAAAGTCTTACACTGGCCTGGATTGGAAGACACCTTAAAGGCCATCCTTTCCAACCTCCTTGCCACAGGTAGGGACACCCGCCACTAGACCAGCCTGACCTTGAACACTTCCAGGGATAGAGCATCCACAGCTTCTCTGAGCAATCTGTTCCAGGGCCTCACCACCCTGACAGTAACAATTTGTTTGTGCTAACAGCTGATCCAAACCTACTCTCTTTCAGCCGTTCCCTCTTCTCCTGTCACTTTGTGCTGCTGTAGTTTCTCTCCATTTTTCCTGTAGGCTCCCTTGATACACTGGAAGGCCACAATTAAGTCATCACCCGTTTGTTTTGCTTTGGGTGGGGTTTGCCTTCAGCTAACCAAAAATGTTTCTGGCTGGAAGGACATAGTCAGCTGTTGATGTCAGAGGAAACCTCTCAGTTTAGGATTTTCTGAGGTTTAACATTCACTAAGAAGCAGCATCTCCAGCACATGCAGCAGCAACTCTCCCTGCAGAGAGACAGGTTAAACCATCAGCAACTGGGTGTTCCTTGGAGGTTTTAGCATCCAGCTGAGGATCAAACCTTCACCTTTTAGCTGTGATGAATTCCTCTGAAATGCAGCCTGGCTTCTAGACAGAAATGATCCACAGTCCTACAATTTAGTAGCACTCCTACAGTTTTTGGGATTAGACACTGGAGAGATAACTACAGACAAGTCAATTAAGGGGATTCCAGTGCATTCCTCTTCAGAAGGAAGAGAGAAAAAAAGAACTAAGTAACTAAATACAGAGAAAAAAGAGTGTTGCTGAGCAATAGTGACATTCAAGTGCTTTACATAGTATTTAGCAATATGTATAATTTTTACACATAAATATGTATTAATATGTAATATTCAAATTATGAACTAATGCACACACACATACATTTAAATTGTTAGCAAGAGAACATAGGGAAAATTTCCCACTTGTCCTCCCCCCAGACAAAGGTTAATCTCATTCCCACAAACTTTTCACATATGTCATGTCCATGAAGATTGAAGTACCATTGCACCATGCTTGAATAGCTTGGGGAAAAAAGACTGCTGAGGACTCAGGTATTTTCTAACCTTGGGGAAAACTAGTATTTTATACAAGCTCTTCAATGCTGTGTCTATAACTGCATCAAAGATGATGCAATTTTTTTTTATTTATTTGTGTATTTGTGTATTTGTGTATTTATATATTTATAACCCACGGCTGCTAAAACAGCTGGAGTTATCATGAAGAGCTAGAGGCACATTCCTGCTACATGTAGCTATGCACAAAGCAGAACCTTGTTAATTCAGGGCTACCCTTGCAGGCAGGAGGATACAGAATAATTTCTGCCCCTCTGCCTCCTGACACCGGCTCATTCTGGAGTCATTAAAGTAACACCAGGAGAACAACACAGAGCCAAATGTTCCCCAACAATTCTCTCATGCATCAACAGCTCGAGTCAAGCTAAAGGAGGAAATTCCTGCATTCTTTTCATGGCTGTGTGGTGAGAACACCTCACAGCATCCCCAGGGTGGTGCTGAAGGATCCATCGGAGCGGGGGTGAGAGAGAACTTGGCGTGCAGGAGGAGGAGGACGCTGCACACAGGCAGCAGTCATCCCGGGCCTGAAAGAGCAGAATCCTCCACTCCTCCCCCAAAATCTGCTCCACTGTTCATGGAAGGCAGGACAAGGGATATGGGGGTCGAGAGATGGACGATGCTTTTGGTGCTGTATGGTTTCCTTCAGAACACTCATGCAAAATTTAATGTGACAGACATTTAAAGTCATGTGTATTCCCCATGCATCCTAGGCTCTGGGCTCTTTTGGAATAACATCCTTAGAAGGAAGAGATTGAAGCTACAGAAAACCTACAATTATTTCTTTTCAAGTACACCCCAATGAATTGTTGAGCAATTCAACCTTCCCTGACTCACCTCCATAGACATACACCACGTTCCTGCCTCCACAAAAAAAGACAGCAGAACACTCAGTCATTAAATCACTCAAGAAAGAAGCATTGCCACAATTTTCATTTGGAATCTCTTTCTTGACATTCAGTCTCCATTTTCCTTTTCCCCCTGCTTCATCCCATCCTGGGAAGGCTCACCTTTCAGACCTTATCAGTCTCCTCTTCATTGCTTTTCTCAGATATTTTTGTCTTAATCACCACCTCTGCCAGATGGTTGAGAACAGTACTGATTGTACAGAGCTCCCACTCCCTTTACCAACTACTATGGAGAAGGCAAGTTTCCTTTTCTAACAAAATTCCTCTATAATTTTCAGCCTGAATATGAGCAGACTTAATTTTCTGCTCCTACAGCCGAGGACTCCCTGGAAGGAGAAATGCAATCTTTTCTTTCTGAGTCAGCATGCAATTACATATGGCCCAGACATGGCCTGTAGCATCTTCACAGTTATTCTGGTCCCAGAAAAGGATTAGGCTGGATGCAGAATCATATATTCTAAGAGAGGGAAAGAGGCAGAGCCAAAAAAGCTCTGAAATGGAAGCCTCTGACCACCCTGAGCCCCAACTCTCCAACTGAATGTGAATTCCTTTAATGAGCTATAAGCCCAAGTGCTTCCACCACTGCACTGGAACCAGAGTCCAAAACAGTTAAGGCTTGTGTCTTCTCGGGTGCTGCATTCATAAAAATAAAACAAACCATCCTCTCCCCTCACACTGAAATGATTAACCAGCCAGAAGAATGCTTGTATGCAAAGCAAAGTACATTTTGTGCTGCTCTTTGGTTTGAGCACAGATTTCAAGCAGTTCAAACTGGGAATAGGGTCTCAAAAGTAAGTCCAAAGATTAATTCTAAAGCTATAACAAGATATTTCTAAAAGCGTATTGATGAGTGAGGAAAAATACTTTGAATTATGAGAACTCCTATGTTTCTTATATTCTCTTTTGTTTAGAAACTTCCCCATCTCCTACTTCTTCAGCTTTTGCAGTACATTTTCAATTTATAATCAGTCCTGAAATGTTACATCCTCCCATGTGTTCTAAAATACTCTTTCAGTTCTTACTATAACTCTATTGCAAAAACAGGAGCTGGCCACTGGTACCAAGAACACAAAATCAACCTACCACCAGTTTACAACTGGCATGGCTAGAAAATCATTGTTTGTGTAAGTTACACCCTCACTTAAAATGACAGCAGTGCAAAATTAAAATAAATCACATTTCTTCTACAAAATGTCTGGGGATCTGAACAGTTACTGGGGACATTCAGTTGTCAGGAAGACACCTGAGGATTTGACAGCAGGAACACATAACTCAGCCCTGGAAAAGATGATAAGAATAATGAATATATATTAAGGTCAAAACTCATTGGTATCTGGTCAAGCAGCAGTTTCACAAAGAAATAACTGTGTGCTAAGCTGGTGGCCAATCATTGGTGGAGGAAATGTTTTATATCTCATTACTGCTGGCAGCTTTCACTGCTCAGAGACTGCCCAGGTGAAGATGGACCTCTCAGGAGATCCAGCTGCACATGGGATCCTTTGCACCACTTTCAGCAGGATCATGCTTCACCCTGTACTTTTTCAAATCATCACAGAAGGTGTTACCACTGACAGGCCTGACAGCCTATTGTCATCTTTAGTTCTGGCTCACAGCAACACTCCTTTTGGAAAAAGATTATGAACATGTTTCATATCAAGTTTGAGTTAAAACTCTAGATTCAAGTGTCTTACATCTTGTGTCCACAACAGAGCAGTGGAGTGAACAAAGAATCTTCTCTAGTATGAAAATTTGTGAAAAAATAAGGAAGAATTGAAAAGCCATGACAGAGTGTGGTGTTTGGTGGCTTCTGTTGCTGCATAATCAATAAACTATTCAAGGAGTTAAAACCCTCTCAAGGCCTCTTTGCTGCCTCTTGCTGCCACTTTGCAAGGAGAGCTCTGAACTGAGAGTAAGGAAGGTCCAAAGCAGCCTCACAGTGTCATAGTTCAGTCACCAGCTTTCCCCAGAAAATATGCAACTATTCAGCCTGTGATGGGCTGGGAAATGCCGACTGAATGCCATAAAATGTGCTTATATAGCAGATAACACACATAAACTGGACAAAAACCAGGCTGCCCTCTGTGGATACTGGAAATCCACTCAACCACAACAGTTGCTGCGGCAGCAGAGGTTCAGTATCTCACTGAGGGTTGATCACTTATCCAAATTTTTCAATAAATGTGGAATGCTAAACCAAAACCACTGTGCTATCCCACTCGTTGTCATTTAATTCTGATTTCCACATCTCCAGACCCACTACAGCCAGAACTGCCACATCACTTTAACTTTTTTATGCATTTTCTGCATAAAACATAACACAAGACTTCTCACACTCAGAAGTATTTATTAGTGACGCCAAGCTAAAGAGCTAAAATATTTGATCTTGTGCAGAAAACCAAGCATGTTTATGGCTAGGGACTTCCAGGAGTTTGAGACTTGCCACAGTTTTCACTGCTATCAGCATAACTATCAGGCAGTTTTTCTTTGCATGACAGTTTTTGCCACCGTTTTCAAAACAAGGCTAAGATCTATCATTCCTCCTTAGAATTTCAAACCAGATGTTTGGCTTAGCTCCTTTAATTCAATTAAATGTACAGTATAACCAAGACTGTTTCAGTCTATCCAAAACAGCCTGTACCACCAGAAATATTAGAGATATCATCTCTGTTGTACAGTCACTGCAGCCTTCAGGGCAGCTCTCCCCAGCTCCTCTAGAAAAGAAAGTGGTGAGGGCCAAAACATTTAGCACTAAGTGCACCTCCAGAATAAAACTCCCAAAATAAAAGTTCTCTGACTTCAAAACTAGGTAAGAAATTCACAGTTTGACCACTTCTGTGGCCTCAGGTTAAGAGCACTCTGGCATACTGAGCAAGCACCAGGGAATGTCTGATTATTTTCTAAGACTTCTCTACCTAAGGTTTGTCACAGAAGGAGCCACCCCTAGGCAGACTGAAATGTGTGAAATCACCAAGTAGACTTAACATTTGAATCAAAGCAACCTGGAAAAGATCCCTGAAATCAAAGCAGAGAGTCTCAGAAATTTGGGCATTTACTGGTGATTTTCAAGGTAGAGTTATCTCATACTCTGAATGTCAGCTCTTCTTGATTGCTTAAGCAGTTATAGATCACACATTCAAAATGCTTTGGAAATGTGAGCTCTCAAAAACAAGTGTTAAGGATCAGGCCACTGCATTAACAGCAGTGCATCCTGCAGTTCCAGTGGCTGGTCATGACATGGATGGAACAGAAAAATGTCAAAATTTGCTTTAAACTGCCTTTTAAACGTCAGTGGCACACCTATGACTTCACATTAATCACCACAAATCATCATGTATCATCCTGATTCTAACATCTTCAAGGAGTATGTTGCAAAACCACAATTCTATTTATTCTTAATCTTTCTGAAGGGAATTTTTGAGGAGATAAGTGGAAAAGCTTGTTGATAAGGAGAAAAATTATTCCTTCCAATTATTTGCAAAGAAATTATTATCCTCTGGGTACAGCAGGTGCTAAGCAGGGACAGGAATTTGTTTTTCCTTTATACACCCACACCATCTGCCCAGAGCACAGTGGAACATTTCCATTAATTTCCCTGTAGTAGCTTTACTACTACCACTGACATTGAAGTCACAGAAAGAATTTTTGATACATTTGATGCAGCAGTGGTAGAAATATGTGTATTTTCATAGCTTGTCTAACTGAAGTAATGCAAAAGATCAGAGATAGCAACTGAAGAAATAATACTGTGCATAGAGGAGGAAGGAGGAGGAGTTGTTTTGAAAAGAAATGGAAAGATGACTGCCAGACTTTGTCATACTGACAAATTACATAATCGGAGGTAGAAAGACCATCAAATAGCCCTTCATGCAATATAAACAATCTCTGGCCTAACAAATTTAACAGGCATTTAGAAAATGTCATCTTTGATGACCCACCTCAGTGGCATGTTAAGTCAGCTTCAGCTGTCCCCAGACTAACCCCAAAATGAATCTGTGTTTTACCACACCACCATGTGAAAGTCTATAGTTTACATTCCCATTATGGTCAAGAGATAATGGTGTATTTTGCTCTTCATGAGATATGCCACTCACATTTAATTTCACATCCAGCAACTAAATACGTCAGTGGCTTACAATAGTAGTAACTAAAGTTTTATATATGGTTCTCTCTGTGGGTTCCTCCTTTTCCTTCAGGAACATTGCTTCCTCCACTGCAGCTGCTGCCAGGACCCAGCCTAAACCCTGCAACCAACATCATTTCTGTAACAACAGAATTAAAAAAAAACCCAAACAAACTACCACCACCTCACTGAGAACACAGAAGAAATAAATTAATTCATTTTCCAGCTCAGAGTCTAGCTCATGTCATTATTCCATCGCAGAGATAAAACACCTGAGCTGTCTGACAATACAGACTGCCAGGCAGGCACAGATGCCAGATGGAAGAGGCAGAGAAAATCAGTTTTAAATAAATGAGGCTTCTATAATCAAGGAGAAAAACAGAGAAATCCAAAGGGTGGAAAGGAAAAAAATATTAAAAAAAAAAGAAAACTAGCTTTAAATAGTAGATATTAATGTAAACACTATTTGGCTTCTTTAATTTACTAGCATCTCTTTAAAATGTATTGATGCACGCTAGGACACATCCATCCTGCCCCTGGAGGAAGGGCAGGGAGGTCTCTGAGGCCCTTTCCTGGCACTGCACAGTTTGCTGCTGTCCCCATATGTCAAACTGGATGACATTAATGGAGCATCTCCTCTGTCCATCCTTCTCCACACTCATCTCACTAACTTTGCACCCACAGTCACTTTGGCTGCAAGGCAGTAAGGATGGATACAAGACTAAGTGAATAACTGTCACTAAAAAAATACCTTGAATTATAAATGCTAACAAGCAGCAGATAGTTGAGTTTGAGTAGATGGGAGAATGCCCAAAACTGAACTTCTGAGCTCTCTGACAGAAGCCTGAAACTGCAGCCTGGCTGCAACAAGTGCAGGCTCTTGTAGATTACCAGGACTAAACAAAAGTGACACATTCCAAATCCTTTTAAAGAAAGGGACATGAGACAGAACTACCAATTAGGATGCTGACAACACATTGTGCTCCTTCACACACACTGTTTTGGATTGGAACAGTCAGGCATTTATGGTTTCAGAAAGGAAGAGTTCCCACAGAGGAACTATGGTCTTGGAGAGAGGAGAGCCCAGAAAGAGGCAGGTGAAGATGCCATCTGGAGGAAGATCCCAGAAGTGGTGGAAGATCCAGGAGATCTATGAGCTGTGTGGGGATGAGTGTTTGGGGGGTCCAGGGGAGTTACCCAGCAGCACCAAACACTGGCAGCTGGAAGCAGCAGCACTCCATGAAGCACCACGAGTTTCAGACTTCCCTGATCTACAACAACCTCACTGCTCCCTCCCCTGGAGATTTCCAGGACAGCATACAAAGAGAGGAGAGGTGAACCTACAGAGGGAGCAGTCAATGGATAGAGAAACCAAAATCCTGTGCATAGCCCCATCTCCTCTGGGGTGAGGAGCAGGAGACAGCAGATCTCCAAGTGGAATTGTGTATTTTGCTAACAGCATGGCTGAGAAACTTTAAACAGAAAATGTATCCCCTTTTTGTCCTTCCCTCTTATTCCCCAGTGAATCTGTACCCTGTAATGGTCACTGTCAGTATAATCCTGGGGACAGGTGACATGCCAAATGAACGTGTCCCAACAAAACTGTGAGAGGAACGTAACAGAAATGAGGACAGATCTCAGTGTTGATCTCCAGCTCCAGTGCTAAGCCACATACTTGGAAAGAGTAGACATGATCCAAAATCTCTCAGATGGGACCAATTCCCAGACTGCTACAATCAGCTCTCTGTGAGCTCAGCTGGAAAAAAATAATAGACAAACACCAAAACTAAAAATGCATCTGCAGTGAATCATCTGGTCACTGGTCACTTCTGTATGACACAATTTACATGTCACCCATAAACTGCTTTTTGTTCTGTCACGTTCCAAGACACCAAACTTACAACAAGCAAAAATTCTTCTGACTTCCATGGAAACCCTGCAAGGAGAAAGGCTGCAGGCCTGTGCCTCAGTTTACTGGTTAGGATGCACAAGCCAGGCTGCATGGAGGTTACCAGAGTGCACTAAGAGCACAAAGAACTTGTGGAATCCCTCATTTTCCAAATCCCCAAATCTCTTGCACCACGAAAGAGAGCATCAGGCAGTGAATGAGAAGATCCTGTTTGCTGAATTAAAATATCACTGCCCATCTCCCAGCCTCCAGATCCATTCCCAGTGTCCATCTACTGTAGGTTGGCCCTTGGCCACAGCTTGCACTCTACAGTTTGGCCAGCACTCAGGGCTCATGAGCCACAACTTGGCCAGCTGCTGAAACCCCTCTAGGCTTGCTTTTCAACACAAATAAAACATTTATCCCCAAAATAAAAGCGTATTCTACTATTTTATCCAGCATTCTAAAGCCACTGAGCTACTGTGTATGCACTGTATTCTCTTTGCATACGTTAACAGGGTGACAACAATAATTTTGAGTAATGAGACAGGCTGCACCTTGCTGGGAAGCAGGTCAGTAAAAAACTCACTTCAAAGCAAGTTTCTTCATGAATGCAAGGTCACCTACTTAAAGAAAATGGCATTTGAATATTAAAAGATTATGAGTTAATGTGACCTTAGGATTACAAGCAATATACTAAGCTTGCAAAACACAGTTTTATAGATCCATTAGAGTTTTCTTCACTAAAAATCTATTTTAAAAACATTCTGAAGAAATAAGGTTAGATTTTAAATTTAGCACTGCTCTACAACTCTGGCTGCTTGCAAACTGGGTATCACAACTAGTTATTTATGTACTCAGTAAAAAAGTAAAGATGAAATATGGTAATCAGAATTTCTTAATAATTCAGAAATGCACAAAATTTCAAAATCCTCATTTTTGATAAGGATTCCACAGGATTAATAAGTTCATAATTTCACAGGAGGTGCCAAGGTGTTTGCAGGCAGTCTTGCTGTAATGGAGACAGAAATCTCTTTTTATTGTTTTGTATTCTTTTTTATTTAGGGAAGCTGTAACAGTCAGCAGGGAATTTAAATCCATCTGAATTCTTACCTGGAGCCAATTCTGGAGAACCAGAGTCAATTCTTGGGCCATCACCTATAAATAGACTGCTAAATAGAGTACAGTCATGGACTGACTCAAGACAAAGAGGTACTTTCTGATTTCCTCCCACCCAACTCATTGCATCACAGTAAGAGGGAGAGGGAGTGAAAAAGGAGTGTTGGAAATCAAAGGTTTGCAGCAAGAACTCTCTCTCTATTTAACAGTATAAAAATCCCCATGTCCTGGGACTCTTATGCTGATGCTTAGGCAGAGACCCCTGTAAAGAGATTGTTTGTCTCTATTTCACCAACAATTCCTGTGCTGGCAATAGTGTAAACAGCAACAAAAATATCTTTCAATATATGCCCAGGTTACATTAACACAAATTTCTAGGAGACAGAAATTTGCTGCTCTGCTCAGCAGAATGTTGAATCAATATATTAGATTTCCCAGGGCATTTACATCATGTGGGCTGAAGTATTAACAGAATAATAAATTTTGCAGAATGCCTTCAAGGGACAGGCTGAAATTTGACCACTGTTGCAAATAAAGGAATTGGCAGTAGGACTTTAAGCCCTCTGCCATACCAAGGAGCTGGAGAGCAGCTCCAGCAGCCATCCTGCTGGATTAAGGATCATTCCTACTGTGAATTAAATGTTATAAAACAGCATTTGAGTCATTTAGAAGAAAATTTTAAAACCTCTAATGGGAGACATGAAACCAAAGCCCAACAAGAACAACAAAAAGGCATGCTCATTCCAAATTTTTCCTTCCAATAACTGAATCAAGGCAAACTACTAACTCCTTGCATAATTCCATTTTATGGTCCATGCATTTATTTGTACTCTTACACGAGATGAGGAAGAAAGACAGGAGGTTTTCAGCAAAGCAGTCACTCCAAAGCTGTTAGCTCTGCACTGTCAGAGAGATACAGGCATTGTTCTGTCCACCTGCAGATACAGGAGATGCTTTCCAGTTCTCCCTCAGTGATTCCTTTTACTCAGCAGCCCAAAACATTAAGGTTCACTCAAGCTTCAAACATAGTCAATGGCAAGAATGCCACTGACTCTCTGGGGAATGACTGAACCCCTAGAAAGATTCTTATTTCAGGTGACAGAAATGTTGAGTTCCTGCTATGTGGAGTTCCCTTGGAGGTCATCATAAATTAATACACTTTTGGAAATGTTCAACTGCAATCAACCTATACTCCATTAAGCAAGGGATTAATGGGATTGAGCTGCTGAAGGTGAAGAAAGCTGCTCCTGTGAGCTGTTTGCAAGCAGAGCCTCTGAAGGAGAGATAACAATTGTGCTGATTTTCCTGAACTGTGGCCCTAATGCTCTTTGGTGTCCCTGTTCTCTAAATACATGAAAGCTCTAGTCTTTTCCTGAAGGTGAAAATAGATGCTGTTGAGGCAATTATCTGTAACACTTACTGGACACCAAGTTCTTTCGCATTTTTTGTCCCAAACTGGACTGCTGCTGACTCAAGCATTATATCCATGATTTCCTTAAAAATTGCTAATCTCTTACCTTTTGATTTTTCTTAATTTTTAGCCAAGACTAATTTAGCATCTCTTGTTCTAGAACACACAGGAGAATGTGTCACCTACGTAAGCTTGACAATTAGGTAGAAAAACTTTTTCTTCTCCTAAATAAAAAATAAATCCCGAGTTTTAACCTAGTTTCTGATCATTGAATACTTGCAGCTAAGCCAACCAGATCTGTAGTGTTTATTACAGCACCAGCTCCTGTTTTATCACAATATTTTGTGTGAGACAGCATTCAAGAGCAGTTGCATGAAAATACCCATGTTTTTGGCATCTCTTGCCCTCAAAATGTTTAGGGTATATAGTAATTTTTGGGAGAGAGCAAAGGACAAAGTATTAAGACAGATAGATAGATAGATAGACAGACAGACATATAGGAATTTAGGAGTACAATAGGAATAGATATGATAGGAATCTAGAAGTAGGAATCTAGGCAGAGAAGCAGAATTTCTGCTATGGCTCAGAGGATGAGTTCATCCCCCCTCAGACAGAGCATAACTCAAGCACCTCTTGAAAGACATCTCTGTAAAACAGACTCCCCCAGATCCAAGCTCTCAGAAATCTTGTTTGATTTATAAATGCAGTACTCAGTTATAATAAAACAACATTTCCTGTCTATATGTATGATTCAAATTTTGCAAGGTAAGTACCAAGTAGTTTGATCTGTCCTCCCCTAACATATTTTGTCCCCTCAGATGGTAAGCCTTTTCTGAAAACACACCACTCTTTCTAGATGTCTTTCTAAAATATAACCTAGCCAGAAGCTACAAATTGGATGCAGTTATTAGTGGCTGAATTCTTTGCTTTGGGTTATGCAGAATATCTAATTAAATTATTATAATGGCCACTTTTGGCCTTAAAACAAAAAATAATACAAAAGAATGCGACATATTACATTTAATTCCCCTTTTCCCCTTCTGAAGACCTCAAGACTAAATTCTTTTCTACAGAACAAAACCTAGCAGTATATGCTGTGGTTACAACAACCCTTTCCAGCGAAGTAATCTTCTTTGCTTCATCCCCACAGTGATTGCAGAGTATTTCTGGGAAGCAGAGTTCTTGGCTTACAAATCAGGACCCACAAATGTCATTGTTGCTGTCCCGTGGAGCTCTGTGCAGCGTGTGGTGCTCGGTGTGCAGGGCTGGATGCTGCAGGCTGTTTTCCCTGATTGCCTCCACCTCGACTTCTGCAGGGGGACAGGAGCCAGCGTGGGCTGCTTTGTCTGCTTTGAAAGGCAGCTGCTTTCAAGGCTAAGCTCAGTCATAGCACAGCCAGGTATTGTGGGAGGAGAGCACAGTCTGAAACTTTGGAAGGGGACATGGGAGAACGGGCAGCTCTTCCCTGAAATGATGTATAAAAAAAGGCTGCTACCTTCACCTGCTCTCCTCACCATATTTTCTTGGTTTAGGTTTCATTAAGTCTGCTTATAGACTCAGAAACTTGCTCTGCCTGGCATTATTTATCATCAACAGTATCATCCTTGCAGAATTTGTGCTACCTAGGGGTCAAAATGGAATATTGTGCCTTAATGCACACTCTGCATGTTGCATCCCTGCCATAGCAGCAAGCCAAGTTCACAGAGCAAGGCAAAATTTAGCCCTTGTGCAACGCAAGTGGATTTCTTGATTCAAATATCCAGATTTTGATTAGGCAGAAATCAATTAAAATGCATTTTCTGGCCCAAAGCTTCCTAAAGACAAAATCTCACTGATGCTTTTGTCTCTCGACAAGACTGAAAAGTGCACCAGCAATTGCAGTGCTGGAATAAGACTAAAAAAACCTGAGTCCAGTCCCTCACTTACTCCAGACTGCAGGTGTTAATCAATGCCAGTTTGATTTCACACTAATATCCCAGTTAATCTGATGATTTTGCTTGCTGCAGACTCTGGTTATGAATCTCTGGTGTGCACACAGTGGCTGCAGAGACACAAGATTAATAACAGCTCAGGATAAAGTCAGAGGTGGCCATTCATTCTAATTTGTCTTGCCACATGGACAATAAAGCACTCCTTGCCAAAAGTAAATGTGCACAGAAGTATGTTTTATAGATCTTGCAGCTAACTTTGCCTTTGCTGAATCTTATGATCAAAACAAATCCACAAGAGCACATTTATTACTAACATTTATACCATGGGATGGACTTCCTTCCTTAAACTGGATGCTGACTAAAGGAATTGCAGGGGAAGGTTAGGAGTTGAAATGTTACTTTTTGTAGCATCTTTGGATCCAACACAACCATTTGACTGACAAACACAGGCAATTCTTAACTCATTTTGGTCCTTGGCACTGAGAACAAAAAAGAAAAGCTGTCAGATTTATGTAGTCAGGAGAATAGATTTACACTACAACTGTTCATAAAGGAAAAGCTCTTCTTGCCATTCTTCCCCTCAGTTTCCTATGCCAGCCCTTTCCTGTTAACAGATTTCCCAAGTCATACAAAATTTGTTAGAGACTGATGGACTATACATGTTTTACATGCAAAGGCACTGTTGGACTCTAGGCCTGATCAAACCAAAGGTGATCAACCCACAGCCTCAGGGAGGGAAATGAAGACGTTTTTCTTTGAATCACAGTGAGTGAGATCCTTTCCTTTCCTTTCCTTTCCTTTCCTTTCCTTTCCTTTCCTTTCCTTTCCTTTCCTTTCCTTTCCTTTCCTTTCCTTTCTCTTGGAGGAAAAGAGTGATGCCCAATAGAGTATCCAAGGCCAAGAAGAAAATTAAGTGAGCAGCCGGAGAGAAAATAGAATTAAAAAAGGGAGTTGTTAACCATTCCTTATGTTAGCTAGTCACATGAAAAGAAAGGAAAACTTATTGCTTGGATATAAAGTCCTTCAAGGTGTCTACAGATTAGCAGTAGCAGATGAAGTTGTCCCTTTACATCAAGCAGAGCTTGTTTGCTCAGCTCTGACACACAGGATTAGTTCTTAATGCTTAAATGGTTAAGCTGTCTTTCTTCTGAAGTTTCCTAGTTAATTTGAAGTACATACATTAGGTTAAGCCTCTGCTGGCAGATCATCTGGCTGGTTACAGATCTCTGGTGGTTGGATGGCCCCTATGGAATACACTGATAATTTGTTTCCTTGCCCTTTCCAAATAGTGCTGATATACTCAGACCAGCCTGACCCCAGGTCTCTGTATATAATCTCTGTTTACTGATGCAGTTGCCAACATAGCAACTAGAAAGAGAAGCCATCTGCTGCCAGGAAGTCTAAAAAGTTTAACTTTTTGCAAGGTCACTGGTGAGAAAAGAGCACAACTCTCTGGTGCTGAAGGTGTTGATGTTAGCACAGTCCTAGGAATGCCCGAAGCTAAGCAGATAGTCAGGGCTGATCAATCCTTTTCCTCATCTCCTTCATGAAATCCAAGACTTGGCAAGAGGGACTTTGTTATTCTTCCCCACACCCTTTTCATTTTCACATGCTCCTCTGTTCCTTGGCTCTGGCTGGGACCAGGAGCAAGGGCAGGATGCTCTCATCTTTCCAGCCTGACTAGAAAAGGGAAATATTCAAAATCTAATGGAAAGCATGTCCTCTGGAGATTTCCAGCCCAGTTTGGCAGATGCAGCTGTAGCTCAGATAATCAGCAAGACTTCTGGGTGCTTACTTGATGGGAAATATTTGGTTGCTCTGCAACACTACTTAAAGCATGCATGGAATAGGGCTGTTGCTGTGGATTAATAGAATCTGTCAACCTAAAATCTGTATTTTCAGCTCAGTTTTACGAGGTGTTAGTACTGAACATACCAATGTCCTCACCACTCACCAGCATCACTTATTTTCCAAATGATCTGACCCCTGGAGAGGTGCACTCAAGTAAGTTTGTTTTGCTTAAATAGCCCCACCATTGAGAGAAATTGCTGTTTAATTTGCCACCACAAAAAGGCTGTTCATCAGCAGGCACTTCTAGTCCATGCCATCCAGCTTGTGCTTTGCTGCAGCTTCCCACTTTCCTGTCCCTTTTGCTGCTGGCAGCTGCAGCAGCTTGGCTGGGGTGTGCATGAGAGGCTGTCTGCAGACACTTCCCCTCGGTGGAGGTGCCCAGGTGGAACAGCTCAGTGCTGATTGCAGTCTGGGGCTCCCAGCAAACCCAGCAACAAATGCTCTGGAGAATTTTGCCCTTATTTAGTGAAAAGATCTTGGACAAGTGATGAACGGATGAGCTCAACTGAGTGTACAGCAAATAGCCACAGGCATTTGCCAGGCTTTATTTAACACCCTTAGATAGGCTTATTTTGTTAAAGCTGAGCCAGTCTAAAGCCTTTTGGGTTGGGATCCTGTGCAAAATAAGCTGTAAGGAGAGGAAATCCATACAAAGCATCTCTAAACAGATACCAATGGGTACCAGGAGATTATTTAAATGGATTTTCTAACACATTCTTGCTTGACATAATTAACTGTTCTTGTTATTCTGTTATGCTACAGTAGCCAGCCATATGGTAGCTCACACATTTTTGGAATGGGGTTTTTTAATTACTATTATTTTCAATCCTTTTTTAATCTAGTACAGAACATACATTACATGATAAATTACTGATATATTGCCTTAATAAATTGACATTTAGATCTAGCCAACACAGAGTAATTTTCCTAATTAAATGTCAATATGTGCCCAAGAGTACAGCTCTTCAACATTGCAAATGTCACAAATTAGCAAACAGGCAGAACCATCTACAACCCTGTTTCTCCAGACACCAAGGAGAAATTCTGCTGTTCATCTCCCATGACAAAACTGGGGGGAGGGAGGGGAGAGGGAAGAGGCTGCAGTTGTTACGTGACCCACCAGAGGCACAGCAGCCACCAAGGGGCCCCGTTCCTGCAGCGCTCCACAAAACTCATCAGCTCATCTCTCCTTCATTATTTCCTGCCGGAAAGTCGTCTTGTCAACTACAGCACAAAGTGAGGGGAGCTTAAGCTTGGATAGGAGTATTTTGTCAGAGGATGCCACCTCTGAGCTCAGCAAGATCAGCCAGTGAGATGGTCCAGCACTAAAGCGGTGCTTCACTACTGCCACCAATCCTAATCCTAGAGGGTTTGAACAAATCCTTTGGTCATTTTCAGAGTTGTTTTTGGTAAGCAAGGTCTGTAGCAAAGAAAAAAAACCTTCTCCTCAGTCTCTCCCCTGAGAAACAGAAGAGTCACAGCAAACAGGGTTCAGTCAGCTTGTAGTTGTTGGGAATCCATCAAACACTGTGCAAGTAAAACCTGCTCTTTCTGTTACACACTTTGGGGAAGGAATTCCAGTTCCTCATCTTCTAAAGATGATCTCTGCCCCCTTGGGGCCATTCAGCTACAGCAGTTTCTCCAGCTTGTCTCTTTGTAACTCTGGATCTTGAGCCCCTCGAACCCCTGATGTTAAATCCCAGCATTTTCATACCAGTTCAAGATGATGTATCAGCCCCACAGAAATGAATCAATACAGATGCATTCTGCTGACAGCCCTAATCAAGTAAATTGATATAGTGACTTATTGCTTACCTGTTGTGATATTGGACAGATTTTTCACTGCCATTACTGCTGGGTTTCTGCTGGTGTGGGTTTTTTCTGTCTTCATCGTGCCTGTAAAACACCACCCATTGTAACTTTTAATTAAATAGACTTGCATAAGGATAATTTCAAGAAAATGTAATTTCATGCTGTGACTACAGGCAGTATGCAAGGTGTCCACGTCTCCAGACTGATTCTGAGGAAAGCCAAGAATCTGAAGCCCTACAGAAATCACAAATTTCTCCAGGGGAAATTTGCCCTTGAGGGATTCCCAAGGGTTGTACTTGCAAGCCCACCCTGCAGTACCACCTCGTGACAGGCAAGGGCTGCTCGGGCAAGTCTGGCTCCTTGGGCCCAAATCCAGCACAACTGTGTCTGTGCAAATTCATGCAGGGATATTCACAGTGAACACTCCTAATAAAACTTTTTTTTTTTTTTGCATGTTTGCTATTTTGAAGAGATAGCCATTGAAGCACAGTGAGGAAAGGCTCATTTTCTCATTGCAGTATCCTCTTAGGGCATTCAGAGCTATCCTGGCTCCCCTTTCTGCATGGTTATTGGATGTTATTAATTAGCAAAAATGTACCTTGGGGAAGTCACCTTTGACTGTGTCTGCCTCCCCAAAAGGTAGCTGCCCCAATAGACATCTCTTCAGAAGCTTTCCTCAGCTGTTGCCCAGTCCTGTAGAATCCCAGTCCTCCAAACTCAGAGTTTCTTTGTTCTTCCAAAAGCACTTCAGCTGCAAGCTCTGTGTCCATCAGGAGTCCAAGACACATCAGTATCTAGAAAAACAGGTTTTCTAATATTCCAGGACTCTGCTGGTCTTTGCAGAGCACACACAAAACAGTGAGCCTCACTCCAGATAATTTTAAGACAAGTCAGAAGATAATGTTGTTCCTCTTTTCCAATGCAAATCCTTAATTCTCCCTCTCTTCTCTTCAAACATTTTTCCTCTGCACAACTTTGTTTATTTGCTGACATAAAGGAGAGAGTGAGCATGACTTTTACCCAGTGTTTAGAGATCTCACTTGGTGCATAGGAGGGTTGTGATGTAGTTTCACTAAATAATTAACCCAAAATAGTGACAGCAGAAGTCTAAGAGAACCACCCACACAAGACAGGATTTCAATCATTTTCCTCCAATCTAATTCAAGACATAAAAGAGAAATTCACTTCTCTAGCCCTCATGTAGAAGCAATTTGTCTTCATTCTTTAAATAAAGCTATTCAAATCCATCAGTGCCTAAAACTAAAGAAAAAAACCAATTCACAAGTGGGAGAGAAAAAGCATCTAATCTTCCCAAATATCCATTAACACAACAACCCTTATCCAATTTCTTGTACCAAATACCTAGTGTTCTGCTGTTGAAATTTATTCTTAATTTTGTAGGAAGTTAAAATGTCTAATTCTGATTTTTGGTAAGCTGCATGCCTAATTCTGGGCTCCAAATTCTGCTAGACAGATCAGATGATCAAGCAGTGGCCATCACAAAGCTTGACTATTTTTGTGACATTTCTTCCCCAGCTATAGAGATGATCTAGTAATATTTTCTAACCACATAGGAGTATAATGAAACTCACATTCTTGCTCTAGCAATAAAAGGGCCTTGAAGACTTCCCTGAAAGGTACTGTTTAAAAGAGAAGCTATTAAATAATTTCTAATTTTATTAGGAATAATCTTTGGTGGGAAAAAAAGTACATGAGAGAAATGCTTTAGTGCTTATCTGGAATACAATGGCAGCAAAATAATTAAGATTTGGCCTTTGAAAGGCCTTTTCTTGGTATAATTATGCTACACAATGAGATTGAATATTAAATATATTTTGGGATAAATACTAATTTCCTTATTATGATTTCAGTAGTGCCAGGAAATAAAACTCTTATTGATTAAATAGACTGAAATAGTTTAATAGCTTCTCTTCTCAAGAACAAAATTCATCTAACTCTTCCTTTGTCATAATCCTTTGAATAAATGTTTAAGAATCTGGAGAGAGGGAGATTAATGAGTGTGATTAAAACACCCTTAAAATACAGTAAAATAAGAACTGCAGGCCTGACACTACTGCTGCTGGAAGTAGAACAATTCTACTTATACCACATCAAGGCTGCTTACCTAAGTCATAAATGCAAATTATTTCTGGCCCAGCCTGACAAAGAAGTAGCAATCTACCTGGGTTTGGACAGGAAAAAAACCAAACAAATCAGACCACCCCTTCCTTTACTCCTACAGAGCATCAAGAAGAATGAGAAAAGAAAAAATAAAATTGTTCAGCCAATGATATTTTGGATATAGACAGACTACCATTCAGCAATTCATTTAGATAGGACAGGTTCTCTTGGCGGAAACATTTCCTCTTCAGCACGTGAAAATGTAAAAGTTGTGAGGCCTGCTGTGCAGGTTTTATATTTGGTTACCTTGAGCACAAAACGTGGCTCAGTCCCCAGATTTATGTCCACCTATGTAGGTCCTGACATTTCTGGCATCTCAAGCTCAACTCATCATGCAAGTGTGGTAGTTTTAAGCAAGCAACACCTCACAGCAGAGTGGAGTTGCCTAAAGCAGCCAAGATTTGTGGTGCTCGCTGTATGTACATCAGAACTACCAAGGGCAGCCAAAAGCAGCCTGCTGAGCAGCACAACATAAACAATCTTTAAATCTTCTTTACTTGTGATAAGTGGGCAAAGGCAGAGCTATGCAAAATTTATCTGCCTTTTTATTGGTTTATAGCAAAAGAAAACTCAACTCACACTCTGGGCAATGCTGGCAATCTCAAAACTGCACATAGAAACAAACAGAGCCATTAACCAGCTCGAGTTTGACTCAGACAGTCCAGCAGCAACACCACAAGGACAATAAAACTGATTCTTGTAGCCTCCCCACCACGGTTCCAACTCAGTTTGCTGCTCTGTGGAGTTTCCCTCTAGTTGTGGACTTGGAAGAAATTCCAGATTCCTGCAGCTGGGTCCTAAAGGGAGCCATGTGCTTACCCCATCCCTCATCCGAGCCTGTGGAGGCTCATCAGAGTCTCCTCACCATGGACAAATGATCTCTGACAGATCTGTAGAGATCTCGAACAGAATTTGTGTAACCAATGCCAATGGGGTTTTTTTAGTATGTACTTCAGGTGCCCATGTTGGCTCCTAGTGAGTTTCCCACCATTCCCTCCAGCAGTAAAATACAAAATATTTAAATTGAAAATGAAGCAGATTTTAGGATGGTTTTGCAAACAACCATTTGCAGAGGTTTAAAAAGAAGTTTCTATCTCCTGACAGTCTAAAAAACCCAGGAGAATTCAGGAAAGTTTAAGCACAGTTCCAGTTTTCTAAAGGCATTCCCTTGTCCTTGACATCCTCACTGCCTTGACTTTTGGAAGCATGGTTTTCATCACAGAAGACTTTTAAGTCTGGCTTCTGTCTTCAATGTAATTTTATGATCAGATGTTTCCTTTTTCAACAGTCAGTGTCATATTTTCAGGTCAGATTTATTTCCAGCTCTTGGTGATACACCATCAGAAAGACCTCATTGATCCCCTCTTTCTGCTGGTCTTTGTCATCATCAGAAGACTGCCTTCAAAAGTTTAAAAATGGAAATGCAGAAACAACTCAGGCCATTTCATGGTGCCATCACCTATAGGGAAAATGTGTTCTCCAATGAGTCTGAAATTATTGCAGACATTCAAAGCAGGTCTTTCTATTTTTATACTTTTCTGAAGAATCTTAAAGTATTGCATAATGCAAGAAAAAAAGAAAAACAACTCCCAACATAAGCCTGAATATTAACCAGGTAATTTATGATGTACTAGTATTTTTCTTTTTTTTTTTTATCAAATACTGCTGTCACTTTTTAGGCCTTTGGGATATTGTTAAATTTCATCTCTCTAAAAAAATTGCAGCTATGACATTCACGTCAGTATGCCTGGGAGAAAACTCTGCTACAGGTGGGCTTGTGTCAAACCTTGAGCTCAGGAGAATTTGGGATGTGGGAGTGATCTTTTGCAGCTAAGATTCATTTTACTCACTGGGTAAAACCTTCCAAGCTCATGTACCTCATACTCAAAGCAAGCCAAATTCTCTTCCAGAACTCTTAGGAAATAAAATATTCTGACTTTTGGTTTTGACCAAGTTAAAGGACTTTTTCCACCTTTCCATTTCAGAAAAATAATGATTACAGTGTGCAGCAAACTTCCACATTCCTTTAAGGAGCAACTCCTTCCTGGCACAAAGATCCTCAGCCAAGGATTTAGCACTGTGCTGACCTGATGCTAAATAAGAGTTCTTGATGAAGAAGTTAAACAGAATAATTGTGCCTCTCATGCACTGCAGCAAGAAGTTATGGATCAAATAACAGGCTCCACAAAATATGTGGAAGGAACAGAGAATTTAGATGTGCCTGCACAATGTTGGGTTTTTTTATAGAACCAGTGTGAATAGGATTAAAATACAAAAGGTCAAAGATAAGAAAAGGTAACCATCTAGGCATTTTGTTAACTTATGATTTTGATATTACTGAATATTTTAATATAGTTAAAGTTATAGGAAAGTTAATCTTACATAGAAGAAATGGCAGTCTACATCAATCCTATTAATGATTTCATTTAATACTTTTATTTTAGACTACTTCTGAGAAGATTTCACTGGAAAAATGAAAGGCAGCTGGGAAAAAATATTGCCTTTTTTTTAAGAAGCAGAAAATAGTCTTGCTTATCCATACTGACAATCAAGACTTCCATGTAATACTGTGGAAAATTGTCATCTTGTCATAATTTCAGCAAACAAAATAGATTTGTATCCTCTTTGCAGTCTTTTCTTGTCTTTGTTTTTTAACAAATAAAGGAGAATTGGAAAAATGAGTAATGTTTTTATTAGATATCACCAGGTTTAAATTTCAATAATTGATTTAGCCACACCTAAATCCAAAGATTTACAATTAGGAATCTCTTTCAGGAAGTACCTAAGGGATTTCCAGCCCAAGATTAAAACTGGCAAACTTAATAAAATTTTTACCTATTGGAACACCAAGACTTCTGAAAAAATTTAGAAGGAGACAATAGAAGTGCAGCAAGATATATTTATTAACACCTTCAAGCAGGCCCATTCTGCTAGATACCTCCAAGGAAAATGGCAAAGAAAGTTTCCCCCCAAACTTTCCAGAGAGAAACCCTGATGCCCAGATCTCAGAAAGGATTTTTCTAAAACCACCTTCTCAATCTGCAATATCTGGTTTCAGCTCATTTCAAAACCAGAAGCCAAGTGAATGCAGCAGGTCTGTTTGGAGGCCTTACTTCTGTAGTTTTTGCATTCTTTCAATTCACTTGGACTTAGCTTTGGTACACATAATAATTTTTAACATTTTATTAAACATTAGGTTTTTGCATTAAGGTTTTCCACTTCATTTGCAAGGTCAGAAAGCACAATTGCACAAACTATTTACTAATGCCACATGAAATTTGAAAGTCATCAACAACAAGATGAAAAACACTGGGGAAAACAGAAAGGAAGGAAAGAACATTATAGCTATTAGGGAAGCCTAAACAACAGGAACAGTAGCAAGCCTGTATTACCTAAAGATTGAAAATAGAGAACCACATTCAAGGGATTCAAGGACATTCAGATTCTGTCTGCTTGAATGGCACCAGCCTCAGGAAAGGTACAATTCCTTTCCACAAAAGCTGACATTAAAACTGATCCTGTATTTTCCCATCTCCCACTCTTGCGAGTCCATGAGTTCATTCCTTTCTTTAAAATAATAATGACAACAAAAAGACTTCCCAAGCACAGCTGCATGCAAAGTATCATAATTTCCATCTAAAATAACACCAGCTGATCAGCAAACCTGAAAGGTTCACCCCTGGCTGGGAAGAAGCAGAGGTTCTTCTGTGCAATCACATTTATTTTCCATCAGAATTCCGTGGGGTGGAGATTTCCAGCAGCACTCTGCTGTCTGGGCTGTAAGGGATCAGCTGTCCCTGGAAGGAGATGTCCTTTTGCCAATGACCAAGGGCTCAGTAACAGCACAGGGAAGCACAGGCTGGTACTGGTGGCCCAGTTTTCCATGCCAGTGTCCCACCTTTCCCTGTTCCCAAAGTGTGAAATCTCCTGGCTCTGCCTCAAGCCCTGCCATGCTCGTTCCTGCTAGCACAGAATTTGATAATGGTTTTTTTCTTCATTTTCCCCAAACTGAGCCCCTAGTATTTCCCTTGTTTGTTTCTCCTGCCTGTGCTGGAAACAGCTCCTGCACTCCCCTTGCTTTTCCCAGAGGGAATGGCCCTGTAACAACTAATCCCTAAGGGATTTCATTTTAAATGAACAGCCTTATGTTGCTCTAGCACCTTTTCAAAAGTTTGGCTCTTCCAGAGAAGCTTCTTCCTTGACTCAAAAAGCACACATTTCATTCGGTGGGTCTGTTTGAAGGATAATTGACATTTCTGAGTGCAAATCCTCACTCCCTGCAAAGCAGTGTCAAAGCTAACACTAGAGGAGGGATGCAGACAGATGCAAACTGGTTGGTGGTAGAAGAGAAAACAGTTTAACCAGTCTGTTGCCTCCAAGTGAAATTTGACATTTCAGAATCAGCACACACTTGAGAAGCCAAGGAAATGGAGGAGGTAAAAGTCAAAGTGGGAGAAAGTAATTCTTTGGAGTGGGTTGTTGGTTTGTTTCGTTGATTTGATTGAAGAAAGGCAGGAATTTTATTTACTCAAACTTTTTTTCAGTTGTCCAAATAATCACTGAAAATAATATATGAAATGCCCTATACAAATAGTATTTTTCTGTTTTTATTTTGGCCCAGATCCCTTGATAGCATCCTGTTTAAGCAGAGAAAGGATTTTGTTTTGACACTTCTGAACTCAGTGAAATTTTTGAGGTCTGTGCTCCTTCTCAAGTTATGCTCCAAAGAATGTCTAGGTTTTGGTGGTGAGAGTGTGAAGTTTGAAAATATTAACAATCAGCTGAGGAGAAAAAGAAGAGGGAGGATTAGCTATAGGAATGACTCTGCAAACTGAGAGCCTGCTGAGATCCAGGGAATTGAAAGCTGCCATGGAAAAACAAGCCATAGGAGAAATAGAAAACAACTTGGGAAAAATTTTGTTTATTGAAATGAAAACTTTTGAGGAGAAGAGGTAAAAAACTCTTCAGCAGAGAAACTAAAAATATACAGGCTTGCTCCAAGTTAAAAGAAAGTAAAATGCAGGAGTTGTGAGATCCAGAGTAAATGGTAATTTTGCACTACTTTAGCTTCAAGCTGAGTCTCTTTTTTCCAGGGTACCAAGTCTTTGTGCTCTCAACTCCCCTCCATCTCTACTTTGAGTTATTTTCCACTGGTGCTCCAAATCTCTGAATTAACTGGTGAAATCAGGGAGGCCAGACTAGCTCAGCAGAGTACTGTGGTAATTCCCTCATTCATTCCTTTTAGAAACAAAAATGCCATCATCATCCACGAAGGCATTTCAGATCTGCTAAGCCTGTGTGCAGGTGTAATCAGAGAGCCATTGAAAGAGAACTGAACGAGTCACCAGGTAGGACACGACCACCTCCCCAGAGTGGAATAAGCCAGCATTCAGCCCAAGATAAAGAAAAATCCCAGTTTTCTCTCTCCTCTATCTATCAGATATTGAAAGTCAGTGTCATTTCTTTCAATATATATTTGGCCAAAGAAACAGGCAAATAAAAAAAAAAAACAACCAAAAATTAAATTATCCCTCTGATTTCTCAGTTAAGAAAGAGCTTGGAGAGTTCCTGCATCAGGACTTTAAGAGCTTTTAGGAAATGATCCCGAAGTGCATCAGTATAACAGAAACAAAATGCACAAAGTTCTGAAGATGCTGACTTCTGAAAGAACAGCAACAGAGCTGGCAGGGGGTTTTTTACCTTTTCAGGAGAGCTGCACAAAATTCTCACACTGCTTTAGTACTGCTGGGGCTTCAGAGGCACTCAGCAGCCAAGCAGATAATGTGTTTTCTGTGAGGAGAAAGGAACTTTCATTTCTATTCCAAAACTCACTTCTCCAAACTACAGAAAACACTGCCAAGCCAGGAATCCACTTTGGCTCCAAATGCTAAGCTTATTAACTGTGCTATTAAACAGCATATGAAATGTGTGCAATGAGATTTACCACACAACTCTGCAAATCACGAGAGCTTCTGGGAAGAGAAGAAACCCTCTCTCAAAATTATTTCCTTTTACAGTTCAGCTCAGAAAAGCTAGCATTATCCTCAATCTTTGAATACCAAAAAAACAATTCCAAAAAAGTTTCTAAACACAAACTCACGGGATTTGTTGTTGGATATAAAAATATGTTTTTTGTAAGGCTGTCCCAGAAAACAAAGACTTTCTTACTGAAGGAAAGATATTAACAGGATGACCTGTAGAGTAGCTGTCAGTTTCCTCCGTTGCAGACATCATTCCAAATTTAATCATAACTGTTCTTTCCTGAGAAATAATCCTTAATAAATAATTATGACTGTAAGGAAGAAAATGTCACCTTACTTCTCCATATACATCTCCAACAGGACAAATACAATGCTTAAAAAAATGGGATGTGGCAAATTTTACAGGAATTTGAATAAAAAGGAAAGAAAAAGGCATTAAATTTGCTTATATTTGGATCTTCTTCCAAGCCAAGGAAGAGGGTATAACTCCTAAACCCAAAGATAATCATGGTGAAACTTCAGTGACCTGAAATTTAGAAAATGTACCCAAAGACTGAGCCTGTTTCTGTCCAAGGAATAAGACAAGACAGAGGAGACAAAGAGAGTAGCATCTTTTCACTTTGTTTGGCTTGCTTCACTTATTAGGGATTCTGGAAATGTACTCTACTAATATTTTGGTACTTATTTCCTTACTTACTGTTGGAAATGCAATTTGCTTTGATGGACAGAAGCTCTCCATACTTCCAGACTTCAAAACAGCCACATTCACCTAGAACAGTTAAAATACAATCTTTGTATTAAAAACAAACAAACAAATAACCCTGCAAAACCAAACAACCAAAAAAAAACCAAACCAGCAAAAACACCCCAACCAATCCAAACCAACAAACATCAAAAAAATTCTTGGTAGTCACAACCAAGAATAAAGGGATATGGCATCACAAGAGCCTCCCACATGACCTGATCCTTCCAGCTCCACAGCAACGTGTGGACTTTCCCCAGAAGAATAAATACCAACAGATGAGGACAATTAGATTTACACACAGGGCACAATTTACAGTCCTCAGCAGCAGCTTGTCCAAAACCCTCCAGGCACTCTGGTGTTCTCCCTCCTCTTTCCCCCAAATTTATTTTCAGCTCAAGAGCGTAATTTTTCTAATTCTGATAGATTTTCTACAGGCTTAACATGAATGTCCCATCAGGACCAAGCAGGAGAGAAGCCATCCCTGAGGGATCTCTTTGGATTTCAGACTGGCAGGAAGTTTGGTCCTTCCATTCCTGTATCAGCTGGGGCAAAGGCAGCGTTTCATCCCTTGACCTGTTTGCAGCACGCCTTGAGAACTGGAAAGGAAATGAGAGCGTCAGGAACTTTTACAGGAGCTGGAAAAGAGAGAGGAAAAGAAGTCAGAGAAAACAGAGAGAACAGCCACAGTCCAATCAAAAAATGAACTAAACCCAACCCACCAAACCGCTACATCCTTCAAAAAGAAGTAAATTTTTCCAAGTACAGAAGAACTGAAGTAAATTAAGTACAAAGCTTGTGACTTGGAGTATGAAATTTACTTCAGCCACTACAGCACTGAGTAAAAAGAAATCAGCATTTGCAGTAGCAAAATCCAATATGCACTTTGAACACAAAATTATGATAATACTATTGGGCAGCCAAGAGAAGCCCTTGCCTGCTGTGCAAAATTTTGTGAAATAAATTTAATTTCCTTGCAGCTGAAAAAAGAAAGAGGTTGGAGGTTCATGATATCTACAGCTAGTCTTAAGGCATGATTGATTTTTTTATCTGAAAATATTCTAGTGTAAATGTGTATACCCAGGGCTGCAAGGCCCTCATGATGTTAAATGTAGCAAGGCTGGAAGTAATGCCTCTTTAGACACCACACACATTTTACATCTTAGCACCTAAAGAGCATTCTGGTTTAGAAACTCTCCCATTATCAATCCACACTATCCTAAACTCGCCCTATATCAAGTCATCACTGGATAAACACACTGAATTGAATGGAAATATTCCATTTGTTAAATTTCAGTTTATGGCTTTGACTTTGGGAGACAACCTCTTTTCTTGTATCTTGAAGAAAATTGGCTCCAAAACTCACGCTCCCCTTTTAACTGGCTTGTTACATGCAGTTATTGATTTGCAATTATTATGCCGTTTGGAGTTTTTCCATTTGAAATATGTTTCCAGTAGCAAGTTGGGAAACATCCACTTTAAAAGTTCATTTATGGTCAGAAGATTGAAATTGTGGAAATTTCTGGGTCTGGGGGAAGCCTCAATTCTGAGCTGCACAGGGTGAATCAGGTATTTATTTCTGATTCACTGGGGACTCAGCCAGAACAGGAGAGGTGTCCGACTCTGGGAATTGTTATTGTGGCTGTCAGCAAAATAATTCTGTCAGGCTGAATAATTCTTATTGCAGAGTGACACAGGAGGCAGAAGAGACACCTCTGGCACTTCAGACTCTGGGTGTTTTAGGCTGCTGGAGATTGTCCTACATAATTCTGCTTGCAAGTTGAGACTGATTCACGCAGGTAGGACTGAAGGAGAACAAATGGAGCCTCCCACAGCCATTTCCACAGGGATATTTTCTCACTACGATTCCACTTGGCAGCCTAAGACTGGCAGAGGTTTTAACTAACACCTCTTCAGGGAAATTTCCCAGCCTACAGCTGCTTGTGGCACTAATGAGGTTGGTCTTAGGAGAAGAAATCCAAACTGCTGATTGTTCAGCACAAATTTGCAAAGGTAAATGGGAAGGCTCCCTCTTTGTAAAAGGCAAAAAAGAAATGAAAATTACAGCTGCAAGTAGCAGCATTTTGATAAAGCTTAAAATATAAATCTGCTTTTTCCAGACATAAAGTGTTTCTAACTGATTGATAACTTGCATTGTAATAATTTTGTTCCACTTGAAGCAAGACCAATTTCAAGTTGGCATTTCTTTACCAACAATGTGACTCAATAATTAGGGAAGGGGACTGGAAGTCAGGGAATCTAGCTGTAAATNAAAAGAAAATAACAACAAAATAGAACCAGGTTCAGAATAATTCCAGTCCAGAACAAGCCAGAATCAATCTGAGGATAAATTTTGTTTCAAACATGCACTTGAATCATGAACTCTAATTTGACCAGCATGATAATTTCAATGCACAAGTCTTACTGCTTCAAATTCTGCTTAAAGCCAAGTGTGCTTTCAAAGCAGACCTGCACTGGAGAACTAATCAGCTATTTCCAGACTACAAACCAGTTTTGTTAACATCATGCAGATACCATCACAAGAGCCAGGTACCTGGATACTTGGTACCCTGCCTGGCATTGCAGACAGCTGTGCATTTATCTGGTATTTAGAGTTTGAATTCTGTCACCAGCTGAGACTGTCGCAGCCTGGCCATCACAGGTGGGGCAGCTGCAGGTGGCACCTTCACTGGTGTCTGTGCTCCTTCCCAGATTCCAGAGCTGGTCAATGGTGTACTTGAAATATTCTGATTATGCAACTGATTTTATCTCAGACTCTTGTAGAATTAAAATATTTTAAGGAATAAGTTAAAAAAAAAACAAACCAAACCAATTCAAAATAAGTCAGCTAAAAGTCTTAATGTGCAAGCAGTCTAGATTTGCAAATGTCAAAATATTTTAAAGATATCAGTATAATAATAACTTTTTTTACAATGCTTTAAACTTACATTTAATATTGTTTTGTCATTCTTACAATTTAATGAGCTTGTCTAAAGGTCATCAAAGTCAGAGGGACCCTTTCCATTTACATCCACAGGCTTTGGATCCAGCCAATAGCTTGACAAGTACTCTGGGACAATTTTGGGTAAAATCATCTGTATAAATGAAAGCTTAAGGATCTTTAATGGAGCAATATGGATTTCAAATTGCAAAGAGCCCTCAGACAAAGGATGAAGAAACCTGATTATATATCCCTGGAGGTGTAGCCACTTCTTTATTTTCAAAAAAATCTTGTCAGGAAATATAATAATTATATTGCTTAAGTACCTTTATCATAAATAGAAAACTGCATTCATAGGTTTGGAAAGAAAGAGGAGCTTAGTGACAGCACTGATGGGCTTTGCTCAGCTCACATTCCCAGATATGGAGATACACTTCTGTAAATATAACATCCAGTAGCTTCCAGTATGGTTGTACTCCATTGTCAAAGGACAAAAATGGTCTATAAGTCTAAGAATGTTCTCAGGTTCACCTTTTAAAAATTATTTGGTGAGATCTGGTAAAGTCCCAACACCCACAGAATTCAGAATTCAATGACATCTACACTTGGCATTGCCACTTACAGTGACAAAATGAACTACCAAATTTTAGAAAAAAGAGATAACTAGATAAAGAAATCATAGTTTCTATTAAATATTTTTATCTGGGTTTCCTCTGACATTCATCCTTTCCCACAATTTAGCAGATCATGTCACTAGAGGTTCTCATGTAGGAAGGTGCCACGGAGAGATTTACTTCCAACATTCTCTGTCAACAGGATCTGTCTCCTCAGTGCTAAATCAAACACACTAAATCAAACAAACGTGCATTTTCACCACAACAAACGCCAGACAGAACTGGGAGTTTCAGGTTGAGCAGAGCTGGATTGCACAGAGTGATCCCAGGTTACGTTTGGGTTAATGTGCTGGAAGTGGATTAGGAGATCAAAGCAGGGGCTGCCAAAACCTCTCTGTGGGCACCGTGTGCATCTCAGAGCAGCTCCAGAGAGGGCTCTGAACACGGCACATGGAGCTCAGAGAATAATTATGCTCTGAACCTTTGTTTTCTTGGACACGAGACCCTCAGAGGATTATCCAGCCTGTGTCTCCCATGGAGAGCACAGCAAGCTTCTCAGCCCCTGACAGTGTGTCCTGGTTTAGGGCAAAACCTCTGGATGGGGACCCTCTAGAAAACAAATCTGAACCACCCATCCCCCCAGCTGGTTCGGGACAGAAAAAATTTCCTTGGAGGAAAGTGGAAAAAATTTGTTTATTTAACAGGCAAAGCACTCCCCAGCACATCAAATGAACAGCACTGAACAGCAAACCCTCAGTGTGCCCGCAGAGATGCCAAATTCAGAAAGTCTCTCCCGGGGCTGGAGCTCGGCTCAGTTGCTGTCGGTCCCTCAGGGCTGGCAAAGGCCGGGCCCAGGCCAGGCCCGGTGGGACACAGGTGGGAGCTCCTGGGGCCCTTTGGGTGTTTAACCAGAGCAGGGTCAAACAGTGCCAAGGAAAAGGAAAAAAACACAGTGTGGAGAACTTCTGTGNCCTTTAAGGCCTCACAAACACATGCAGACCTCACTTCTGTTCCTGATTTTGCTCCTGTTCTATTTTTAACATCCCTACAGAAAATTTTTAAAAAAACCAAACAAAATCCTCCCCAAAACCCCAACAAATAACAACAGTAATGAAGAGTGCTCGAAAGTAGAACTTTCAGTATGTTTTTAGTATGACTAAAAACATACCTGCAAAACTAGTAGGGTTTTTATTCCAATAAAACACTCTATTAATGAGAATTCTACTATACCAATATGTCTAAAAACATATCTGAAAAACTAGTAGAGTTTTTATTCTAATAAAGCACTCCATTAATTTTTGTTTTTAAAAAAGCCTTTTAGGGCATACAAAATAGATTCCATGGGTTACCTATATACTTGTAAATGCTTCTTAAACCACCAAGAATTAAATAAGGTATCAGCACTGGGCAAAATTCTCAGGTCTGGAGAAACTCAGGTCACAGATCTGAAGGATCACATAAAACTCACCTTATATCTGATGACAAAAAGAATTGCTTATCCCACAAAATTACCCTCAAGATCTGATGACAAAAATAATTAAGTCGGGTAGTGACTTAATAATCTCAGTTAGCACCACTTCCTCACTATACAGAAAATTCCAGAATTAAGACAGTTCTAGGCCAATATGGAAAAAGACTGACCTTTTCCAGGTTCTTTGGCTTAGCTTTCTTTTCCTCCAGAAAGAAGAGGTAACTTATTTTGGCCTGCTTTTTCTGGAGAAGAGCTTCCTAACACTTCTCACATCCTCTTCCTCCTAAGGATTCCTACCCTCACTCTGCTCAGCTGGAGCAGCAAATCAACCCCTGGTCCTTACTCATCACAATTTCCATCACATTTAAGTTGTTTCAAAGAAATGCTGAATGTGCAATGAAATGCGTTCACTCACATTTGGTGGAGACATTGTCAAGATTAAGAATTTTTGCTTCCTATCTACCTCAGCAATTTCATCCGCAGCTTACCAGCTAATATTTGCACAATTTGAAAAATTGTATGGAAGGAAGTGATATTTCTGGCTGATGACCAGGTGGCAATTTTTCAAAACACCCACTTGCCGGACAGAAGATAGAGAGGGATATTCAGGTAGCATTTCCTGGCTAAAAAAAATCTGGAATTTTCTTTTTCTTATCACCTCAGGCAGCACTGGCCCCCATCAGAGCTGTGTTCAGCTGAGACACGAGTGAACTTGAGAGCAGATCTCAGTAAACCCTAGCAATTTACTGGAAGACACTCCAGGGAATTTATAGACAATGTATGGCAACAGATCTTGTTTTCTTGCTGAGAGCAAAGCTTAACTATTCTTTCCCAGCATTTTGTCCCCTAAAGTGTAACCATGCATGGCTACAAACACTGATGCAAGCTAATCCAAAGCAGTTTGGAAAAATAAGGGAATGAATAAAAGGATAAGAGCAGTGATTCTTGACTGCTTTCTTTTAACATCTGCTTCACAGATTCATTTTCTTGTCAGTGCTTTTAAACTTTGTTACCTATGAAGAGGGTTTTATATAGGTGAAGTCAAATTCAATAGGAGAGCAGAAGGGAACACTGCAATAAGGAAATGGGTATTACCAGATAGATTTCAATAAATCAGGTCATCATCATTTTATAAAAGGTGCTCTTACCCTCAGTATTTGGAATTTAGGTCTGGTTGCTTTGATTATCGGAAACTGGCCTCTGACCAAATACATTTTAGAAGCAATTTCTTCTTTTTTTCTCTACATAAGCAGCAAGATCAGGAGGTTTAACCAAGGTCAGCTGCAGTAACACAAAGGGCAGTCATCTGTGGGGACAGCAGCATGGACATGGCTCTGGTGCCCACTTTGCACCACCTTTACAATAAAAATTGTATTTTAGCTGGACAACACAGAAAATCGTCTGAAAGGTAGTAGAATTTTGTCTCACATGGCACTACATCCTAATAAAATCAGTATAAATTCAGGCAGTCTCTCTGCAATCATGGATCATCTGATGCATCTTTTGAAACTCAAATCTATGTTATTATTTATATTCTCCTTGTATAGCAAGAAATTACTGCAGGTACATCAGAGCACAAGAATCCAGCCACAGAAGGGACAGAAATGTTTCAGGAACATGGTTTCAAGCAACAAATCTACCCAACAAAAGTATAATGCTGGATGTTGATAGCCCTGCACTGGAGAGGTTTATATTCATTCCTTTTCTATTAAGCAAGACTCTTTCTGTTTCCAATGAAAACCAATTGTTACCATAGTTGTATAACACAGCAAGAGAATGCAGTCAGCCTTGCCTTTCTCCATTTACCAATTTTTTGTTATGTTCAGCCTTATTCCTAGCCAAGGACAATAACACACCTTAAGGCAACAAATAAGGGAAGTTAATTAGGGAATGTAAAATTTAAATCTATTTCATAAGAAAAGGGAACGTCAAGGCAGAGACATACAGCAGCTCTCCTGCCATCCTCACATTTTCCAATGAAGGCAGCATGCTCCCTCCTTGCCCTTTGTCTCAAACTTTGCCCAGAATCTGCCCTGGTTTCCACACCAGAGATTCAAGCAGAAGTGAGAATGAGAGAGTTGCACCCTGAGAGAATAGAGCTGAAGGCAGGGAGAGCACAGAGAGGAAGGGGAGAGCTCTGTGGGCTGTTCCAGGTGACTGATGTGGTGTGCACAAAGTTTATAGAAATCCCAACTCTGGGTACACACACGGGTGTTATAAGAGCAGGCAAACAGGGAGATCTCTTTCGTGTCTCATTTTCTGCCTGCACTGCTGGCAAAGCTCTATTGTGTTTCCACAGATGCAAAGCATCCTCATGGATATGAGGGAGTGTATTCAGGGAAAAATCCACAGATAAAAGATGACTTATTTTTAAAGTCCTAAAGATATCAGAATGCAGAGATTTAACTACTTTTTTTTTTATACTGGGAAATCCAATAAGAAGGCAATGAATTGAAGACTGGGACTATATCCTACTTAGCTGGTGAAAGAAGTGAAACGTATTTTTATAGATTCCTTCCTTTTTATCCCAATACAAGGGTCACACTGACAATTCTGTGCTGAAAAATCCCTTTCATTCTCAACTCCTCAGCTTATAGTCAAATTCTAAACCAAGACCAGGCAAGGATTTAAAAAACAATCCAAACCATCTAATCTTTTTTTTGAGGATCAGAATCCCTAATTATTTTTTCTATTACAATGCAGATAAAACTGTTGAAAGGAGCTAAGGAAGGAAAGAGAGAAGAGGAAGAGGCAAAATGAACATAAGCACATTCTTCCTATCATTTGGAAAACTGACTCTGCCCTGAGAAGTTAGGATACTGCACATGATTTCCAGAAGGTTGTTGGGATTAGGCTTTATCATGACACTTCCAGAAGCAGCCCCTGTGCATCTGCATACAGACTGCAAAGCAGTGGTGGGTCAAGATGTCAAGGAAATCATAACATTCATCTGGAGGTGTTCAAGCCAGAAGCCAAGCAAATTGCAGCTTCCCATTGTTCCACGCCATGTTTTTAACCCAGAGACTTAACCCAAAGTTTTTTGCTCAAATTTGAATCCCTGTGACATATTTGCTTAGAACTCAGTCACTGTCCTTCATTCTTGTTAACAAGCAGCTGCCTCTCAGTGTTTTTACTGTATTTTGGTGACTAATTTATTTTGAATGTTCTCTCCAACCCAAGTATTTCATGGAAAAGTGCATTTCTGCAAATTTCCTGGGAGAGGTCCTTAAAGTCAAAAGCTCTCCTGTCACAGCACCATCACAGCAGCTTCTCTACTGAATGTCTCAATGCCATTCTGTCTGGCCCTAACAGGCAATAAACACCTTGAAATCATTCAAATCCCCACAAAACATGCAGTCCCCAAAAAGCCTTCCCTGAAGTGTTCATACAGAGTGCAGCAACACCACTCCTGGCTGGCACCCAGAGGTGCAGTTCATCATCTCCCTCATCAAAGCCCATATTTTATCTGAAGGTAACAACATCATTCAAATTTACATTCTGCTTAAAGATAGATTCTGGGCAGGTACTTCTGGAAAACAAGATTAAGAAGCAGAAGATCAAAGAGCAGAGTAAACAACATCATCCTACACCCTGAGAACTAAACAGCAGCCCAGGAATACTGAAGTGACATTCTGTGTTTATTGTCACAGCACCTGCAAAAAGCCAGTCCTGGCCCAGTCTAAACCAGGCTGCCAGAGAGGTTTAACATGGACATCCAGCAGAACTGAAGTACAAATGATAAAGGTGATGGTTCAGATAAGACAATGAGCAAATCAATCTCTGTTCAGAATTTATTTACAGCATGTAAGATAAACTGTGAGGATACCAGAGCAAAGTGACACAGGGAGTACCTTGCCCAGCAGTGTCTTTTTTTTTTTTCTCACATTCACTCCTTATCCCCAGAGCATAACAGCAACTTCTTCTCTGTAAGTTTAGAGTTTTCTTTCCAGCTGCAGAGACGAGGCAGATAAAGATTTCACACCCTTTTCAGAAAAAAGAACAATTTTCTTTGTATTTTTCTTTTAGGAAAACTACAAGCATCCACACACACATTGTAAATTGCATGTGAACTAAATAAAGAAACTATTCAAATGGGTCTTGTTATGAAAGCCAAATATAACAACCCCTTTCATTATAAATTTTAAATGCTGAAAGCCTCTGTAGCTAGAGGAGCTAAAATGCATTGTAAAGCATTGAGACAAAAACAAAGATGTCACAATATTTTGTATAAAATGTCACTTAGAAACAATTCTCCCCATCTTATATAAGTAATCTACCAGGAAAGTAAAAAAAGCAAGAAAATGGGAATTGAAAAAAAAAAAACTAAGGAAAAACCAAAATCATGGAAGTTTTGGTTAACAAACTAATCAACTAATTAATAAACTAATAAACGGCACGCTATCAAGATGAGTGAATGGATTAGCAGCAATAATCCCAAAGACTGAGAAAAGAAATTTTATTTTGTTTTTCCTCACAAACTTCTTGACATTTCACTTGTCCATCAGACAAACTGATTTGCAGCATTCCCTCATTCACCTGGAGTCTGATGCGTGACCTATAGACAGAGTAATGCTCCCGAAGAGCAGACACCAAAGGAGTAGTGCTCAGCAATTTCCAAGATAAATGGCTTTTCATGACTTCCAGGTAACAGTATCACAACTCAGGCACCCCTGAGTAATGACCTTGAGCAATAAGAAGTTGCTGCAGCAAGGCAGGACCACAGAGAAAAAGGTTATCAAACACAGGAACAGGCTGCCCAGGAATTCAACACGCCTGGAGGAAATTAAAAGATGTGAAGATGTGGCATCTGGGGACAAGGTTAGTGGTGGGCTTGTCAGTAAAAGCTGGAATCAATGACCTAAAATAGTCTTTTCAGCCTAAAAGATTCTGTGAGTCTATGAAAATGGAAAGAACAGATTGCAAAGCAAAAGGCAAGATGAGAAACCCACCCACTGCTCAGAGCTTCCCTGGAAGAATAACTGCAAAATCATTTTTGGAGAGCAAAGGTAGCCGGCATCCCCATGGACTAAAGTGAGGTGATGAGTGTGAGGAAGAAAGAAAATTGATCTGGCAGTTTCACCCTCAGGAGAACAAAGGCTGGTTGTAAAGATAAGTAAATGCATCTTCCACGAATAACATGGGGGTTTATGGGCTATAAACCACTCAACATATACATATTTCTGGAATCCAGTAGCAACATGAACTGTAGCATCATGAATTGTAGCTTTTAAACTCATCTTTGGTATTTTTGCAGCAAGGGACCAACGGAGGTCTGACTAGGACTAGAGTGATCACTTTGTACAGAGCATTTCCTCATTGTCATTACAGTTTTGCTCTTTACAGATTGCCAGTGAGAACTCATTCTGCTGCAGAGTGGTTGCTTAGCATTACACCTGCAAAAACGCTTTGGGCATGTTTCTGGAAGGGCAGATGCAGCATCTGGGAATGCCAAAAGTGCCTCTCTGTGGGGTACTTGCTGTTGTAGAGCTGCAGAGGTGGACAGACAAGCTCTGCATGTTTTTTCTGAGGCATGTTTCAGGTGAGTTATGAAGGCTGCTTTGCTTGCACTCAAGTTAATACAGACAGGGATTTGTAGGGAGTTCAGCATTAATGGTTCTGGGAAGGTTTCTTTCAATACACACCCTTCTCTAGTACAGTTGTGAATTCTTGATGGATTTCCATACAACAACCAAAGAAAAATTATGTTTAAAGAGTGTAAGACTACATAGACTTCATTCATACTGAAGAAGTTCCTCATAAAGTTCAAGCAGTTTTCTCAAAAGCATGCTTCTTCCTCTGGAAAAGTATTCCTCATCAGGAAAAATCACCTTCAGAATAGAGTCTGATGTAGGTGTATCTGAGCCTCAACTATATGATACCTCTCATTATGGTTCATGAATTTAATAGCAGCAGTTGCACCAGCTGCAATTCTTCTTTATAGGTAGTTATTTATACTTACTCTTGAAAAAAATCTCCATTCTTCAGCACAGAGATAAGATCAGAGATGCTCCTTTCTTCTTTAGTCTGAGAAAGAGGTTCCAGGGCATTGCAGCAAACTAATCCTGCAGTGGTACCTCCAGTTTTAGAAGGGATTTAAAATCAAAGTGCCAGTGAGAAGCACACCTGTGTGCAGAAAGGAGGAATTTAAACAGAACCTGCTAGATTTTAAAGCACTGATTAGTTCAGTAACAGGCAAGTCTAAACCTTGCACACACTCCTGCAGAGCTCCAGGGGGACAAAGCTGAAGCATTTTCAAGAAACTATCGTTTAGGAGTTTAATGCTATTGGTTTCTCATCTCAAAGGCTCACTGGGACAGGCCTCATGCTGAGCTTCAAGTCTTAGTGTCTAAGTAGAAACAGCCACCAAAAGACAGATTTGAATCCTTTGTTTGAGTATAGAATCATTTTCAATAGCAGCATTCCATCTCAAAATATATTATTAACAACTGAGCTAGGAGTAGATTTTGTTCCATAATTAAAGTGTTATACCCAACTGCCTCTTATGGAAACCATGGCAGAGCTAGACCTGACTGTCGGTGCAGCTGCTCCTGCAATCACTACCATGTATTTTAGATTTAAATGTCATTCTGCTTCTAGCTCTAGATCAGTTTATTTCCAAGTTGCTCTCCTACAACTGCATGCCATCTCCCAGTTAGCAGTAGCTACACAAAAAGTGGATTCCAGCTGGCAAGACCAACTCTTCAAGGTGAGGTTGAACAGGGTTCAGTGAAGATGTGGATCCTCTTAGAAAAAGTATCTGTGTTTGCAAATTTAGAAAATTTGGTCCAAAGGAAAGGAAGTGTTTGTATGCAGATAGTAAGAGTCCAAGCTATCATTTCTAGATAGAACTTACCTGACATGCATCAAACTGTGCAGCAGCAGTGTCCACAATCACATTGCTGCTATTTGTCAGTTTTTAGTTTCAATTCCTGTTTCCCCCAAGCTCCTAATCTTTGCTACCCTTCTGCTTATTAATAATGTAACAAATCAGATTATAATATTCATGATAATGATGGTAGACGGGTAAGCCAAAAGCTACCACGTCACACGCTTGTCTAAATCTTAGCCCCTTTTTTAAACTAGAGAACAGCTACAAGTTGCTTTTTTGTTTTGTTGTTCAGAATTTTTCTTTGTTTTGTTTTCTGTTTATTTGTTTTTTGTTTATCTAGGATTTCTCCCTTTCTACCCATGGTTACTTGTCTGACTCCTGGCTCTACAGTCCCACTCACACTGTCAGTGACCAATTTGGTGGTCTTCCCACTAAGATTTTTGTCTTTTATCTGATCTGGTTTTCCTCAAAATCTATTGTTTTATGGCATAGAAAAAGCAACTAGCAGGAACGTCCCAGCAAAGCCTATGGATTTTTGATAGTATCTCATCTTGCCGCACAAAGGGGATTCTTTCTCCTCCAAGGATCCTTGGATATCAGACCACCAACATTAAGACCAAGTACACAAGCCCTCAACATCAGTCACTACCAGAAAAAGGCAGTTTGAGACAACTTTTCCATTTACAGTGCTTGACTTACATTCATTGCCACCAACATGAGGTGAAGGAAATTACCTTATCAGGCCTTGGTTGAAGAACTGGCAGCTTCTCCTGCCTGGTTAACAAAAGCTAAACTGTGCTTGATCTCCTTAGTAACCATAGCAAACAAATATTCTCAGAAAGGGGGGGGGGCAATCTACTAACATGGAGCCAGGTTTAGTTTCTATCTACACTGCTGACACATTTTAATGCTAACCAAGTCACAGCTGGGCAATAGCAGCTATAAATCTACATCCTGGTGCTGTACAGTGCCATTCTCCTGACTTTCCATCTTTCTTCTTGGAGTTTAATATCTGTTCAGAAGAACTTCCACAGAGCATTAGAAGCTATCTCTGCATCTCAGCTGGACATTTTCACCAAGCAAGCTGCCTAATCCAAGCCATAACCAGGCCTTAGCCCTTCTCCTCCAGCTCTAATACTTGCTATGGAAAGCACCAGCCAACCTGCCAAAACAGCATTCCTAGCTGAGACAGACTGCTGCTGACCCCACCCTGGACACTGCAGATCTGAGAAGCACATCCACACTATGAACATTGTTTGTTAAATGTTGGATGCTCTTTACTTCAGCCAGTGTAACAAAACCAAGGACAGCCAACAGCTATCAAATTAACTGCAGAGATTTGGGTGCAAAACATGGTTTATGTGGACAGTTCTTAGGATAGTTTACAAGCTCCATGGCCTGTGAGACTAGAAACTCAACAGCTCCTTATGGAATTACTGTGAGACAGGTTTGAGATGTTCATCTGGTACCTAAAACATGGCAGTGCTTTCCTGCATAGAGAAGAACACGTCAGCAAACAAACACTGAGCAGTCTGGACCCATGGCAAGCAGCATCCAAGAAACAGCCCCTCCCTCATGCCTCTGTTCCCCAATTTCAGGTGAAGGCCTGGGCATTTCTTTTCCAGTATAGCTCCTCTCAAAAAGAGCTGCAAACTGTGGCCCTTCCCGAAGGGAGCTGGAATCACCCAGTCAGGGCACAAGCCATGCAATTTTTTTCAGCATGTGCACACTTTAGGAAGTTATTTTTAAGGAAGTTTTATAACTTTTAGTTTGTGGTACTATGCTCCAAGTGGTGGGCTCTTACCTCCCCTTTTATTTTCACTTCTGCCATTGAAACATCTCTTCACATGTTCAAGATAAATAAAGAAGCCAAGTCACATACAGAAGATGACATTTTTCAAAAAACACCCACACTCACATTCAGCTAAAAGCCAAGCTCTATCCCCAGCTAAAGGGAAATAAATTGAGAAAAGACCTTTTCCCAAAGTTACCAAGCATTGTTCTAGCTGAAGCTTTTCAGCATCACAACTACATCAGATAGTCCCAGAGCAATACTACACAAGGCACTAAACCAAAACTTTATGAAAACACAGCTTAGAAACACAAACTATTCCTACAGCTTGAATGAAACGAACTCCAAACTCTTGATGCACCAGTCTGATGTTTTTGTTTTGTTTCTAACTACTAGTTCAGTTTATAAACCCTTCCCAATGACTGACATTAGACTGACAGTTCAGTGAGGCAATAAAAATGAAGTCACCTCTTGTTCTGAGCAAAAAGAGAAAGTAATTGGGATCTCTTTGTAAACTTCGTGGCTTAGAGACAAGTATTTCACTGTGTCTGATTCTAATTAATACCTCTGATTCTGCAATTAGCAGCAACATGTCAATCTGGTGACTTCACTTGGAAATCAACATTTTGATAGTTAAAAATTGTGAAAGAATGACTTTAAATCCAGATGGTTACTCTTGGTGCTTCATTAGGGTAGTTGAAAGAGGGATAGGGAAAACAAAGGAAAATAAAAATAAATAAATAAAATTAAATTAAAAAAAAAAATTGTACCAGTTTTAAGTCTAACTTGAGTACTCTTCCAGGAAGAAAACACAGCCTAATGATAAGTCTGTCCTGCTTACTTGCAAATGGGCCATATCACAGATTTATGTACTATGGGGAAATCCTGCTGCTTTATTTTTCTGTTCCTCACTAAAGAAATGGATGTAATAGCACTGATTTCACTTGTGAGCCTAGAGTAAAGATATAACTATTTCTGTAAAGATAAAACTATTTCTAAATGTAGACTAGCTCTTCAACTTTGATTACAGACTTTAGGGCAAAATATTACAGCTTCTGGTTGGAGCCAAGAGCACCAGAAGCAGGGTGGTGAAAAAACTAAAATAACACAAGACAAAACTAATGGCATCTCAAATGGCTGAACTTTAAATATCTAACAAGCTGCTCCTTCCACGCTGAAAGTGAGAGAACTTGTATTTTTAAACTATTTTTATTTAGAAATGAAGAAACAAAGATGAGGAGGAGTAGACAAGGGAGAGGAGAGATGTCAGCTCTGGCACTCAGAGCATTCTTAGCACTCTTTGTAAGTGACATCCTCCCATCACCCCAGTTGATTCAAGTGATGATGCATGATGAGATGACGAAGAAGAAAGCAGGGTCTGAGAAGGGACTGTACACCACAGCTCAGCAATCCACCAACCCAGGCAGCTGGAGTGCAATTACAAATTAACCAGCCCAGTTAAGTGTCCTGAGGAGCACAATGACCCCACGTACAAAGCTAAAGGAGCTCACAAGTGTCTCTGTTGTTCCATAATCCAGTCCTGCCATCCTTCAAGGAACACTAGGAGCTGGTGCAGTCCAGCACAGACAGCAAGTGCTGTGCAAATGCAAATTAGGTGCTCACTTAAATATTCCCCTCTCTGACCTTTCATCCAGGTTTGGGCAGGTGGAAATTGCTGTGCCTGCAATGGTGACACTGAAGCAGTTCAGATTCCCTGCTCTGTCCTCTGTATCCAAGTTCCTTAGCTGGGCTTTGCATGTTGAATCTCACTCATATTCCTGGCCCCTGAAACACCATTATTTGCCACGCTTTTCCCACGTGTGTCTAATAAAAATCACCACAGGCCCATGAAAATTTTAAAGTGCATCTCTACCTGTCGCCACACTGATAGCCTTTGAACCAAAGCCTCTCTGAGGCCAAACCCAGTGCTCAAGTCACATTGTCAGTTCATGTGCATCCCTATTTGTGAAAAGGACCACAATTTATGGCAACCTCCCAGTCTGGGCTGAATCAATGCCTGACTCACCCCGAACACACAAATCCTCCTCCTCCTCTGCTCCCACATCCGGAGATTTTGGACAATCGACTCAGTAAGCCATCCACTAAAAAGGGGAAGGTGTTGCCTGAATTCTCCACAGCCACCCAACTGCCAGGATGGGGTTTGGTGGCACTCCCTGCCCCCAGGCTCCTCTTGAAGGGTGAGGCACCAGATCCAGCCCCTGCAGAGCTCCTGCCCTCCACATTCCCACCTCTGGTAGCCCCAAAACTCCACCATGGGTCACCACTCATGGCAGAGTGTGTCAGGAGGGAGGGCATCATACAACAAAACACATTCAGGAATATTTTTGCAAAAAAACACAGCACCTTTTACATGGGTCTTTCAAAATCTGGCATCAAACAAAGCAGAAACGATCATCATTGTTGCATATAACATTATGTATAAGTTCAAGAGGGACATAATGTTAGAGAGAGAGATTTTTAGGGGATGCTTTAATGCTTCCCAATATTGTTTTTACTCTTGGTTAAAAAAGTTATCAATAGCTTTCAAAACAAATAAAAATATGCTTCTGATACTTGTTTGAATTGATAAAATAGCTTGAAATCTCAATGGTTCTGGGAAAAAAGTCAACATCTCTGTGAAAAAGAAAAACAGGCTAGGACTGAAGTCCTGTTTCCTATCTCCTGCCTGATTCCTTAGCAAATTACTTCAAAGAATGGGAGCTTAATTTCTGCTCACTCAATGTCACGCCTTTATTCCCGTTGCCCATTTGAAAAGTCAGAATGTACTGCATAAAAATTATCTATACTTGCAGCTTAAGAAAACAGGTTTTGAAATAGATCTAAATTAGGTTTAACCATCTCTCACACACCCCAGCCTGGAGAAGCACCCTAGCAACAACCTTTAGCATTTTGCAAACATTTGCTACTAATTATGGGTTCTTAGAACAATAATACACGGCTCCATGCTTTACAGAAAGAGGCCAAAAGCAGCCTCAAAAGTAAGCCTCAGCCTTTAATTTAAACCAGTGCCATACAAATTCTCAGATATATATTGCAAACGCTTCCCAAAAAGCTGCTCTGATTAATGGCTCCAAAAACTTGTAAAAGCTCAGCTGTCAAGAATTAAAATATAGGCTGAGAAAAAGCTCATGTAGAGCAGCTAAATAAAAATCCTTTGAAACAGCTTTTCCCTGCACCTTAAGCAATGGCAACACAAGAGAGCAGCCCACAGGAGAGCTCCCAGGAGCTGTAGGGCTTGCTCTGTGCTGGCTCCAGGGCTCCCATACCTGCTTCCAGCCAGTTAATGAGAGCCTGTGCCAGCCCATCTTTGATCTCTCAGCCAGCCTTCCATGGCCCATCCATTCACATCACCAGGCACTCCCTAAAAGCTCCTCTATGACTGCCTGAGCTTCTTTCAGCCTTCAAGTGCTCTCATATCTCCCTTGACCCTCAGCAGGAGACAGAAGGAAGTGGGCACAGCAGCAGCTTTATCCTTTCCAGGTCCCTCTTGCTTTTATTCTCAGATCATCTTGCCTCAACAAGTGGCCAAGCAGCGCTCCAGCCCATCTGCTCCAGGTGACACCACTTGGGCAAGATGATGTTCAGAGGGTTCTTCCAGCCTTCACTCATCTGTGATTCACATCAGCTGTGCTTAAGAAAGAACTTTACCATGGAAAGATCAGCCACAACCCCTGTGAAGATGTATGAACAGAAACTCCTTTAGCAAGAGACTCTGGAAGATGCAACATCTGCTCAGGGTGAACCTGGGTCTAAAGGCAAAATATCATCTGGCAGAATTACTCATTGCTGAGAAAATAAGAGGTCAATTTTTATGGGTTTTATTTATTCTCTTCTCATTCTATTCAACTGTTTAACACTCACTATTTAACAATTCCTGGGTAATTTTTAGTGAAACAAATTAATGGCCACAGCCTCTGTGATGCATTTTCAATTTTCTTTATCCTGGGGTAAGGAACATGTTACAAAACTGTTTGTCTTGAATGCAACTGCATTGGCTTAGAAACTTTAAAAGCAGAATGACAGAAGAGAGTAAACACAACAGATTACTGGCATTGACTACTACATACTCCAATGATTTAAATGATGGCAGAATTACTTCCACTTGTAGAAACTGAGAATATGAGAAACACCAAGGATGTAAGAAGAGCTTTATTGTTTGCTGAAGCTGGAGTTTCTTTCCATGGGTTTCAGCATCACAGGCTTTCTAGTTCCCTGTGTGTGGAGAAGCAGAAAGGAAAAAGAAAACAGCAGGATGGTTTTAGCATGTAATACAGTGGGAAAGGAATGTCCCTTCAGTGAACCAGCTACTGTGTCCTGTGAGACTGACGCCTGCTCACTCTGCAAAACAATTCCTACAGCACACAGAACTACCCCCGAGTTTCCCTGGGTCTGACAGCTGATTTACTGCTAAACATCCACCACTCCTCACAAAATGCTCATCTGTCCATGCTGCCTGACAAACCACAGTCCTTCTAATGTTCCATGGAAAGCAGGGATTAGGCCTTCCTCTCCCACACCAGAGCACTATGTGGGACAGCACTGCCCTGGCTGCTTTACAATCTCACTGCAGATCCACTGCCTGTGGGAAGGAGGAGAAACGAGGAGCTAGAGGCCCCCTTGAGTCACAGGTTTTGACATCCCTATAAAGAAAAGCCCAGAGGCTTTTTCAATATTTCATCAAAACACTGAACCTACAGCTGCTTTATCATTGTCCTGCTGTGTCTTACGATTTTATTTGGAGGATTTGGGTAGCTATAGAGGTGAAGCAAACAAAAAAAAGCAAACAAAAAAAAACCAAACAAAAACAACAACAAAAAAACAAACACTGCTGTATCTCATCTTCCCCTAGGCATAAAAAGAACCCAAATAACAATCCTTGGATCTCCGTCTTCTGGAAGTTTGGGAAAAGCTAAACTCCGAGTGCTACAGTTCTGGACAGTCCTCATCTAAATTTGCATTATATTGGATTCCCAGAGGTCTGGGTTATCATGAGATCACATAGATATTGAATAAAAAACTGCTGGGTTTGAAAAATTTGATAGTGATGGCAAAATAATTATTTTCTTTCTTGCGCTTCAGAGAAAAAAAATGCATTTTGATGAAAGCAGGCTTCTATCCAAAAGCATCTCAAGATTCCACTAAATTATGGGCTTTGGTTTATGAAACAGAAGAGAGTGTTTTTAGATGGCAAAAGATTTTGCTTCCACAATATGTCACAAAACCAGAATATACATTATACAATAAAAGTCTCTTGCTGAATTGTTTGGAAATGACTGGTATGTCTAACTCTGAAAAATGCTGGTGATAAACTTCTTGTGTTATAATCCTGGTGACATACAGAAAACTGGCCATTTTAATGAAAATTTTGATAGATTTCAGCAGTAAGTGTACTGTGTTTTATTATTTTATCATTAGACAAAGGCTGAGATGACACAGCTGCTACAACGTTGAACAATCCAACTAGAAATATGAAAGGGGACAAAGTTTGCCATCAGATCTAAAATTAATGATAAACACATCTTTTGCCAGTGTATTATTTAAGACATACCTGGTGGTATAATTTTTGGAGATACAGTAGTAATTGCTTAAAATGTTGGTTTTTGAGGGGCTAAAACAGCAGCAGAGCTTCTGTTACCCATTCTGCTCTGCTGCTTGTGCACATGGTAACTTGTGATTCACAAAGAACTCTTTGTGCATCTCTGACATCCTTCATCCTCTGTGTTTGAGAAGACAGTGCTTCCAGGCTGTCCTGGTCAATATTCAAGCTGTGAGGCTTCCTGTTGTTTGTGCCTCTTTGCATGTCTCTTCCAGCACTTCCAGGGACTTTTCTTAATTAACGCAGCCCCAGCCTCAATCCCAGCAGTCAGCACTAGCATGTGTTTTCCTGCTATGATTCATGCCTGGCTGGTTTGCAGATGACATTAAGACTGGAAGTACAGACCACAATACCACAGCCAACTGCAAAGCAGGCAGGTGCCATTAAAGTATACACATAAAGTCAATAAAGAGGGATGGGAACTCCTGGCTGCAGCATCCCATAGGAGGGAATAAAAATAAACAGCTCACAATGGATGACAGATAAAAGCAAGTAAAGGCACTGAATTATTTAAATGGAATCGTTTCCTATCTGCTTTTCTTCTTACTCTCTTAAGTTTTGGAGCTATTCATTGCCAGAGGTAATGGACTCCTGTTACAGTAATGCAGAAGGTCAAGAGGAGAGGTTCTTCTGTTTGAAACAATTAATTGCTCTTTTCTCTTGCAAGCCAGCAAGACAGGGCTTAGGGTGCAAATCAGGGCTCACTGTGTTTTCTGGGTCAAGGACTAGCTTTCAGTGTCTCTCATGCTATAGAAAAGGTTTCATTTCACCCCCTTGCCCTGATGGAATGGGGTTGTGTGAGGGAGGTGCACTGTCAGGAGCATGAGAAGAGCATGAACAGCAGCACCTCTTACCTGTGGCTGGGTCTAATTACCACACATTACCATGTTCTTTCTGCCTTTTTCAAGAAATCCCTCTTCTTATTTCTTCATACCTGAAGAAGGGGCAGTGGGGTCAGCAGATGGCTCGTGTGGATGCTCTGCAATGGGGCATATGGCACATCCGAAGCTTCTAAACAAACTCCTACTGTTACAATTATAAAGCTGTTTTAATAATTATTTTACAACTCAGTGGGAGCTTAGCTCTAAAGAAAGGCTTTCTCTCCAGGTTTTGTGTCCAAACAGCAGCCACATTCCTAAGAATTTCATGGCATTCATGTGTGCATCTGAGTGGGGAAATAAGGCACATTGATCCCACAGAAGTTAAACACCAGCACTCAACAATTAAGGTAAGCAAGAAAAACTAAGCAAAACCCTTGGACCTTGGTAAAAATGCACAGGGGAGCTCATTTTCTCTGCTTCCTTTGGAGTGTACATGCTATTCCATATTTTCCATTGGTTTTACATTGCTGGAAATGCCTACCTGCCTTGGCCAGTGGTTGAAGTCTGCAGGAAGATAAAGATCCTTGATACTGTCAGCCCAATGCATCAAAGCTTGTATTTTTTATTTACTGGGAAAAAATTACCTGCAAATAAACATCTTTTGGTCAGAAATCTTCCCTCAGCAACATATATTTGTTCAGAGTGAGACCTTTAATAAAAATATATTTCCACGTTATTTTTTTTCCGTGGTATATAAAAAGGAATATTTACTCAGCATTCATAAAATGGAAGCAAATGGCCTGGCTATGAAGTTTTCTGCAGCAAAGGTTTTAGTCTTACTAGTCGGAGTATTTTTAAACTTCTTTTACGTAACAATGACAGGATAAAAGGAAATGCCTCAATATTATTAATTTACGTCATGTTATTGTAGTATTTTATTGTGTGAAATTATCTCAATGTTTCACTTAAATTTAAAATTCAAAAAAAGGAAAGTTGGGTTGGAGTTCTTTTTCTGCCTATTGGAAAATTTAAGCTATCTGTACTTTGAGTGATTTATATAAAGTGATTTAGTCAAGGCATGGAGACCATGGAGGTCTGTATCCACGGTGGATTTCCAGATTCCCAAAGCAGCCTGGGACCTACCAACTGACAGACAGTAGAATTTCACAATTCCTTAGAGTCTTTAGTTAAAAAACAGAGTAAACAAGACTTATAAGTACTTACTTATTTCAATTCTTGACCCCCTCACCTGCTTCCATATTTTTGTGATACTATTTACTATGTATTTCCCCTCTGTGGAGCTCCTTAACTCATTTAAAACGTGCTTTTCTTCATACATCACAAATATTTAAACGATTTGCCAAAACAGATTCCTTAATAAACAATCCATCAGCAGCGCTTAGTGTTACTTTGATAGGTGAATTTCAAATTAATGGCAATATGAAAACTTACAGGTAAAATTAATCTTGTGTAGATTTCCTCCCCGTTCCAGCTGCAGCTACAAAGCTGGGTTTGTTCTCCTGTGAGGAACCACACCAAACCATAAATCTGCAGCATTCCCAGGTGGGTCACAGGGAACAGGAGCAGTTTGTTGACACGAGCACGAGGCTTCCATTAGCTCCAGTCCCAGGACTCAGAGATGCCATCTTCAAGGATCTCTGACAACTTTCTCTGAGCTGTAGCAAGACACCAAGGAAAACTGAATATAGAAGTAAAAGGTTTCCAAATATAAGTGAGGTGAACACACTTGAGTGCTTTTTCAAAACAGCAGGACAGGCAAACACAAAAAATGACCTTTTCAGTGTATCCCCTATGGATGCATTTTCCTTATATGCCATAGTCAGACTTGAAGAATAATGCAAGATGGATTATAGAAGAACTTTTTAGTGTTAAGTCCTCATGCCTCTTTGTCTCCAGCATGCAACAAACCCAGAGGTAACAGGACACCAGTGGGAGATTAAAGAGCCATCAATCTGAGAAAATGCACCTAAAACACAAAGGGAATGTCAATGCAGATTCAGAGTTTGGTGCTTGGGCAACAGCGTGGGGGAGCCGGAGGGGTCATGCCTCACTCCTTGGTCACTGCTCCTCAAGGAATTCCAGGCCAAAGGGCTGCCCTGAGGGGAATCCTGCTGGATCAGTAGGACTGCAGGCACACGCCAAGCCCAGACCCCACAGACCTCATTGAACGAGGGAGCTCTCGGTGACAGAGTTTTGTCACAGCCACCCTCTGTGTAAAAGTGTGGAATTCCAAGAGCCCCAGCTCCCAGGCCCAGCTGAAGGGATTCCAGAGAAAATAACAGTGACCAGATACTTATATGTGAAGTAAGGAGAGGCAAAAATAAAAGTAAAATCTAAGAAAGGATTGCCAGAGGCATACATTGCCACATCTTCACAGTGGCAAGAGAGCTAAGAGAAGTCATGCAAAATAAATCTCTCTCCTGACAGAATAGCAAAGGACTTCAAAGCACAACTGGCAACACACAGAGTGGGTACAAAAGGAGCTGAAAAATAAAAGAAAGGTTGAAAGTGGTACAAAAGTTTGAAATTTAAAAAGGGGAGAATGCGCTGAACAACAATGCAACCCTGGAAAAAACATTCTGATTTAAGTCTCTGAATGATGTGGATGAAGAATTATCTTACAAAGCCCTGTACCACAAACTAGATGAAAAATAAGGTTCCATCTTTGTATTTTCTCAGGATCCCTCTGGGTTTGGGAAATAAAGTTGATCTGTGACAGGTTTGGGTTTTTTTGGCAGTACATCTAATTCATCTTTTTGTTTAGGAGGGTCAAAAAAACTGCAAAATAACTTGGAATCATAACTGTATTCCCCAAAATAAAATATATTCCAGAGCACCCAAGATGCTTTCCTGAGGAAAGGGTTGTGGTACCGAGTGTTGGTTTGGAGATAAGAACTCTGAGGGGCTTTCTCCTAGTTTGACTATCTAATTTCTACTTACTTATTCATTTTTCTCACTTTTAAGAGGACAAAACACAGACCCAGCTTCAGGATTGATGTGATTAGGAATGTTAATAGGGTTCAGCCTAACTACAAAGATAAAGCCTGAGTAAGAATGGCATGTTGAGGATGTCAGGCATGAGTTTTACATTCAGGACAAATATATTCATATCTGCAAGCACTAACTAGGACTGTCCTGAGCCATTTGCCCCAATGAACATATCACAAATTGATTTTTTACATAGCTGATGCCTCATGCCTTCAAAACAGAGGTAAACTGCAATCCATGACTGAAAAACACGTGGGGTTTGGAGGGGAGATGCATTAGGAGATGCATTATTAAATTAGCATCCTTAGCAATGCATGAGAAGCATTTTAGCACACTGGGCAGATTTGTAAACCATTTTACTGCATCTGAAACTTAATCTTCACATCTCCTTTGCTGTACACGTTAGCCGTGAGATAAAGCATTGGAGCAGTGATTACAGAGTTGTGCCAAAAGCAGGTTCTGCTGTCTGCAGGTATCATATAACCACGTACCATGCCTGCTCCTTTCCCTCTGGGAAGCTCATCCTAAACTCGGTGGGGCAGTTTCCAGATGTCACTGCCATCAGTTCAGTTGCTATTCCCAGTGCCCTCCCACCCTGGCCCTGGATGGTTTTTTTTAACATTGACAGAGGATTTCTAGTGCTTCCTAAGGCTGCACACCCCACAGGCTCCCCGAAGCTCCTGCTACAGAACAGCTGTTCCCAGAGATGTTCAATAGCACAGAAACACATGGATCTTCCCTCTGCACCCCGTGATGTCAATGCAGCTTAGTTCACACCACTTTCCTCTGCAGCCATGGGTGATGGGATGGGGAGGCACCTGTGGAGGTGCAGCACAGAAACCCACCATGATCCACTGAGGGAAAGATCAGCTTTCAGCCTTGCAGGGGCTTCTGAGAGCAGCAGCAAAGTTAAAACAAAATCCTCTGCTTTTTAACAAGAAAGCTCAGTGAAAATGTGCATTTGAGTAGAATTTTGGGTGACCATCCACCAGGAGGTCAGACACACAACTACAGCAATCCACATGTGGGTGTGCAGCTCCCAGGTTTAGCAAATGGTGACATTCCAACTCTCCTCACCCTTCTTTTAACAGGCAATTCCCACTCTCAGAGGGGCACAGCCAAAAAGTTGCTTCAAATCCTAAGACTGCATTGAAAAGTCAGGTTTCTATGTACCCAGAATAACTTTCTAAACACTTGGGACAGACCTGAGTCAAAGAAGGTCTAATTTACCTCACCCCTGTTGGAATTCTGAAGTCTACCGAGATTATTTATAGGCAAGCATTCATTTTTCTATCATTCAGCATTTTTGCAATCCAAGCATTCTCTGGTAGTAACCCAATTTCCAAAGTCCCAGGTGCCATACTCACACACTTCTTGACAAACACAACCATGTAATTTTGTGGTGGCAGTTATTCCAAAGTATTTTAAGTGCCAGGAAATGTGGAAACAACATAAAATAAATGCATATCACAGAATAATACTAATCTGAATCACATAGCTCCTTTCCTTCCTGTCAGCTATGTTTAAATGATCCAGTTTGTAGATTAGCTGAGGCTGCTGCCTGTTCATTTTAACTGATCTGGAGTGTCACCAAGACTCTAAGTCAAGGTGAGACAACTGCACTAAAGCCTTAGATGTTATTCCTGTGCATGATTCTCCTTTTCAGCTTTTCATCCCCTGCCCTTTTGGATCTTTGGTGTTTGTTCTGGCCAAGGAAAAGTTGTCTTTTCCCAGAGCCTTCACTACTTGGGTGGGGACTGCAGTGTCCTTGCCAAGCAGCCTGAACTCTGGGGGTTTGCTCCAAGTGCACCAAAGCTTCCCAAGAGAGCACCACTCCACCATGAAGCTGCTTCCAGAATCCTGTAACAGCAGAGGATAAAGGAGTCTCACGCTGATGCCTTCTAGAACACAACTTCTTCAGCTTCTAAATATGATTTGAAACAAGCTGATTTCACTCCAGAATCCAAACCACTTCAATTTAGAACATTCTCAGCAATTGTATGTACAGTCACTTGTTTTGAACTTAAGCTTGTTAGAAAACAAGGCAACTTAAAATATCAGGAACTGTATTTGAAGTTGGTGGATGAACAAATACTTCAGGAAAACAGGGAATGGTCTTAACACTTGCTAAAGAACATTTGTCTTTGCACCATGGCTGAAAATACAACGCAGAACTGCACTCTTTAATGATAAAAAAGGTTAAAGTCTTGCAAGATGCTCTTCTGTAATTTTGATTTTGTGAAACCCTTGTTCTAAGACTCACCTGCTTCCTTCCTTAATGCACAGCACACAGCACTGCTGGACAGGGATTGATGTCCCCTTACTCATCTTCACTGCTTCCCCACATGTGCAAAACCAAACCCTGGCTCCCGGCAGCCCTTAGAGATATAATCTTCTGAGCATTTTGAAAATCAGGACACCTGCAATGAGGGACATTGGAATCATGAGACAAGGAGGTGAAAGAAATCCTCAGCTAATTCACTTCACTGGCATGTCTGATACCAACCATAATATACCTCAATTGATGCTCAAGAAAAAAGTCAGAAATGCTTGAAACCATAGACTTTTTCAAAAGTATATCCTGCAACTTTTAGTTAAATATTCAGCCTTAATGTTGACCTTGTTCATGTCCTTGGTCTCCATTACCATGAGGACTTGGATTTTTCACCTAATAACTTGCAAATAGACACTACAAGCTGAAGAAAAACACCAGATACCAGAAGATTGAACATAAAAAGACAAGAATTGTCCATTACATTCTCTCTTTCTCTTGTTGCTGTGATTATGCTTTACTAGTAACCTTTCACCAGTGGAGAAATTTAAAAAAGTTTGTGGCAGGTTCTCAGCTGGAAGAAAGGGAGAGAAATGTCAGTCAAAGAAGCAACTTCTGCATGTTTCAAACTGCTCAGAGACACCCAAAGTGAGTGGAGGAGCTTCCTCTGGCACCAAGGAACACAGCCCATGCTGGAGGAATTATAACTGGTCCTACTGCTCCTGCAAACATGAGGGCAGCTGATGAATGGAGCTGGAGCTCAGCAGCACCCAGGACTTATTTTCTAGCATCATAATATGTCAGATGAAAAAGACAGGCAGACTCTGGTACCTATCACAGTGCCAAATGTCACAGACAAGCTGAGTAAACAGGGTCAGACTAAGCATTTCTGGAGATAAAGGCTCCTCTCCCTCACCTCAATTTGTACACAGAGCAAGAGCGGAGTTGATCCAGGGCTGCTCTGGCTGCCTTAGGACTGAAAAACCTCCCATAACTGCTATTCCAACACCCTTAATGCAAAATTCCCACCATAGAATCAGAATTCTCAGTAAAACACAAGCAAAACTCACCAAGTACTCACAGAATCTGTGACATCTCTTCATTTTGTCCTTCCTCCAGTATTAGGACAACTTACTTTTCTATACTCTTTACTTTTTTCAGAGAGAAAGACAGGCCCAGATAAAGACTGAATGAACTGGCATGTGGAGCGAGAATTTAATTTTTAAGAAAGTGTTAAAAATATTACAGAAATATTTTATTTGCTCCTTGAGGTCCCACAGGATATTTGTACAAGATAAAGATACAGCAAAGCAAGCCAAATTTGCTTAGATGTTTATTCTAATTAGTGAACATAGTGGGATGTATAGCACATCTAACAAATATCTGAACATCATAAAATGGCAAATCTAAAGGAAAAATACCTTAATGGTTGACTCTTGAATTTTACCTCATTTGCTGGGTCTATTTCCAACATGAACAGCTCTGAGGCACTTATAGAAGGCAGTCATACATTACTAAAGTATCCCTTCTATAGTTTTGTCCAACCTAAAGCATGAAAATCTTTATGTTCCAGCTGAGATCTGCATTTTTCTTTTCACTGCTGAGCATAATGTCATGGGCACATATTTCTCCAGAACCAAAAGAAGGATCTAGTAACACCTGCAGTACTTTATGGAGCAAATCAAAACATGGAGAGCACAGATGGAGATGCTTCTCTGTACATCCATGGCACTAAACAAATTCAAGTCTGCTTTGGTTTGCTCAGTGCTCTCAAAATAAAAAGCAGTTCTAAATTCAGATGTCAAGTTACAGAGAAGCATTCAAAGATGCTCAGATTGTGACAAAGTTTTATCTTCTGCAGGGAAGGTAAGAAGGGAAACAGGGTTTCCTGAAAAAAAGGAAGTCATGAATGCTGAATTAAAGATCTGAGTCGGGGAGAGCAAGAAAGGAACCTTAAACACCAGCATCACAATGAAATGCCAGTCTGGATTATATATCCAGAGTATCTGGAATGCTGCACAGTACCAGGGACATGGGTAAGCCAAAATTAACCAAAGGGCTGGGGGATGAGCCCTGCTGCAATCTGAGCATGGAGAAACTGGAAAACAGGTTCCCAGGAAGGCTTGGGATCATTTTGAGCGTTATAAAGAACCTAAGTACTCCAAACTAGTTACTGCAGGCAACTTTGATAAGAATGAATATCCCACTTTTTGGAAGGATTTATGCTTTTGTCAAGAGAGATGCACACAGATGCAGGAAGGGAATTCAGTTGATCAAACTACAGCTGTGTTAGTCACCAGACCCCACCCGAAGATCTGAAAGCAACCAGCTCGCACAGGTTTGAATCCACAGGACTGGGCTCAGCCCCCTGCCCTGAGGTGAGGTGAATCACCGTGGGGGAGGGAGTTCCCACGGCTCTTTTGCCTGCCAGAGCAGGCTCTGTGAGTGGGTGAGATGCACCATGGAGGTATCTCAAAGCCCTTGCACTGTCCCATTAATCCCAGCAGTAACTGAGTGGCACCAGCAGCATCAGAAGCCAGGGCGTGCAGGACCTTTTGTTTTCCTTTCCAGGGACAGGAGCCAGCTCCCAGCCCAGGGAGTGTAGCTGTCACACCAGAAACCCAGAATTATAGCTGGTTTAAAATAGCCCCCCTCCTCTCAGAGCTGGTGCAGCATCATTCCCCACTCAAAAGCTGTTCAGCAGCTTTGAGAAAAGAGCAAAGCCTATTTGCATCAACTTTCAGAATGCAGTTTATATAATACTTTACCAGCCTTTTAGAGAGAAAGGACAGCAGCTGTGGAAGTGTTCTGCAGCATGCATCATGTTGGGAACAAGCATAAGGGAAAGCTCCTCTTTCAAGAACGCTCTCCTTCCTTTCTGCCAAGGTAACCACGTCAGCTGAAATCAAATTAGAAATGTAGGATACAGCTCCCACAGGTGGGGATGTTCACATCTGAGGTGATGATTGGCAGAGCTAAAGTACACCTACAAAATCAGAAAGAAGGTTCATACAGCAGCATTCATCTGTTTGGCTTACTCTGATCCAGGCTGCTCTCTGGGGATATTTTTAATTTATAATCCTCACTATAGATTGCAATAAAATAAATGAATAAATAAATAAACAAAAAGAGAAAAAGAGATAAGGTAATCTTTCCCCAAAGTATAGAAACAACTCAACCCATCGCTTCAATCCTTTTTTTCACAACTTACTGCAAGTCTGAACTTCTTTGGGGTTTAAATAGAGAAAAAAAAAGAAAGAAAGGAAGAAAAAGAATCAATATATTTCAATATAGCTGCCTTTTGCTCCTCTCTCCATTCTGATCTCCACTGAAAGGCATGGAAGATGTGCCAAAATAACACAAAATTATTGTTCTTCCTCCCATGCTCCCAGCAAGACAGGAAACACTATGGCCTCATGAGAATATTTTGTAAAAAACAACTGTGGCTGATCCTGCACTGAGCTCCATGGAAACAACAATGGAACTCATTGCTGGACTCTAGCCTAAATCTGGGGTTTAGCTCCATTTTTTTGAGTTTGTTCTTGTTTTGTCCAAAACAGCCTACACATCTCTGGTACAGCTCTGCTGATCTGTCAGGAGCTAAGCTGAGCTCTCCAGCTTCTTTTTAAACAAGACACCAAGCAGCCATGAAATGGTAATGACTTTCAGTATTTAGCCCAGTGACCCACAGGAGGAATGCAGGTAAAACTTTGTTGACTAATGCTGCATTATGTAAAGCCAGGATCAGATAAGTGCTGATATTTTTTTTCTATGCTTGCCATGATGAATAAAAGCACACAAAGCTTTATTTCAAAATATAAATGAGGTTGGGCTGAACAATTCCTGTAGCTCTTTTAAAAATTACACAGTTGAAAAAGAATTGTCAATCAATTTTATAGGGAACAATGAATGCTAAACCTCATTCAAGACTGTTTCTGTACTGGTCTTATTTTCCTAGCATAGAGTGCATTATTTTGATCCACATATCAGATGGTATCTTTATGCCCTGTTCTTTGAATGATTTCATCTTTCGTGCACAAAGCCACTAGAGGATCCTGAAAGACCTTTTCAATTTGTTGATCTGAAAGGGTGTTTGAATCCTGGAGAAGCCCAGCTACTTTATATCCTTGACTTCATTATTTTTACAAAGTACAGCTACATGTGTTCCACTTTAGCCAATAAGGATGCCATTGAAATAAATATGCCACTCAGTATGCAGGGCTTTTTTCCCTGGCTGCAACAAGATGTTCTGCCAACTAATTCACATTTGCATGACATTGTAATATTTCCATTAGTGTAGCTGATAAAAGTTTGGAAAGTCTGAACATGATGGCAACCTTCAACATTTTTTAAGAAACTTCTGTCCTGCCTCTTCTTGAAGAAAGGAAACAACAAAAGAGCCAAACTAAAGAGCAAAACCAAATCATCATGACCTAGAAAAATGATGGGTTTAGTTTAATTTTTATATTTGTTATAGGTAGGAAAGCAAGTCCATTTTTTCACATTCTGCTATTTTAAATGTTTTGAAGAAATTGGCATCTCAAGCAAAACAGACACTGAGAAAAGTTGGGCATAAAGCCAGAACTGGTCACACTTGTGAGTCAATGCAGTCCAGAATTCTACCATGCACAAAGACATAAGTCAAACACTGGAAGCAGCCAAAGGCCAGAAGGATGAGCTAAAGGATAGCAAGGAGATAACTTCGAGCAGTTCCTACTTCATAAATCCTAGGAGAAGTTCAAGTAGACCTTGTCCAGAGAAACCCAGCCTTGGATGAGAAAATAGGGCCCACAAAAAGAAGTCGACTGCCTCAAACAGCAAGAGGCCAAAGCACCAGAAAATCATGAAATACAGGAAACAATAAATAAGGAAATAGATTATTTCTGATGGAAAGTAAGCAGCTGATCAGGATCCTAAAGCCTCTGCTGCTCTAAGAAATAGGGGTCAAAGAAATCACACAGGTATCAGGGAGAAGCACTGCTCTGTTTGCATCCTCAGGCTCAGGTGAAATGCAAGGCCCTCCATCTCACCTGAGACAGACTCACAAATCCCGCAAGAGGGAAGTTATTTTTAATTCTTTCCATAAAAAAAGCCAACTGAAATACAAAGCTCGAATAAATATGGCAAAACCAATAAATTTAGATCAAGAATACTGGACAAGAACCCAGATAAAGAACACCAAAACCTCCTTTCTGGAGTGTTTCACAGGGGTAATATCTGTGGCTTCTAGAAACATCACACAGATAAGGAATTCAACCTATCCTCTCACAACAGTATTTCTTTTAACATGGTAAGAAATACACATTCATAAAGTCTTTACTCAAAGCCTGAGCACACAGTGCAGGGCCTTCATTACCTGTAAATTCTTGTGCTGTAACACAGCAGAGTCTCACACCCAAGCAACTCAATCTACCACAAAATTTGGCCCTGTGGAAGGCAACATCTTAGAGCCTGAAGTCATGTTTCAGCTTCAGAATTTTAATGCTCTGCAAAGGCACTGGCCAGTGGAAGAAAGCTGCTTTTGCTACTTTTGCACTTGGTGTACCAGACAGACCTTGCACCCATTGGAACCTCTCAGTTTTCACTGGGACCAGCCCAGGGATTACGCTGCTGTTGCTGCATTACATCCCTTCTTAAGGAGCAGGAATAAAGGTTCAAAAACACCTTTGAAAAAGGTAAGACCTTTTACCTTGCTGTTAAAAACAGCTCTCACAGAATGAGCAGACTCCAGCAGATGTGGCCATGCAAAAGCTGTGGTTGGAAGCAGTTTTGAGGCCCACGTTCATCTCCCCACTCTAGGGCAGCACAATGCTCCTGTTAATTTGAGGCAATTTATCCTCTGGGTTTACACTTCCTCGTGATTTTGCCACTAATTTGTTCACACTGTTCTTATGAATTGAAACAGACCTTTGAGGGATCTTTTCAAATGTCTTCACATGTCCATACTGTTAACTCAGACCAATAATAGTTCCAACCTAACTAAATACAGCCTTTAACATCTCTAGCAGCAGTGGTGAGAAAGAGCTACGCCTAATGAGCCTCAGCCCACCAGAACATATGTTTGTCAGTACTGCAGATTGATGCTAGGATTTATTATGTAAATTATTACACAACCATTTCTTGAGTCTCCAGTACTAATGGCTTGCTGTGAAAATAGATCATAAGCAGAAAATCAAGAAAGAAACCACATTATTCATATCTGAGTATTTTTATTTCTGGCATCCAATCCCCAGCCAGAGCATTTCTTTAGATAAATCCTTTAATCCATTAGTGATTGCCAGTTTCTGTGTTTGTGTCTGCAAAGGGGCCTAATAATAGTACAGACAGTGTGGTACACACTGAGAATGGGAAATAACCTCTGGCACAGAACATCTCACTTTGTACCCTCTAGATTCCATAAGGAACTATTTTTACATGGCCCAATAAAGATCTGCTTTTTTCAGGTGATGGTAACATCCATTCAGCAATCCAGTGGCAATCCAATGGCCTGGTGTTTCAATGACTGCTGTTCAGAAACCTCCCACTTAAAGATAAAAATTCTGCACCATTTTGAAATTATTTGCCAGAAATAAATGGGTTAAAAATGTATGCTCACGGCAGCACTCTTTCCACCAGAGAAGCAATGGCAGGCAATGTGAACCATGGAAAGAATGCTTTATAGTGCCTCAGCTCCTTGGTGTGGAGTTCACACTTTCCAATGCACCAGTCAAAATTCCACATAAGTGAGCATTCACAACCAAAACCATCCTTTGCTATTGTTTTGGTTTTCATATCTGCTCTAAGTCCTGCCTGCTTTTCCCTTAGTTAAAAAAAATTTCAAATTCATTCTGACCTCTGTCAGAAAGAAACTTATTTCAAGTTAACAAGCTACCTTTCAAAACCATCTACGCTGCAATCTTAAAGTGATTGACAGATGAGTAGTTCCCAGTCCTCTGCTAACTAATTTTAGGCACTTAACTGCTGTCACCCTAAGTACTCTAGGAAACAGCAAGAAAGCTCCTGACAGCAGCTGAGATCATGGTGGTACAAGCTGCTCATTTCTCTCTCTGGCTACAGGGGAGACAGCACAATTGTTTTCCTAACTGAAGTGCATTAATTTTGTACCTGAAGTTATCCAGGCTTATGCAGACATAACATTTTTAGGCACTACATTCCCACTGAATTAACTGGGAGCTGGTGAAAGGCGACTTAATGAAGATCTTCCTCCAAAGCACATGTGAAAACTGTACCTTTGGTTTTCACCTGTTTAGGGGGTCTGGGCACAGCAACAGAGCAACTGAGCACCTAAGGAGAGCAGGTAGCAGGTTATGGGAGGAGGAATAGCTGAAGAAGAGAGAAAATTGAATTACCACCTTTCTGGCATTTCCAGCACTTCAGAGGCTCCTGGAGAATCCTGCTGGCTTTGTGATTGATGTAGCTCATTGTTCTGGTTTTGAGAAGCAAAACCAGTGAGACACTCTAAGTCAGAAATACAATTTATTAGGAAAAGGGAGAATAAAACCAAAAGGAAACAAAATACATGCAATAAGGAAAACGAAAACCACTGACAGAGTCAGAATACAGCCTGACACCCTGTTGGTCAGGGTGTTGGCAGCAGCCCAGTTGCAATGGTGGCTGGAGTAGCAGCTGTGGCTCTGTTGGAGCAGTGATCCTGGAGAAAGGTGCAGCCTCTGCTGAAGGTGCAGTGGTGATGGATGGGCCTGGTCTTCCTCTGGGAGCCCAGTGGAAAAGGCTGCCTTGGTGTTCCAAGTCTCAGGTTTTTATCCAGGTAGAGGGGCTTTGCTCCTCCCCCTGGCTGGAGCATTTCCCAATGGGGTGATGGAAGTTTATCAGTGACTCAATGGCCCATGAGCAGAAGATCTGTGCCTGGAGGAAGGATGGGTGGTGGAAGAGATAAGGAAACTGCTCTGGATGGTTTCTTATCAGCTGGCTTATCAACAGAAGATCACATCACTGCCCCCATCCCAGTTCTAAGGATGGTAATAGAATAACACAGCCCTGGTTATATTTTACACTGCAACCCATGACACTCATGAAGGTCACAAAGCCAGGAGCAGCAGCCCAAGGTGGATGCCACAGCTGACAGTGCTGCTCTTCAGTGGGGATGCAGAGGGGCTCGAGGCAGTGACAGCTTGCAGAGACTCCCTCTGTGGGATGCACCACTTTAACCCTTCATAAAAGCAACCTAGGCAAAGGCTTGTGTATTTATCTGCAAGATAAAAACATCCTTCTGGCAAAAAAAACTGTTACTGTCCAAACAAAACCTTTTGTTGAAGGTAAACAGAGGAGAAAAGGAGCACACACACATTAAATGGGCCAGGCTTATTTAAGCCTGCAAAAAGTCTAAAGAGAGTTGAGGATTTATCAGAGCAGATCTGATAACACTCCATATGTAATTAGAAAAAGGAAAACAAATACATGTATCTAGCAGATCTCCATTGCTCTGTGTTATGGGAAAAAGTGCAATCACCTTCTCTCTGCTGAGATGAGCCATTTAAACCAATTAAAATATAGCAGATGTATTTTAATTTATATTTTCACATTAATAAGAAACATAATAGAAAATACTGAGAGGTGTAGTCAAACAAAATTAGGAAGGAACATCTAACTCCACACTTCCTATAGCTTCCAGCATGCATAGAATAAAATGCAAATACCAACTTAATAATGCAATACCAACCATCCTTTCTTATTAATGACTTAGGAAAAAAGTGTTACTCCATTGGTGTGGACTTTAAATACATCTCCCATGATCTGATCCTTAGTTCTAAAATGCCCAGTTTTCCAAATGCCAGGCTCTTCAGACACAACTGACAGAACTGAACGTTTTGCTTTAATACTGGAATATACTCCAAAGCAATGTGCAACATAATGTGAAAGGCTGACTTGACAACCTTGGGTCACTGCTGCCAAAATTTACTCATGAAAGTGATAGATAGAGGTTTTCCATGGAGAACAGCCAACTTTTTACAAAATAATTTGTCACAACGTGTAACGTAATCCATTTAATTTTTCTAAGACACAGCCAAATATGTTGCATTGGGCATGCTCCTAAATGGAGTAAAAGGTGGAACGGCTCTACCCTTCCAGTTTAAATTTTATTTAATTATGTTCTTTATTCAGGCTCAGCCAAATGTCTGCATTCAGGCATGAAAAATGCTACATCAGGCTTCCTGATCCTGCAGCTGCAGGTGAATGTGGTTTCTAGGAGCTGAGGTAATATTGGAAACTGGGGTCAGCACTTAGCTGCAGAAAAAACACCAGTGCAAGGCTGCTCATTGTATTAAATACAGGCTGGATTTAAAGAAAGTTGTGGTCCATTTTCTTCATTATAACATGTGTGATAGCTAGGCCTAGCAAATAAAAAAAGCTTTAAACAATCTCTGGCTCAGAGCAGGTTATGCTTCTACAGCCAGAATTAATAACAAAATCTAATAATCTCTGCAGGTCTCTGGATCTAATATTTCCCCTCCATGAAACAGATATGACATGTATTACCCTTATAAAAATCACCATGATGATGAAAAATAGTTCTTCTATCTAACCCTTCTTTCAAGGAAAAAAAAAAGTCCCTTAAAAGAGATTAAAAACCTGATGGATACATGAGCTTGATGTAAGCTCAGCCACATTTTCCTTTCTTACAGAAGACACAAAACATATGCTCATATGGGACACAGTAGGGCCTTCTGGCTCCTCGGTAAATTTGCTTTCTGCTGGAAATTAGAGGCTTTTTAGCTCTTTGTCGAGGTTTGCGGTGGCCTCTAGTGGTGTCCATGGGAATGGGACACTTCCCTCTCCCGCTTATCCAAAGGAGATCCACGAACCCCAAACACCCGTGCTCTGAGTTCTCCCATTCTCTCAAACGGGAAAGGGCTGAAGAGCTAATCAGTACAGCTCTTCTAGAGTTTACACTTTGGGATTACAAATACAGGCTCTTCGAATGTGAACAAATAACCTGATTTGCTCTCCATTTCTTTGCAACAAACTCATTAAATCCTTACTTTATATTTCTAGACCTTTTACCCTGATGCCTTGAATTATCCTCTTCCCCAGAGTGTCCCTCAAAGTCTCCAGGGCCTATGGGCTTTAAAATGTACTGACTTCACCCAGTGATAAAGAAATCTGAGGATGGTTTTCCCTGACAGACACACAGGTGAACTTCCAGAACTACTGGGACACAGTCTGACTGTGCTGCAGTAATGAGCCATGATAAGGATAGTTTTAAGGTCTGATTTTCTCGCAGGAGAAATGCTCTTGAACTTAATTTCTTAAGCTGTCTTTTAAATACTTCCCAGGTTCATTTCAGAAGCAAAACACTACCCTCTGCTGAGAGAAGTACACACACTTATCCTCACACCATGCAAGGAAACATTTCTGTGTACACTCTCAGGCCTTAACGACTTGTTTGCCAGATGTCATTTATCATTTCTCTCTTATCTATCTTGAAATCATTCTCATGGAAAGACTCAATCACCCAAACCCAAGTCTCGGCTGTACAGAGTCTGGTAATGGTTGTTTTATTTCTTCTTCCTCACTTCAGAGCAGACTGCAGTAGTGTGAGGCTCCAAAAGCAGCAGGAATGTGGCAGAGCAGTGGCAGTGTTCACTTTAGCCACCACAATATTTAATGATTCCGGGACAGTTTATTCCCAAGGCACTTACTAGCAGAAATCAGGATCACAGAATGCTCATCAGAGATGTTTGAGCTAGAGGTGCTGAGGGAGAGCCTAATGAAAGGTGAATCTGTCCAAAATACAGTGAGCTTTTTCTTTGTTAAAACTTTCATTTCTTCAAGGGCTTGTACAGAACTCATTCTATTTAGTTTTTAACTTCATGTGAAGCATAAAACATTGAGCAGTCAATTTAAGAAAGACATTCTGTCTTTCAGCAGCTCAGCTGGGCTCCCAGAAGCCAGAAGCCTCTGTGGAGGAGCCCACAGAACAGCTTTGAAGTGAGGACATATGTGGGCAGGGAAACTGAGTCACAGATTGAGGAGCACACAGATAGGACGTGACAAGGTCAGAAATAAACTCCAATTTTGCCAGTTCCTAGGCTCCCATCCTAATCCCTGAACACATTCCTTTCCTTGGGAGGGTTATTTTATAATGAACCATTAAATCCCACTACCATTCTCATCTTTCTCTGGCCAAATGATATCACATGTTGCTTTCATTATTGGTTTGTGCTATCCTTCGGCTCCCCTGCTCCACTTCAGCTCGCTTGGCTTGGCCCATGATTTTTCAAAAGCACAGTGCAAGTATTTTTTCTGTTTTATGCAAAAAGCTTGCCTAAATTTGTGACAAGGAAAAGGCTGCAGAAGAACTGTATTGTGTGACTCCCAAATGAAACCAGCTGCCTATTATTTCCATGTCTGTAACTTTAGACCAAATTATGTGAGCTGGGAAGCCAATCTTTGGCCACCCTTTGACAAACAGAGTGCTTATAATTATTTTTATTTACATTTTGCCCCATTAGCATGGAAATTTGATCGCAAACGTGGCCTTGCCATCTCCTCTCGCTCAGCCAATTTTGCTGCTAAGCTAATTACAACAGTGTGGGTCATTCCATTGTAGCTGTCAAGTCTACAAATAAGATACCCAAAATCAGTGACACCACCTCCAACAGGTCATTGACAACGATTGCAAAGCTCTCCTGCAGTCTTTGCCCTGATTCCTGACAGGCTGTGCAGATTTCCACTGAGCTCCATGCCCTGTCTGGTAACCATAATGACTGATCTAAAATTAATTTGGGCTTATTAGGTATAATATTAGACCAGAGAATGATACACCATGGGCTCTCTTGGAGTAGCTGGAGTCACTGTTGTTACAAGCTTATCTCCCAATATTGTGTGTCTTTCAAAAGCCAGTTCTCACTCTCAAAAAGACAGTTAATGCAGGAACTGTCCCATGAAACATTATGGCCAGAAGTCTGTAAGGTGTAAATTAATTACCTAATTATCTCTTTGGTTATTAAATCATATTGTTTTCTCTTGAGCCCATATGTTAATTAGCACTCTTTCAGCTGCTAGAGAGGAGTGCCTTGTTTCACCTCCAGCATTTCAAAACTTCCATCTCCAAGCTTCTTTATTCTTGTAGGGAGGCAGAGACAAGAGGAAATTGATATTTTCCTCATTTTTTCCCACCTTACTTCCTACATGCTTTATTACTCATTCTTCTGCATGAGGTCTTGCAGGGACTACACCTGAAAGTAAAATGACACTGCTAAGTCTATTTCCCAAAGTCAGGCTCTGGCAGTAAGAGTACATGAGAACAGCTACAACAGAGCCCTTAGTGGCCTCAACCAAAATTAAAATTTCAGTACACAGGAGCTGCATCTCGTAAGGACTTGAGTTTTTAAACCAAGCTGTGATTCACATCTCTTACCACCTGTACCCTCACGTGCAAAGGGTCTGTGTCTATGGTTCATCTGATCTGCATGGGGCTTCTACTCTTTGTACTTTTTCACTTCTCACCTTTTCAAAAGCCAGAGTTCAAAGACCCACAGAGCCAAGGCTCAAAATGGCTTCTGCCACCCATTGAGAGATAGGTAACAATTTTCCTGAATGAGGCAGCAGATTTGTAGCAGACAGGAATAACAGATGACATGAGATACCTTCTTCTTTATTTGGAGTACTGTGCAGTAAAGTATTTCCACTGATATTATGGGCAATGTGAACATCCAAAAATAGAAGGTGGTGGAAGCAGGAGGACGCCTCAGTGCCAGGTCTGAATCGCTATGGTCTATTCACAGCCAGCATCCTGAGGCTCAGAATAAATCCTGCAATATATTTTCTTCTAAAAGGAATTTATGGGCAGGAAGAAAGCTGGCTAATGGTATGAACTCATTGTAAAACAAACACATGCACAAATCCTGGTACTCCTCGAAGGGTAATAGATTCAAATCTACTTCCACCCAATTATTTCTTCATTTTCAGAGGGCATGGTGGAATGAAAGTATTCAGAGGAATGAAAGTGTTGAAGCTTTGTCTTAACCCTGCCAGATCTGCACAACAAAATGTGGTTTATAGCTTAAGGCTAAAACATAGTTTTGGTTATTTATAAAAGGTTATTTGTAGAACCTTTGGCTTCCTGTCTGCATATCCCACGGGCTGTGAGCATCCCACATCCTCATCTGCCTCAAAATCTCCACTTGAGCAGATCCTCAGCAGAACATACCAGTGAAAGTGAAAAACTCCCAGTTACCCAGCAAGCTATGCATGCAACAAGCTCACCATCTCCTTTGACAACATGGAAGTGCAGAAGATGTTCTTGGCATTCCCAGACTAATTTTTATTTTTTAATTTATAGAAAAAAAAAAAATCCAGAAATCAAAACATCTAAGTTGAGAACAACAGCAACAAAACCCAGATGTGAAAATCCTAGATCCTATGCCCACAGTTTTTGCCCTTCAGAGATAGCTCAGAAGAAAGCTCCCAACTCTTCATGGTTCTACAGATTTCATTTTCCTGTGTAGCTTTGCCAAAGTTTTAGGGTTTGGTTGCCAGCACGTGGCTCTCTGGGATATGCCATGTTATGAAAGTCACCCTTGTAGTTCTAAATTAATAAATGCGCATATTTCTTTACATATATATATATTTACCTAAGCATCAAGCTGATAAATATGCTGATAAATAAGCTGATAAATAAGCATGTAAACAAGTCCTGGAGAGTGTAAATCATAGCATGCTCCTGGCAGATTCAGTAATCATTGGGTTTGCCTATTGATTTTCAGCTCCTTGCTCTTTCTAATATACCCACTGCTTCTAAAAACTTGCTAGTTTTTATGAGTACTGATGGCTGTCATAGCACTAAAGCCTTTTATTTCTAGGATTTGTGTGTAATAGACAGAAATGCTCTGTGACTGGTTTTAAAAGTGTCTCTGTGTTCTTGACATGACCATAATCCATCTGAGCCACATGGGCCTGGCCAGGCAAGCCCCAGGGAACACTTCCCACCGACTGTGTGTTCCATGCAAGGGACAGGAGCAAAATCTTGGCAGGATTCTGGCAGATTACAGTACCTAGAATACACATGCTACTGCACTGTTCACAGATTGCTGTTAAGGCAACTTCTTCCAACTACAACATTTTCAATAATTTAAACTTGCTTACGCTTAAAATTAATTTTATTCTTTTTTTTTATTTTTTTTTTGGTCCTGAAAAAAAAAATCATAGCTAGTCCTTTAGTTAAACAATCAACACTAAAGTGGCTGAAACACAGGTATTTTCAAGGAAACTTTGCAATAAATAAACCATTTGAAATCACTTCCCCAGCACGGCCCTCCTTCCTGCCAACTTTTCACCTGGGATTGTTTTTTCCTGTGGAATCACCTTCACCTTATCCCATTGGATATGTCAGGGAGGCTTTTGCAAAGATGAAATAAAGGGACTGGAGGCAGGCACAGAGCAGTGCTTCAGGAATAAAATGTATTCTGAAATCATCTCTGGTCCTTCTGCTTTCCCAGTAAACTTGCACTCACTTTGGGATGTCCAGCCTGAAGCTCCAGCTCGCACAGACAGGGTTTACAGAATCACCACCACAACCCAAACTCATCTTGGAGGACACAGCCATTACCACGTTCCTGGCACTGTTACAATATTTCATAGAGATGAAACAGTTCCCAACAGAACTGAAGATTTCACTCCTATGTCTAATCCTAGACAGCACTCCTGAATTCTCTTGAAAATACCTTGCTCCTCAGACCTGCAATTATGCATTTTTATTATTCCCATTTTATCCTTTCAGTAAAGTTAATAAATAGTACATTTTAACAGTACAATAAATTTTCCTTCACAGCTTCAGTTAGTGTTTCTTTAGCCAATCTCAATATACAAACTTACTATAACCAATACAACATGAATGAAAGCTTTTATTCTTTCGGTGTGCCTATTTGAACAGCAGAAATTATAAACTCAGTAAGACTCTTCATAAAAGTTCAGGAGTTTTTCTGTTTTGGAACAAATGCAGAAGTTTGCTGCATTGTTTTCAGAGCTCAACATTTCTGGTCTGTCAGGCTGCAGGAACTGATCCAGTTACTAAGATAAATTTATTCTGGTAACAGACCTAATTTCTAAGCCTTAGCTCACCTTTGACACAGCAGATTAAGTGCTAGCAAGTGCCAAGCCACTTGGAGTTGTGCTTTGCTGCTCCTCACAGCAGAAGCACTTATTCTGACTTGTCCAACAATCAGACTGACGATTACAGGAGGAAGCTTCTCATTATATGGAATTACAGGCTGATGATCCACACTGGCTCCACCTCTCTCTACATGATAGGAAATCGAGCGCAGCTTGTCCTGAGCTCATTGTGAGCACTTAGAGGCAGCATTTCACCACAATACTGAGTCTGCAGCCTCTGACCTTGCCCCTGGTGTCCCAGCCACAGTAACATTTCAGAAGAGACAAAATTTCAGTATGCAAGTTTGTCTACTATTGAGATGGAAGCAATCTGCTGCAAATCATTTAAACATTCTCAGGCTTCAGTGAGGCTGAGAGCATGCAAGGTTTGGAACATTTTATTGCTCTGCATCCGTAATTAAAAGACTCATTTAACTTGAAAATTAAGATATTTACAAATTATATGCTACCTCATTAAAATGATGAATAAGATGGACAAAGCAAGCCTCTTCTACAGCTCTTGTCCCTAAGTGAAATAAGCTGGAAAAAGGATGAGGCTTTGGTTGAAACTCCAAGACACCTGAAGGCCTCCACTGACTTAATAGGGCCAAGTATTTTCTCATTTCCAGTTCCTTCTTTTATTATTTTTTTTTTCTACTTCCCTTTGAGCACACAAAACTAATAAGTATGTTTTATCACAGAGAAATAAAGCAGCACTGCTGAAATCTGCAAAAGCAAGTGGGCATGGAAATGCCTTTTTTTTTCATTTTTAATAAAAGCTTTAATAAAGATGTATGTAAAAGCCTTGCAGCTCTTCAATAAGAGCCTGAGCCTGCGTGATGCTACAGACTTCCACTTCCCCTGAAGATGTCAAACTATTTCACAGGAAACAATCTGTACTGGTCCCAAGGCAATGAACAATATTATCTAATATATCTTTTCTATCTTGAACCTCTGTGATTAGGTTCTTAATTACATCAGTTGGAGACTATTAGGAACACAGGAGAGTGGACATGCAGATCCCAGTCATTTTTAATCCAGGTGCAAGAGGGGGGGACACACTCCCAGTCCTTCACAGTGAGTGCTGGGAGGAGAAAGCTCCCAGGGTCCCCATCCACTCTGCCATGCCTGGCCAGAGCCCTGTGCTGAGGCAAAAATGCTTCAGTTGCAGGCTCTGGTGTAGGAATGTGGCTGCCAAGGCCTTGGTGGCCAACAGGTCTTGCTGCTACCAATGGTTTTAGGACCCAGAATTCATGGGTTCATTAAATCCTTCAGGTTGGAAAAGATGTCCGAGATCACTGAGTCTGGTTGACCCCAATTATGCCAAGCCCATAATAAACCATGGACCCAAATGCCACGTGTACACTCCTCTTAAATCCCTCCAGGGCTGGGGACTCCACCACTTCCCTGGGCAGCCTGTTCCAGAGCTTGACAACAGTTTCTGTGAAGAAATTTTTCTTAATATTCAACCTAAACCTCCACTGGTGCTACTCCAGGCCATTTCCTCTTGTCCTGGTTTCTTTTTACTTAGGAAAAGAAACTAACTTTTAGTTGCAGTAAGCAGTGAATATGTTCTAGGAGGAATATCTCAAAAATAACTTTGGAGCCAGTCATTCATATGTTTTCAAAGTAAATGAATCAATACTGGTAGCAAGAGACTTCTGTTTCAAAAGGGGAGATTTGATACATTGGAAGCACCAGTTAATAAAATGAACTAGGGCAGTCAATCAGACAAAGAAACCCAGGGATCTGAATGCCTTCTTGTAATTTCTGCAAGTTCATAAAAGGCACATAAACTCATAAATTCACAGCAAGTTCATAAAAGGCTTTATAACACAGAGTTGCCTGCGAGAGCAAGTGAGCTGCTGTGTCCCAGCAGACTTTCCCTCCTCCTCTTCCCAAATCACCTTCATGGTCCAGCCTCTCAAAGGGCACTCTCAGACCTCCCTGCCACCAGCCCAGGCACAGGGATCCTCAGCAGGAGGAGCAATTCTGGCTTCAGGCCAGAGGAAAAACTGGAATAAGATTTTGTTTCTCTTGTTTATGGCTTTAACATGCTCTGATGAAAATGGAACTCCAGAAAATCCAACTTACATTAGGGTTTTTTAGAAACATCTTATTTGTGTTTGTATTCAAAATTGTGCTCAGAGTTGATTTACACTGTAATCAAGAAGTAATATTCTCTGGCAAGTATTACAGCTATTTAGATATTCCAGTGAGAGCATTGCTTTAATGAAAGCAGAAACAGTAAGAAAAACAGACAAACAAACAATTGTCTCTGGCTGTTGAACTGTGACAACTGTTTTACCTCCTATCGACCTTCATTAATGGGGAAACAGTTTTATCCAACAAGTATTTACAATAAAAACTGTAGGCATTTCCAAGTTTGAGGAGATCAGCACTTTGAATTTAATTGCAGAGGCTTTTAGATGCCTTTTAGTACAAAAAAAATTTAAAAATTGAAAGTTGGGTGCTACAAGACACATCCAATTAAGGAATCACCAGATCAGTTATTTACCAGTTATCCTGTTTTAAGGCTAAGTCACATTTAACAGCAAGCAAAAGCAGTACAACACACAGATTTACAGATGTAGGAGGCCAGCCTGGAGCTATGGAGTAGAAACAGCAACTGAACAGATGTCTCCTCTCATGAATCACTCTTGACAAGACAGAGAGTTCTACAGAGATCTACTGTCATTTGCTGTCATATTTTTCAGGCTGCAGGAACGCTCAGAGGAGCAGCTTATAAGAAACTGAGACAATCATGAAAATGGATTTTAGCAGCAGCCAGCCCAGACAAGTGCTGCTGTGTCACAAACAGCCACACTTGGGTTCAGGTGTAACCAAAAATCTGCAATTCAGTACCTGAACAGGAGTTAAAGAGAAGGTATGGCTGTTACAGCCTGATTAAAATTCTGGAAAAGTTACAGAAAAATTAATTTCTGAGACTCAGGCACATAACATGTAACAACACATCTCCTCCACCTTCCCCTTTGTGCCTCTTACCACTGCTACCAGATAAATAGTCCAAATAGCCAAAGCTGCAGAGTTCCTCAAACTTGGATTTAATCCTCTTTTGACACCTAACACAGAGACTGAGCAAAATGTGGGCACTTCAGAATACTGGGCAAGAGGATAGAAGGCACAAAACCTAAAAAGAACCTCTTGATTCTCCAACTACTTAGCATCACCTTAAAGTCCAATAGGTAAAAGGTACTAGCAAGAAAATACCAACCACTAAAATACAAAAGTTGGGAACAGAAGCTGTCATACATTATATAAATGGCATAAAGAGCAGCCATGGTATTTATGAGCCTTGAAATGTATTGAAAAAAATTATTTGTATGTTTGACACTATAACTTCCTTATCTCCTTAAAACCCAGAATGGATGCAAAGAAATCAGATGCTTACAGTTGCTGCTGATTAAGTGTTAATGTCAAATGCTGTCTCAATACCAGCCTTAGTGTTTGTAATCTTATTGCTACACATTGTACATAACAAAAGTCAAGTATATTTAACTACAGGCCTTAGGAATAAGGGAAAAAAAAAAACAAACTTGAAACAGAAAAGAAGCTGCCTGTGTCTTTTTATCTGCCTTGAACTACACAATAATTAAAATTCTTGTCTAGTGTCAAATGTTATGAGCACAAAAAGCTTGCCTACCTTCTGATTTTGGGATTTCCACAGCAAAATCTCACCACTCTGGACATCCACGATTCCCAGTGCCTGCATGGGAGAATGTTTTTGTTGGATTTTTGGGGTTTTTTGTTTGTTTGTTTTATTTTTGTAAACACAGTGGGTCAGCACAGAGTATAGAAAAGTTACAGCTATTTTAGAGGGAAAAAAATTAGGAAGAAAAAATACCCAAACAAACCACTAACTGAGTTTTCAGTATCCTGATGGTATCAGCTGAACTCACTGTGTTTGATCAAGCCAAGTCCCCACTGGCCACCTGCTTCAATGGGGAGTGTAAGAAGAGCCAGGTGAGCTGACTGGAGCCTTTAAGACTAATTTGCACCCACGGGGTCCTGCCCAAATATCTCCAATGTCCCTTTCTCCCCACATTTACCTCATTTAAAGATAATTGCAAAGGAACAAGCAGTGTATTGCCTTGTGTCTCTGAAATGCAACATCTGCCCTGTATTTAGCAGTGAAATCCAAGTGTTGTCCTGAGCCAGGGGTTTACTTTACTGTCACAGTTAGAAAGAAACACATTTTCACTTGTGCTGCATGAAAAAACACCCATGGCACGAGTGACTTTTACAGCCCTGGAGACCCACAGCAAAGGGACTGCCAGTGATGCACAGAGACCATCAGGCTGTTCAGTGCCACAGCAACCAAATGAAAGGAAAACGATGCCCACTGGAGACTCAAGCAAGTGATTAATGTTTACAAACATTCAGCATTTCAAGCTAAATTTGAGCTACAAAGCAGCTAATTTCTCAGGTGTTGGCAGGGCTGCAGAGACAGAAGGAGAATTTGAATGTGCCAGAACAGAGGAGAGGTCCCTGCCTGCTTTGAGCAGCAGGACAAGGCTTTGACTCCTCCAGACTCAAGGTGTCCAAGCATGCATCACCCACAGTCAGGCTCATGGCATGATCATTTCCCTACTATTATGTTTTTTAAATTTATGTATGGTAGAGTACCTGCCCTTAAGAGTTTTAAATGGGAAAGTAGATAATAGCAACAGGAAAAAAGAAGGGAACAAAATGCAACAAGGAAACAAAAAATCCCAAACTACTGTATGCAGTTCTGGCACTGCTGCTTTGAATTAAATCAGGGGAAAAATGTTGCACAAATTTTCATTGTGGGCAGAAACAGAAGGCTGACTCCACGATCAAAGCATCGGTCTGAGGGCACGCAATATAAACTTCATTTTAACTGTGCTTGTCTATAAAGCTGAAAGAAGCAGTGAGTCCAGAGCAGCAAAGGTGAAGCAAATGGGACTTTAGAGGAGATGAATGCAAGAAACAAGAGAAGGAAGGGGAGAGGAGCTGCACAGTAACCCAGGGGAAGGCAGCAAAGGGCTGCCATGGTGAGAAAGCCATGCAGCTCATGGGAACTGACTGCCAGTGAAAGGGACAATCTAATTCCACAGGCATCTCATCCAGCCAGCTGAAAAGCCCTTCATATCTGCTTTGGATGCCCCACTGTCAAATTCTCTACACATAAATTTCTTTGGCTGGAAAGTCCTTTCCAGCTGTAGCTGTAGCAGCTTTCAAAAAAAGCTTCTTCCAGCGCTGAAGCTGAACATTTCATGGGACATAAAAGAACAAGGAAGAGCCACACACAGCTGTGGGACCAAGCACTGCCTGATTGCAGTGTGATTTTTACATGAAATTATCAAGCTCACAGGACAAAGAAATGTTCTGTACCTAGCCATTAGCAAGCTAGACTAATACTTCAGCACATTCAGTTTCCTCAGAGCCCTTACAGGCTGCACTTCCCACAGAGCACTGTTACTTAATAGAAAGCACAGATAACAAATCATCCTGTTTGCTTTGCTTGTAATCTTCACAACAGTATGTAATTAAGAGCATTAAGTAAAAGAAAAAAAAAATCAACAGGAAAACATGTTGCTATAATACAGAGTGAAAGCAGCCTGTTTTAAGGAAAAGATTTGTGTTCCTAGCAGGACACCCCTGGTCCCAAGGATCATATAGTCAACCCTTCCCTGAAATTAAGTTTGAATATTTTTGAGAGGGACACTCCTCTGTAAAATAAAAATGTTTTGAGTTGAAACCACAGGCAGAGCTGTAATATCATGGATCTAGAGGTCAAGAAAGACTTACTGATTTCAGCTAGTCAAGAATCATTTTCTTCCTCATTTTCCTTATCCACCAGAAGTCATCACCTCTGCAATGAGATGACAGTTGTGTGGGGTAGTAAAACAAAGGTTGCCATCATCAGATTTTTCTCTACTCCCTGTGGATCTGATCACTGCCTATAAAGATCTGGATGAGAGAAAAAAAAATAATCACACGGTGGCACATATTATGAGTTCCTACAGGACAGCTGGAGAAATCTGACATGATTTTCAATAGAGAGATGCTAGCCTTAGAGAAATTGTTTTGAAGGTGACAATTGTAGGGAAGACTAAATAAATATTACAGGACTACTTTATGCCATTGGCTCAAAGAAATATGAATTAATCAAGAGAAAAGATTCATGGTTTGTAGTGATATGGCAAGGATTTAAAAATCCACCAGAAAGATGGGAAAGGAAGAGAAAAAAATAGCAATATCAAAAGTTAAAATCAAAAATCTTCCTTTGTGTGTAAATGTCCATATGACTATGAGTCGGAGTCAAATAACAAGGCTATAAAAGTCAGTAAAATGGCAAATATAACAATGTGTTCTGCAGCTAAGGTACAACAGCAGAATAACAAGCACACAGCTGTGATGGTGTGGTCAGTACTTCAGAATCACTTCAGAATTAAAAGGGACTCCATGCCCAAAATGCCACACCAGCCTCTAACATACCTGATTGCATGGATGTCTTCCAGCATTTTTAACAAAACACTAGGAAGCAGGCAAGTATTTTATCTTAGCACAGTTTCCTGTCATCTTCTATGGGTCAAATTAGCAATCGTCTTTGTTTGCAAATCAGCAACAGAGAAAAAATGAATTCCACATAAAACCCAACAAGTGTGAAATAAAAGAGACAGCAAAACAAAGCTTTAATGAAACTGCATCCAGCATTTGGGAACACTAATTATTTATGGAAAAGATAGAGGAGCTGCTTCTCAAGAAGTCATCAAAATAACATTTGTAACGCTCTGATAAAACACAAAGAACCATGTAATCTTCTCTCAGCTTGCTGGAGTGTAAAAGAGCAACATTTCTAAAAGTCATTAGAATTTCAGAAATAGATAGTAGGGAGACTTGTAAAGTGATTTGTTTTTTCCAATTGGTGTAAGATGTAAAATGGAAGTTCTATGAAGCTTCTGTCTCCACTACCAAGACAGAATCATAGAAGGAAAAACATCAGAGAGCCCTGTGATGTCAATTTACAGCAGCAGCTCAGCAGAGCCAAATTCCTCTTGGCCCTTCCAGAACACACAGCTGAGGTCTCCATTCAGGGGGATCTTCTGAGCATCAGAAGGAGATCAGCAAGACACCAAGCAAATCTAAATATTCAGATCATCTGCAGTAGATATATTCTGCTTATTCCTTACATTTTGGTATTTTGGTTTTTGGTATTGCTGCACAGGAAGTGACAGCAAATGGCTTCTCTTTCACACAGTATTTAAATTCAGAATTCCTAGAGTGAAAAACCATTGCTTTTTTAACAACAGAAATCTATTTTTAAGATGCAGTGAATGTTCAAAGCCCAACAGCCATGAACTTCTGTGATTCAGAGAGGACACGAAGTACCTGCACAGGTAATGGGGGTTGCTTTCAATAGCTCAAGTTTTCTTACTGTTTTTTTAGAAAACATCTCAGTGGGTATCAGTACTACTTCTGCTAGGGAAAAAAAATCAATCTGTGTGAAACTTAGAAATAAACATGCCAAATGTTCTTAGTTAAAGGCACTAAGAAGAGTTTATCTTCATGAAGTTATAAAATATGTTTCATTCTTGAAAGCTAATTCGGTGTCAAAATTCTGCAAAAATTAAAGCCTGTGTTGGTTTTTTTGTGAGCTATTTAGCTAGGATAACATCTATAAAGGATGTGAGAATTTATCCTGACTCTGACTGAAGTGAAAACTACCATCTGCTCTGCATTAGGATCTTACCACCCAGTCTTTCTGAAGTTACTTTTTTTCATTACTAAATCCAGTGCCAAAGGATTTTTCTCTCTCCCTGCTCTAATCCAGTTTACTTCCTCTCCACCAAATCTGTCAAGCAGTGAATGGTTGGTACATTTCTGTGCATGTTTTAGTTCAGCTGGTCATGGCAACTGAACTGTCACCTATCCATTTTTGGGCTACTCCCTTTTTGAAAGAGCTGCTGGGAAAAAAAAACAAACAACCAAAAATAAAAAAAAATTACTTTGTTCAAAAGCTGTCCTCACATCAACTTTGAATTAGTAGCTCTTCCTCCCTCCCTGGCATCAATTGCTCAGTTGATTTTGTTTCTCTTTGGATTTTTTCAAAAATAAAGTCTCTTTTGGTAATACAAGCCATGCTCACCCATGTCTCCTCCAGTTTAATTCCACTTGGACTCCACCTTTCTGAACATAGTTGACTGTGTATGTAATGTTTCAGATAGAGACTTGCTGCAGTATAATCCCTCAAACTTCAATGAAAATACCACACCCAATACATCACAGCTTTTATTTAAAGCCAAAATGCATCAGTGAGCACAGACCATACAGCAAAATTCTAACTAGAGGCTTCCAAATTAGCAGAGGCTTGAGAGAGGGCAGCCTAAAATTCTTCTTTATATTTAGGGAAAAGGAACTGAAACCTAATCTAATTTTTTTTTTTTTTTTAAGGGTATTCATTCCCTCCAAAGTTTTCCTAAGGAAAAGTCAAACTGCATCAGGGGGTTGGCACATCAACACAGGCACTGTGATATAACTGAGGAACAACATGTTTTTGTGCATTAAGAAGTGTAAGGCAGAGAGAAAATCCTAAAGGACCAAAATGCCACAGGGTTGGGCTGGTTTGAACCATCTTGGATGCCACAGATGACGAGTGAGTGACATTCCTGGGCGTGTTCCAATGCAAACTCAACACAGTGGGGATCTTTGCCCTGATTTTCACAGTTTCAGTCAGGCTCAGGGAAAGCTAAAACTCAGCCTCAGAAAATAGGTGATGCAGGTGTTTAGGAGCTGCTGTGTTTCAGCTTCAGATACCTGTGAATCTGTTTTTCAATAAATATTTCAGAGAACATCTGGATTCCAAAGTTAAACAAAAATGAAAGTCTTGAAAAGTATTATGGTAGCTCTGATGAAAACCCCCCCTTAAGTCCTTTTTCTATTTTGTGAAGATTTGAATATCCTGATATTATTACAGTTCATGGGCTTGTTGTGTGTGAAAAACGCAAGGATTTCAACTTGTCTTTATAAGGAGTTATTAGTCCACTTAAAACAAAAAGAAAGATTGGGTCCACGTGTGACTGACGTGGGGAAAGCAGGAGGTGCTGCCGTGCACTGGCTTTTCCTTGGAGAGCAGCTGCTGAAAGTGGCGAGTGAGCTGCTGATGGAGAGTGGGGAACGATGGCGCTGCCCATTCCTGGGGATGTAACCGAGCAGGTTTGTGTTCAGACTCAGATGACAGGAGAGGCAGAACGCTGTGGCACGGAGTGTTCCAAAGGGAAGAGCACGAGGCAGGTGTGCTTGGGCAGAAGCCACGGTTCAGGAGAGCTCTGAGCGAGAAGGAGCCAACGGGGAAAGGAAAGCGCCACAGGATGCAAAGGGTGAAGAACGAAACCACGGTGCAGCAGGTTGAGGAGAGCAGTGTCCTGCCTGTAAGGGAAGTGTGCAAGCACACTTGGCAAGTGGAGAGAAAGCATTTCTATGAGAGCTCCTTGTTGTGCTGTGTTTTTCTCTTGAAGTGCTCGATGGAAACACACACGGCCTGCTTTTCAGACGAGCACAGTGCTAGATGCAGTGGGGAAAGGAAGGACACGCTGAGTTGGTGTTAGTTTGGTGTGGCTGACGTGGGGAAAGCACGAGGTGCTGATCTGCACTGGATTTTCCTCAGAGAGCTTTGTGCGACGAGGAGAGCAGCCAAAACACGGAGAGTGAGCTGCCAGAAGCAGAACGCTGTGGTACGTCGTGTTCCAAAGGGAAGAGCACAAGGCAGGTGTGTTTGGGCAGAAGCCATGCTTCAGGAATGCTGCACTGCCAGCAGTGGAGCTCTGTGTGAGAAGGAGCCCTCGGCCTCCGGGAGAAGGAAAGCGCCACAGGATGCAAAGGGCAAGGAATGAAGCCATGGTGCAGCAGGTTGGTGAGAGCAGTGTCCTTGCACACTTGGAAAGTCGGAAGGAAGCATTTCAATGAGAGCTACTTGTATTGCCATGCATTTCTCTTCCAGTCCTCTGTGGTAAAACTTGCAGCTGGCCTTTAGGCTCTGAGATGCAGAGAACACAGTCGTAGATGCAGCGGAGAAGGGAAGGACATGGTGGCTGTCACAGTGACTGAGAAATGCGTAGCAGCACAAGGAGCTCTCATTGAAATGTTTCCTTATGACTTGCCCGTGTGGATGCACGCTTCTCTTACCACCAGTACCCTGCACACCCCTCCCTGCTGCACCACGGCTCTGTTCTTCGCCCTTTGCATCCTGCTGCACTTTCCTTCTGCTGGAGGCGAATTGTCCAGTACTTCTCACACAGAGCACTGTTGTGGTGTGTGTTTGATATTTATTCCTTGGTTTCTTTTGTTAATAGTTTCTCCATTTGTTCCCCCCACATTGTTTTCAATTGGTATATCCCTAAGCCGAATGATAGAGGTTCATATGAATTTGCATTTTTCTTCTAATGCAAGCAGTTAGCTGTCAGTCCCCAGTTTGCCTGCCTCTAGTGTTTCCCTGTGTGGTGTTTCCCCTCTCCTTGCTCCAGTGCTTTCCCTGCCTGTCACCATCCTTCTGTCCATCTCAGTCACCCTGCCCCTTCTTGCCAGTACCTTCCTTGTCAATCCACCCCTGGCCCAATATGAGGAGAGTCCAACCCTTGTGCATGTCAGGGTGTCACCCAAACCTCGACGCCCCACTGGAGCATGTGACCTTCTCTCCCCTCCCATCTACCCCAGCTGGCTTCTGCATGCAATTTTCATTCCTTTTTTACACCCCTGTCGTTCCCCCATTGGCTTGAAGGTTGTATCCACCCCCAGTTTTGTCACAGTATAAAACCCTCTGCATGCCACCAGCAGAGGCCTTTGGGGCTCTGGATGTTGACACAGAATCAATGTCCCAGTTGGACTGCAGAGAGCCGTGCTGCTGTCATTTGAACCAGCGATAAGGAGGGCCTGCAGAGCTCGTGGGGACTGACACCCCCAGAGCCACCGCCAGCCAGAGCAGCGCTGCCGGCAGCGCTCCTAAAGCATTGCTCCTGCCAAAACACGCCTGCCTCGGGAGCCTGTGTGAGCTTAGAAAAGTGTTCTGTATTTGGAAAAGACAAAATCCTCCTTTCTCTCTCCCTGCCTGTCTCCAAAAATAAATCAGGAACTTGGTTCTCCTCTTTACTCTGTTGTTTTCTCCAGAATCATAATATTTCAATTTAAGATGATGCCTTCTTGGGTGAGAATTTGACAAATGCTCTCATCTGTATTTGCCAAGAACTGCAAAAAGATAATGCCTGAATCATTTTCACCAAAAGAGCAAAAAAATGTTACCAAAAAACGTTTAATTTTATCCCATGTGTGTTGAATTCCTGGAGCACACTGGGAAATGCACTCACCTCTGCTTAGTCAGGTCATTGTGGTAATCTTCTCCCAGATTTAACTGGAAGCTCACGCTGGGGATGACTTGATGTACCTAATCTGAAGCTGATGAAAGGATTTCAGGTTCTTAGGGCTTCCAACAGAATTTTTCATAGCTTCACAAACAATGAAAGCTATTTACAAAAAAAAAACCCAACAAACAAACAAAAACAACAAAATAAAACAAAAAAGAGAAAAAGAGAAAAGCAAGGAGAGGAAGAGGAAGAAGAGGAAGGATAAAATATAGAGTTTAACAATCCACACTGCTACAAGCCTGTGGCTACAGCTGCCGATTAGAAATCCAGCAGCAGCAGCACCTACCTTTCCACAAAGCTGTCCCTCCCCATCTACAAAAAGATTCCCTCCCTTCACAAACACAAGCACCCACAAAACATGTCCTGTATTTTCAAATGGTAAATTCATTGCAGGAACACCACTTGAAGTACCAGAAACCTTCCACGTTTTATAAAAAAATTTTTGCAATAAGAGCTTTGTTGCTTAATTAAGTCTCTTACAGGCAGCATGCCTGGAATGGATTGTAAATTTAGACCTTTATTTTCCTCTGCCTTTCTTCAGCAATCCCTCACAGATCTAGTTTTATTTTAGAATTCTTATTTATCCCTGTAACTAATTCCACTTCTGAGAGATGTCAAATTGCCAAATTCATATGAACCTCTCTCAGTTTCTTTAGTAAAGTAAGTTTTTAATAGGAAAAATGAAAGAATCAAAGACATCAGCAAAAAAGACTAAAATTAATGGGGTTTTTGCTGTCTTAGCAAAGCTCTCTGTCAATTCTCATGCCCTAGGATACATCAAAATAAAATTAACACTGCAGCCAGGTTTCTAAAAGTGTCAGCTGATAATAAAGAATGTAATGACAATATTTGGAAACTATAAATTGTCCTACATACAGAGAATATTACCCAAGGGTGCAGATAATCTCTTCAGTCTTACAACTCCATGCTTAATAAAATATTAGTTACTGCGCTGTCCAAATAATTGCACATTAAACTTCTCCACTCAGGCCAAGCTGGCCTTAAAATTGTGGCCTGGAGCTGTGTCCAGCCGAGGTCTCAGCATCCCAGCACTCACAGAGCAGCTGGCAGGCCAGGGACAGGTTTCTGTGTGGCACCAGTCCCTGGGGCACGAAGGAAGCAAGCCCTGGCTGCTCAGGGAGGTGATTCTCCCACATCCATGCACAGAAATAAAGGCACTGTTTCATCATTTATCAGGTGGGCTGCACAGAGGCTCTGTCCTGCACTCCTGTGCATTTAGGATTAATTAACAAGGAAGGCTGCAAAATAATTCCCTGATCCTGAGCCCTCCATCTCCTAATGTGCCATGGTTACTATAAGCTCCATCCTCAGTGTTTCCTCTGCCCATGCCTTGCCCTGCCTGGCCCTGTGAGGAAATGAACATTTTTACACCTTTCCCACCCGAGGAAGGGCCACCCTGCTGCACAAAGAGCAGCCAGCTACTTACACACCTCTCTCTAAATTACTAAAATAGAAACATCACTGCTTTATAACAGAGCTGCAGATGAGTACATAAGAGGCCCCAAGCCTTTAATCTTTCATTTGTGAAGAGTGGTGCTTCTATTCCCTACCAAATTATATAATGATGCTGTGTTCTTCCTTGCAGGTCTAAACCTTGCAGTTCTTGGAATTAAAGAAGACAAGATTATCATTATGATGTTAATACAGCTAGTGCAATACTATCCTAATAATATCTTCAAATCAAACAACTTGCTTACAATTAATCATTTTCATCTTCGAAGACTGCATGCTCAGACTTAATCAGAGTTATGAAAAATCTCCAAATACAAATTACACTATCTAAGCAATTGATTTTCAAACTCCTGGCCAAAACACTCACACTGGGTAGGAATCAGAGGCAAGACGGAATTTTCCTACTGTTTTTCAGCAGGATCAGGACAAGCCTCATGGCAGTTTTCTGTTCTCTCCAGTATCAGCATCATCTGCAGTCACAGAGAACATGAAGGTCTGTGCTGGGCCTCAGCACAAGCACAATTTTGCCTCTTGACATCCTTGGCTGATTTTTTTTTTTTTGGTTGTTTTTTTTTTCCCCATCAATCCAAAGATGAGATATAAGCAAAAGAAATTTTTATAACAGCCAGAAAACTGAGAGGAATGAGGGATTTTTCTTGACAAACAAGCTGTGGGTCTGCTGGTTCATAAAACTAGCACTGAGAGACAAAGGAAACAATGAGAAGGATTCCACTGATTGATGAAGGGAAGAAAGGTATTTGCCTTACAAACTGTAGGTTTGCTAATAAATGAAACTGGATATTGAAAGATGAAAGAAACAATGGTGAGAAACCATTTGTGTTTTATTCATTTGTGTTTTGTTTGTAATTCAGTCTTCATGAATGTGAAAACTGTGGTTTCATCTGTAGGCTTAGAAGTTTGAACACAGCTTTCTCTGAGGGAATTGTAGAAATAGTGGTACATAAATTTAGAGATTTGTACATGAATTTGGAACTTTAATTCCTTTATCTATGTGGGGTTTTTGTGGAGCTGAAAGGCTCCTGTTTGGAAGGGACCCACGCCCCTCTGCTTTTCGTGTGTTTTGTTGTAAAACTCCAAAATTTGCAGATTGCAGTCCTGAATCCCATTCTGCTGCTCTTCCAATTCTACAGATGCTGCCTTGTGGGAATAGTGTCAGGCATTTATCCTGCAACTTTCTCTGTGGGAGCTATAGGAAAAGTTTAAAGGAAAATATTTTGTTATCCTTCCTTGGTTAAGTGGGTAGTCTCCTTACCCCTAGGGTGCAATTGGGACAGGGAGCAATTGGTTACCAAAAATAAAAAAAAAAAGTGATTGGCTCTAGGCAGTGGCATTGCTTGCCACCAAACTCGATTATGCTTAAAAGGAAAATCATTAAAACAAAAGGAACAAACTGATAAGGCAAACTGCTCCAAGGAGAAAAGGAGATGTCTGTTTCACAGTCTGCAACTCTTGCAAAACTTTTTTTAAAAAGCAGCCTCACTCCCTAAAAGCTAAAACTCTACCCAAATAAGTTAATACAATTAACAACTTCTTCCACTATATTTTTCCCTGAAGGTTTGTTTCTTTTCTCTTTTCTAGGAATGTCAAACATCCCTGAATCAAAGATAAAGAAAATAGTTTGAGAGCAGAGAAACTGCAAGCAGCAAACTCGCACCGAAATGTGAAAGTCATTTCTTCAGGTGGACTCTGTCACTTTGTGTTGGTCACAAGAAGTTTTTACTTCTTTTTAATAATCGGTCTGGTAGGCCAAATTTTCATCTTACTTTTATAGGAATCTACCCACACAGGAGATGGAACTGTGTGAAAACCAATGATATTTAAAATGCCACCATAAATGCCTGCATTGTCATTTTGTTAGTGTTTGTAATTTGTTTGTGTTTTCAGTTCGAGTGACTTGGTGAGAGATCAAATATTAATTAAAGCACCCCCCCTATATATTTTTGAGTTTAATTTTTTTGTCTAACTTGTTTTGTCTTTTTAGTGAAAAAATGGCGTCACTAAAAGTCTTATGAATGTATAATTTGTCTCAACTAATTTTATCCTGAGGGTTGGTATAAGAATTTATACATATTTGAAATAATACAAATATGTAGTAACCTTCCCAGTTATGTCTTGAAAAGCTTTAAAATTATTCTAATCTCTGTCTCCTTTTTGGACATAAATCTCTGGTGTTTGTGGAGTAATTTTCCTAACAAAACTAATGAGACTTGCTAAAAAGAATTTCGACCAGGGACCTGAATTGAAGTGCCCATTCATTCCTACACAAAAGCTAATCATGTAAATGCTCCCAATCTGAAAGGCTGCTGTACCTTCAGCAATAACCCAGCCCTTTCACAGCTGGCATGAAGACTGAATTACAAACAAAACACAAATGAATAAAAATAAACAAACTGAAAAGGAAAACAATCCTTGTTATGAAACACGGAAAGTCAGAAAAGTTAGACGAGTTTTACCACTACACACTTAAAACTTTCTCACCCCTCCCTTGACAGGTATTTTAAATTTGGGGGATTATTTCCCTAATAATACTGCTCTAATTGAGTGGTAGTGAAGCATTTGTCTTGATTTGCAGAACAGAATGGCTTTCTTTGAAAGCAGAAAAGCTTTATCCCAGAAACCCCTACACTTTAAAAGCAGTTTTTTGCCTAAACATTGCTGTCACACTTTCTCCCATTGAAGACATCTGCTAAATCAGTGAAGATAAATGAAGTGAAATCATAATAATGTCTCAGATATTTTATTCTGCTATTCTAGATACTGCTGAAATCACGTGAAAATAAAATGTGTAACCAAAGCCATGTAGTTTGTCATTTACTTCCACTGCTTTCATGATATAAAAGAATCAACTTACAGCTGGAGGCAAGAAATCTGTCAGAAACTGTTAGCCAGAAGAAATACCCAGACTGAAATCAAACAGAAAGCAAGAAACAGAGATGATGAAGAGGAAAGGATACTGCTAGGGAAAGAGAGACGATGACAAGGGACCAAATTGCACTAGGCTAGAGAGAATTGCTGAGCTCGAAGTTCAGATATCAAAGAATAAAGCACTGCTGCAAATTAAATGGCAAGAGCCCTAATTGCAGTAATAAATGCTTTTATCTCCATTTTTGTTACAATGACATTTCTAGTGAGGATCTTGGTGCCAGTGCAGTGCTGCTACAAGTTACCAGAGAAGCAAAATATACCAGGAGAATGAAATAATTCTGCTTCTTCTAAGCAATGTGGAGATTTTGCACCCTCTGCAGGACCAGGAAGATATAAAAAACGTAGAAATATACCCATCCTGTAATAAAATGCATTTTATACTTTATTTATTGATAAATAAATAAATATGTATAATGTAAAAATAATAATATTATTATTATTATNTGTGTAAAAATCATCTAACCTAATACACTGTCACAAAATATCAATATAAATAGATATAAGAAATTAAAATCAATGGACTTTGAACTTTATTTCCTCAAAAGAAAGTAATCCTCTAAAATATTAAAAGAGAAAAATCTTGACAGTGCCTGAGAAAAAAAGAAAACTAAATAGCACTGTATTTAAGATGAAAGTGAGTTTGATGGATTTGGTAAAGCCAGTTCTATATCACTGTGCACCCTTATCTGATACAGCTGCTCTAGGACAGGTCCCACTGCAGCAAACATAAACTAAACCAGCCACTGATGATTAAAATTTGTGCTGAAAAGGCACATTGGCCTAGCCTCGAGTATATTCCAGGGGAAGATTCTGTACCATTTTCCTGATGACTTCAACGTGTATTTGAAGCAGACAGCTGCTTTCAATTGCTTTTGAAACCTCCACTGACGTCAAGAAGAAAACAATGTCAACAAAAGATCTACGATAAAATAAGATGAGCTTTAAGAGCAACTGAGCTTTTGGTTATTTATTTTTAAAGTACTTTGTTGCTTCCAGTGGGACGCAGATGAAAAACACATTTACATTTAAGAGAATGACTTCCTTATTTTTCCTGCTACTCTCCTTTCTGGATCCCTCATTTCTCATGTCTAATTTCACACCCTGCACCTCCTACACAGAAGCCACTCCTAAGTCTTCCCCTGGTTTCCCCACCAGTTACAATTCCACTTTCCTTCCAGTTCACTAAAGATCAGCAATAAATGTGTTCTCCTGAAGCACTGCTGTCAGGCTTTATCGATTATCAGCCTAAGGAAGAGCTAAGAAAACTTAGAAAAGAATCTAGGTTTAAACATTGCAATTTAATTTTCACAATCAAAAGACCTACAAGTTTCATGCTTTCTTATTAAAAGTCCACAGCTGACATCCAGGTAATGTTAATATTCTGTGGGGGTCACATAAATACCGTAGGAAGGCTGGAACATATCTCCAGCTAAAGAAACAGCTTTAAGATCAAGAATAGATTATGCCAAAATTGAAGGATGAATGGCAGTACACCCTGCCCACAACCTAGGGAAAGGTGGGGCCTGACATCTTCATTTTTTTATAACAGCAGACAATTTTTCAAGCTTTCTTATACTTCTAACAGTGAAAAGAAGGGAAAAAAAAGCCATATTTTTTCTATTTTTACTTTAAAAATGGTTGTCTGTTTTTCCTAAAGGTATTTAAAAGGTGCACTCTTTGTAACAGGATTGTTAGCATAGTCCAGCTTTGTAAATAATTTTATTTTCTGAATAAAAGAAAATAAAATTGTAACTTTTCCTGCCCTGAACAGGTTTCTTCACATGGTTGTCTTCTCTTGCCAAAGAGGTTGTAAAATTCCATTTGGAAACTGATCTGCAGACAGTTACAGAACCCCTCCTTTGTACCCATATGCACCAACCATACTGAAAATTCTGCTGTAAGATACAAGGCTGTAGATAAATGAAGAAAAAAAAAATTGAATTTGGAGTGTAACAGTGCAACAAAAACAAACAACTCTGCTTACATAAATGTGGTTACTCACCATTTCTACACGTGTGAGTCAGCCCAGGCAGCTGGGACAGCCCCAAACTCAGAACCAAAACACAAAGAGAACATTAATTTCTGTCACTGCACCCAGAGGGGGATGCCTGAAGCAGCATCTGGGCAGAGCACAAGGCAGAAAGGCAAAGGCACTGCTAAACTCTGCCCATGCTGGAGGATCACTGGCCTGCTGCTCACACAGGTTTAGCAAGAGTTCTCCCCAGCTGCACGGTCACCTGAGCATATTTACAATCACCAGTCTTCTGCTTTTAACTCACCTCTCCCAACATCAATATACCTCCGTCTTGACACAAGAGAACCTATTTTAACAAGGCCATTAAACAAAATGACAATTCTCTTGCAGCAGCAGTGACAACAGTGAGCCATCATCATTTAAAAATCAACTATGCCCAATTACTAAATGTAAATACCTTCCCAGGTAGTTTGTTGGACACCACCCCGGCGTATCTGTTTGTTCATATTCAGAAAGAAGGGCTTCTGTCAACGCTTCAGACTGCAAAGAGCTGGATTGCTGCCACAGCAGAACATTTCCTCATCCATCACAATTTTCCTACACTCTTCTCCACGAGCAGCCACCCCCGCTTCCTTTGTATGGCTAAATCTCAGGTGATCTAAGCTGTCAAGGTTCTTATCTGGATCAAAGGTGTTGTCTCAGCTCTTTTCAAAAAACTGCCGTGGAAGAACTCCCAAATTCAGAGGAGGAAAGAAGAGGGGAAGGGCTCTAAAAGCAAGGAATAAGCAGCAGACTGCACAGCTGGTGAAATGGAGAAAGCCCTTGCAGGATTTAGCTCAAGATTCTTCTGAACACAGTTAAAGTGTGTGCTTATGGATGTGGCAAATGAGTGTGTTAGGCTGCTTAAAGAATCACTCTCAAAGGTATTAGTGAAAGCAGGTTTTAACATAAATTTGTAAAGATGTAATTAAACAGAGCTCAGTAGCAAGAATGACTCCATTACTTACTACACAGGTGAAGCATACAAAGGAAAATTGCACTAGAGTCAGATTAGAATAATTTACATGGAGACCAGAGATGCAAAAAAGTAAAGGTGCAAAGGGTAATGGTGCAAAAGGGTAAGGTGCAAAAGGGCTCATCAGCACTTAATCATTGACCAATTTAATATTTATAAAATGATTCAACAGGATTTATTACAATTACCAGAGTGACCTAATTCAGATTCAAGATAGCACCATCGCTATTGTACTTGAGAGGGTATTTGAGTCAATTCACATGCATGCACACACAGATACCTGTATCTATCTGTACAAAGGTACCTGTTAAAAATTCCCTGTGAGTGCAGTGAAATACTGAATGCCTTTCCATCTCTCAATGGGTAGAGTAATGCAGTTATCAGCCCAGGCCATGTCAGCAACTTTCAGCAACAGCCCTCCAAGAATCACAAACCTGATGGTTCATGAGCTCTGAGGGGAATCCCACTCACAGCGAGGTGCTGGCACAGCCCACTGTCCAGGAGAGATCAAAAGGCCTCACTGAGCACCTAACAGGAATCCCTGAGGTTGTAGAGCAGCCCTAAAGAGAGGGGAGCAAATGTAACACCATCCTGGAGAAACAGGACATTGTGGAGGTCAGTGGACCCTGAGAGTCGTTCCCTGGTTTGGAGAGAAACAAGAGGATTCTCTCACAGGATCCCCTGTTCCTGTTATGCCAATATATCCCTGTTCTACTCCCTCAGTCAGCCCTGTTAACCCCATCCCTGT
>VZTB01000668.1:498082-514297 GCA_013397245.1 Thryothorus ludovicianus
CCTGCCTCTTTGCCATCACCATATCAATATCCATCTCAGCTTTCAACAGGACATAGCTTGGGATTCAGTGGACATAGCTCTGGTGATTCTTTCCAATGAATTTCTAAGCCTGCTCTCGGAGTTTTGGTGAAAATTTGCACTTCGGTGTTACTAAAATTGGTGTCTTGCAACCATTCCAAAGGCAGCTGATGCAGGAAAGTGATTTCAGTAAGCACTGAAAATCCACAGCTTGCTGATAAATTTGGGAGCTGTCCATTGCACTCACGGAGAGGGGAATCAGTCAAAGCACTTTACTAATGTCTTTCTCATGTAAAAACTTTCTTCAGTGCTGATGTATCACTTCCTATTGACATTGTCAGATAGAGATACAGGATATTGTGCAAACAAGACTGATAGAAGTAGTTCCATCTCAGCAAGAGTAGACATTTTCTGCTCTAAGTTACTAAGGCTGGTTTACTTTTGTTTTTAGAGACAGGCTGAGAGTATGCAACAATTCAGAAACACATTGAAGACTGTGACAGGGTATACAGCATAAAAGGGAAAAATTTGGGTGGCATCCTACAAGAAGGCCCCCTCCAAAATGGTCACCTCCTGCACAGCAGTGCCAGCTACACTTTGCACAGCACTGCCACGTTTACCCTGCCCACACCCACAGGCTGCAGTTTGGGGGTGCACAGGGTTGGGTGCCCCGGGAGAGCTGCCAGGCTGCCTCAGGGCGTGACAGGGAGGTGACTCAGCCAAAGAACAGTGATTAAATTAATTAATTAATTGAGGGATTAAATCCTGCCTCCTGTTAGGAGAGAGAGGTGAGGATCTTTAGTCTGGAGAAAGTTCAAGGGGGGGCTTGTCAATGTTTATAAAAACCTGAAGGGAAGGTGCAGAGAGGACAGTCAGGCTCTTTTCAGGGGTGCCCAGTGCCAGGACAAGAGTCAGTGAGACAGAGGAAGGTCTCTCTACCATTACAAAACACTTTTCCTCTGCAAAGGTGGCTGAGCATTGGCACAGCTTGCCCAGAGATGTTGTGGTGTCCCACATCTGGACACAACTCCGAGCAACCTGCTCTTGGTGGCCCTGCTTCAGCAGTGAAGATGTTCAAGATGAATTCCAGAGGTCCCTTCCCAACTCATCATTCTGTGATTCTGTGCTATGTCTCAGTCTTCACCCATTGCACATCCTTAAAAGGTGCCCAGTATGCCTTTAGACTCACAGGAAAAAAAACAAAAGTTTTACTAAATTATAAATAGCAATACTTACCTGTTGCTGTGGGACACGCAAGAACACACAGGGACACTCCTTGATGAGAAGGCTTTAAAACTATTTATTAAAACATCTGACTTTATATTTACAGTATTTCCACACAGAGCAGGGTTTGGAGAAGAAGGCTGACACCTCTCCCGTCCCGTTGGTCAAGACAACTGCCCATCAGTTGTTCTTCACACCAAGAGAAAGTATGGAAACAACCTTGTCTTATCAAAAACAAACTTCTGATAACAACATCCCTGTGTGAGAAAGAACTAAGAACTGTGAAAAACATCTAGTTAAAAAGTGCCTCAGTAAACTTAAAAAACGAGGATGACACTTACCTTCTTAACAGTTAAAAAAAATCAGATTTAATGTTTCACTATTGTTGCAATCAATACATTGCAATGTTCTGTCAGCTGTGCAGGAGACACTTGTGACAGGCTCCTTAGCATTAGTTCAGGAAAATAATGCACATTGTTTCCCCAAGGAACCCTAACAGATGGGTTGACTCATGTTGGGGCTTTCTACCTAAAAAACTTTCATCTCTGAATGTTGGACCTGATGGTCTTGGAGATCTTTTCCAGCCTTAATGATTCTATGATTCTGTCTAGACAAAACACTCCCAATAGCATAGGACTGTCCACGTGAGAGATTTGCATTTCTGTATTTCAGCAAAATCAGATCAGGAAGGAGCACCATTACTCTCTAGAAAAGTCACTTCAAAGGAGGGAGAACTCCAAATCAGACACTGTAAATTTCCAGTGAGGTGATAGGGACCCATGGGCATGACTAACAAGGTTAGGGACAAGTCACCACCTGTACCTGCAGGCTCTGCATGGCAGGGTGCCCGAGGGAGCTGCCAGGCCCTGCAGGGAGTGAAATCACCATGACTCAGCTAAAAAGTTGAGGTGAACGGCCCCCAGTCACCACCCAAACTGCATCCAGCAAATAAAAGCAGCTAAAAAATAATTAAAGCCTCTTAAACCCTCATAAAGTCAGGTTTTATATGGCTATGAGTTACCTTCCTCCACGCAGATAAAGAAATCAGAACAAAAGTGTTTGAACAGAAAAGCCCATATACATAACAGAGTCCTTCCAGCAGCTCTCCTCTGCCAGCCCATGCTGGGCTGAGCTGCCAAAATCTCTCCCTGCTCCTCCCTGGCCTGCAGGAAGTTCACTCCAAAATCATTAATGTCTTCGAATGAAGATTTATAGGGAGGAAAATTGTTGATGGCTCTGTTAAACAAATAGGTGGAAAAAAAAAAGGCAATTACGTGGGGTTTATACCTTCCAGACCAAGATTTGTTGCAATTAAACATAAGTTTAATAGCTCAGTCTCAGCATTTCCTAGTCTATTCTCTACACAACTTTAGTCAGCTCCTATTACTGTAGCACCCAAGTGCCTTTAATTATAAATTAAGTAATATGGATATGACATAGGCTTGGTATAATAATTTTTAAATGTAACTGGAGATCAGTATAAGAAGAATAGTGTGGCCCTTTCTGGTCTTAAAAACAATGTATCATTACTTTGGTTTTTTTTTTGTAAGTCTCTCTTTTCTGCCAAATTCATCACATCTCTCACAGCAGCTTTTTCTTTTTTTGGGTGGAATTGTTTGATTTATGTGTTTTTTTCATATTTGTTTTCAATAGAAGACATCTCCTCTGGCTGCTCTAGTTTGACCATACTAGAGTTATCAGCCACTTTGATTCCCTGCTTCTCTGAATCTACTTCATATCAATTTGGGTTTTTTCCCCATTCTGGAAGGTGAGACGACATCCAAGGTAACAGAAAGATAACAATAAAGCTTGGTTAAGCCAATGGCTTAGAAACCAGGCCAAGGAGAGCAGGAAGAGATTTTGTTTACATTTAAACCCAGTACATGCATTTGCAAGCCAGCTGAAAATACTGTTCCATAAAAGCAGTTTAAATAATACAAATACACATAAATTTTAACAAATCACACCAAACACCACGATGAGTGGCTCAATAATTCATGGCTGCTTCTATATTTTGATAGGCAAACATTAAAAGTCTAAGCATAAAATATTTAACTCTCGCTTACATTGTACAAGTCACAAGATGACACCAGTGGAACTTCCACAGCATTTAAATTGGTGGGACCAGCAGTGAGCAAGAAGGAGTTTACAGCAATACAAGGAAAAGGAAAAGAAGAGGCTCAAGCAGCAGAGCATCCCTGCTGTGGTAACCAAACACAAAGTCTCTGAGATGCCTGAGGTAGGGAGCTGATCTCAGAGCTGCCAGCTGAGCAGCCGCTCCCTCCAGCCTCTGGATTTCTGAGGCACTGCACTCGTAGAGAGCCTCCTGCCACCTTTAAACACCACTCTCCACCCGATGCAAAAAGCAGAGGGGTTATTTGGACTAAAGCACTCCGTGTCAACAAGCTGCGATCACAAATCCCCGGTGCAGCGTCGTTCTGGTTTAGGGCAAATTTGGGAAGAAACCTCCTGACACCCACCTAGTGCTGGCTGAAAATGTCATGGAGGCCAGGGAAGGGATTCCCGCACACACTGATGGTCCAGCAGGGAGCCCACCCCTCTGCAAAGACAGGGAACACAGAAACCAGCTAAAAGATTAGCACATTCTCTTTTAATGGGTTCCTCTGTGAACAACAGGCGAGCCTAACATTTTTGAGGAAAAACAGGACAAACTCGGCCCATTTGCCACCACTGGAGAGTGTGAAAACCTTTTCCTCAGGCAGAAGCTCTCTTGGCAGCCAGCAGGCTCTCTCAGCTTCGGCACCACAGAAAGATTCGGGCTGGACTCGACGGCTTTGGAGTCCCCTCCAAGCGGGCCCAGCACCGCCACGCCTGCCGCCATCCCCTGTCCCCAGGAGCCACTCGCAGACCCCCTGCGAGCCCCCCGGGGCGGCGATTCCCCGGCCGCAGAGCGGAGGGCAAGGCGCCAGCCCCGCCGCTGCATCTTCGCTCCGGCTTTGCCCATCCCCAAGCGAATGGCGGCCCCGGCCCCCTCAGGGCGCCGCCCGCCATCTCGGCGTGCCCTGTGACGGGGCGGGGCGAGGCGGGGCCCGGACAGCTCCGCTGCTTATAGCGGCCCTGGGCCGGCCCCGAGCCACGGACGGACCGACGGACAGCGGCACCATGGCCATCCCCTGCGTGGAGCTCAGCAACAAGATGAAAATACCCGCCCTGGGGCTGGGCACCTGGCAGGTACCGGCGCGGGAGGGAGGGTGGGATCCGGCGGGAGATGCCGAGATGCGAAATAAAGTTTAAAACGACAAAATAGACGAGGAACCGCCCCTCTAAAAGCGGGACCCGTGCCCTGCGTGGGGTCGGTGGCACCGGCCGCTCGGAGCGCTCGATGGCGGCCGCTTGTGTAACCGGGCGCGCTGCCAGCAGCGGGGGGGGCCGCGGGGAGCCACAGGCAAGGGGGAAAAGGCAAACAAAATATAAATTAGGGGCTGGAGAAGGTGGAAGGAGGCACAGAAAAACAGAGGGGAAGCGAAAGAAGCCGAACAAAAAGAGCGAGGGCAGCGGCTCGCAGCCCCGGGATGCGGCGCGGTGTGAGGGGGATCCGCTCCGGGGACGGTGAAGTGGCGAAACTCCCGGGGCAGCAAAGAGGGGAAATGACATTTCCAATGCATATTGCGCTGATGGCAGGGGCACAGCTGAAAGTCTTGCAGAAACAAACTCCTGTGTTCCCCGCAGAAATGCTGTTTGGCCTGCAAAGTCCGTCGGATTTCAGTTAAATGCAGGTGATGAGGAAACTCCAGGAGCTGCGGGAAAGGGGGACCCGTGTGGAGCTGTCACAGCCCTGAGCCCTGGCAGGGGACATGGCAGGCTCATGCTTGGCTTCTGTTTGCTTGCAGGCTCCCCCGGGAAAGGTGGAAGAGGTGGTGAAATTCGCTGTTGACGCCGGCTACCGCCACTTCGACTGTGCCTACTTCTACCAGAACGAAAATGAAATCGGGAACGCAGTCCAGCAGAAGATCAAGGAGGGAGTTGTGAAAAGGGAAGATCTCTTCATTGTCACTAAGGTACAAGGATGCAAGATTACTGGGGCATTTAGCTTTTCTTGCAGAGAAACCCTTGTTGTACCTGTAAAGTAATAAGGAACTTTTTCCCTTCTCCGACATTCACTTCGTGGTTTTCCTTTTTGTGTCTTAAAAGTTCCATCCCGTATTTGCAATTTGGACTTGGCTTTATCAGGAGCTGCTGACAACTTGGGAATGATACCACAGCTATCACTGATTGAATAACTTCCTCACATCGATTAAGTAAATTATACTGGATATTCAATTGGACACACCCAAGATAAGGGGGGAAAAAAAAGACAGAACAGTTGTCCGGATTCATCAGTGCTAAGCATCACATTTGAAAACTGTCCTGCACAAATGGCAATCCTGAAAGGGAACAGAAATCAAAGTATTTTATATGTGTTTTCTTCATTCTTTTATCTCATCCACTTGTCCCAGAAGTGTTCCTTACCAAAAAGAACAGTTCAACTAATAAATTTATCACCAGCAAAGCCAGAAAACTTTGCGTATTAACTAAGATTTTCCACATTAAGCTTTGTTTTTGTTAAAGAACACAGTTTCATTTAATAATACTTATTCTTCTATTTAAACAGCTTTTATTTTGGTTTCAAAAATGAAGTAAAGTTGACAACTGTTCTAAATGTGGACAGTTAAAAGGGACAGAAAGAAGGTATCTGTGAGCTGCTCAATAGTCAAGACAGACTAAAAAAAATAATTGCAATGCTAACAGCTTTGCTGTGTAAAATGCACTTGCCAGAGTGTTATATCTGAGAATATCTTCTCCCAAGTGGAAATCCTGACTCCACCTTCATGACAGTCAGATTTGTAGTATGTTTGTCCTGCCTTAATAGTGAAATGTTACATCCTCATCTTCAGCATGTACTGACTTAAGTGGGGAGGGAGTTTTCCTCCCAGACCTCCAAGTGAGAATCTTCTGTGCCCTGCTCTGCCCTGTGGGAACAGGAAAGTGACAGTCGGGCTTGGTTTAATCCCACAGCTGTGGAACACGTTCCATGAGAAGTCCATGGTTAAGGTAGGATTCAAGAAGAGCCTTGCTGCACTCCAACTGGACTACCTGGACCTCTACCTGATGCACTTCCCCATGGGATTCAAGGTAGTCCTGCTCTCCACATCTTTCCTCCTTACCTGCCCATGTGCATTCTCTCATCTTTGCTGTGACCACCTTCATTTCACAGCTGGGATATGGGGTTCATTTGGATCTTCCCTGATCCCGAGATACCAAGAATTTGGTCACTGAAGCTGTGTTTTAGCACAGAGGTCTGGCTTTTCATGCCTTTTGTAGTGAGATGTAGGTGTGAGCCCCCTGGGTGTTCTGGTAACCAGCACAGGATGGTGGTTACAGCATGGACATCTTGGTTTTTGGGGAAGTAAGTCTTGGTCTGAAGTAAGCAGCAGTGAAAAATCAAGCACAGCACAGAAGGAATGTGTTTCTTCCCCCAGTCTACATCTGCATAAAATAAATAAGAAACTAGAATAAAGGGGCTGAGGGGTGTCTGTTCCCTTCTCTCCAGATCTACCAAAGTTACATAATTATTACTAATCCCCACAGTCTTTGCATGCAGGGACTGATTTTGCAAAATATGGCCCTCATCCAAAAGAGAATACTAATGGACACACATCAGTTTTAGTTATGCAATATGTTTAAACAACCTGCTAACTTGCTGCCTGTAAATGCAGTCCAAAGTGCTAGCACACTGTAGGAAATCCAACACTTAAGAAGTCTGTGTATTATCTGCCTTGATTTAACAGGCTGGTGAAGAGCTGCATCCTCTGGATGACAAGGGTCACAGTATTCCCAGTGACACAGATTTTCTGGACACATGGGAGGTAAGTCAGTATTTTCTCTTCAGAGCAGGTATCAGCACTAATGATGGAGCAGACATCTGTGTGCAAAATGAAATTTTGCAATTGAGGGATATTTTTGGGTATGAAGGACAGCCACACAAAATTGTATTTCAGCCAGGCAGCTGCTTGTATCTCTTTTTTGGGAAGCAAGAAGGGGATGTTTTCAGTAAGGCTAAAGAGAAGGAAGCTATCATAAATATTTGGATACCCACAGTGGCAGAACCAACCCTTTAGATTAATCTAGGTGTGGCTGTTAATTTACTGGGTGTTCATACAGTTAGGACTCTATTTTCTTTTATTCACTGAGATACTTTTCTGTAATCTAATCTAGCTAGAGTTTTTTCATTTGCCACAAGCTTGAGTGAAATAAAATAATGTAGTTTGACAGTAATACCACCAACTGATCCCCACACCTTGGTTGTCCTCACTCAGGCCATGGAGGAGCTGGTGGATGCTGGGCTGGTAAAAGCCATTGGTGTCTCCAACTTTAACCATGAGCAGATTGAAAGAATCTTGAACAAGCCAGGACTGAAATACAAGCCTGTAATGAACCAGGTGAGAATTGTTTCCATTCCTCAGGTAACTTTGCAGTCTGGAATCACAGATTGGATTAAGATTGGAAGGTACTTTCAGGATTATCTAGATCCAGCCTCTTTCCATGAGGCTGGAGCCCTCCACTTAGAAGTATTCCTAACTATATTTAGAATCTGTGTGTGTGTATAATTAGAGTATACCTAAATCCATATAATATATGAATATAATACACATGTTGTATATAAATAAGATATAATTTATATAATATATATTTAGAATAATCTTAAATATATTCAGCAAAATCTCCACTGGGAGTTTCTGCACCAGCATGGGACTGTACAGGGATGTATAACAACGTAAAATAAACCATTCAACCACAAAATTTTCCACATCAAATAAACCACTCAACTTCACTATAGAAAGGAGGTTCAAGAGTACAATTACATAACAAATTCTCACCACATACCTCATGAAGGTAATCACGGGATGGCAGCACCTTAGGGAACTTCTGATTTTCTTCCACATGCAACTTTGCACTCAGCTGAGGGTGCTGAATGCCCGTCTCTCCCAGATGGGGAATATCCAGGGAACTTCCCACACTAGCTCAGGTGTAAGTTAATACTGTACACATTTTTCATGTCACCATGCCTGGTAGTAAAGCTCTGGTGTCCAGGAACAGCTGGGTTTGTGCACAGGGCCACGTGAAGCAGCAGACACAGCCCTGTGGTCATTCCACAGCTGGTGGCAGCTGAGCAGCATTCCATAGAGCTCCTGTTGCTTTCAGGATATCTTACCCAGAGGTATTATATAAAAAATAATAATATCTATTTTCAACATGAACTTGCTTCCTTAGGTTAGCTCAGATCATCTCCCCAGTCTTCTTCAGGAACCAGAGAGGCCCTTTGAGAAAGGGAGAGTTTGGGTGCATCAGAGCAGAAAATAAACTTCAGGAATTCTGAGCTGTCCCCTTGACAATGCAATCCTGCCCTGCAGTAGTACAGGAAGGCTCATTTCCCAGGTTCCACACAGATAACATTTTCACTCTTCTCATCTGTTTTTTTTCTGTGGGTAACATATAGTGTGAGAAAGCTCTATTCTCTGCTAGGCCTCTAGATACTCCTGTGACATAATAACTTTTTCATAAGATAGATTTGAATCATGATACTGGAAGTCAAGTCTTCACATTTTCTGTGACCCAAGAGGATTTAAAATGTAATGCTGTGCATCTCAGCAAAGTCTGCCTCCTTATCAACCACCTTTCTGTGCTTGCAGGTGGAGTGTCATCCATACCTGACCCAGGAGAAGTTGGTCAAGTACTGTAAATCCAAAGGGATTGCTGTGACTGCATACAGCCCCCTGGGCTCTCCTAATCGCCCATGGTAAGAGAGCACTGCAGCCTTTCTGTGCACAGAACAGGGCACTTCAACTATGAAAGTTTATTATTATTAGAAAATTAGGTGAATGATACAGGTAAAATGAGAAGTTCTGTTGTCTTGATGCAGATTGTCACATGCTGTAAGGCTCCTACAGGGAAGCTTTCACCTTTCCACTCCCACCATCTCTGTTTTTTAACAGGGCCAAGCCAGGGGAACCCACACTTATGGATGATCCCAAGATTAAAGACATTGCAGCTAGGCATCATAAAAGCCCTGCTCAGGTAAGCTGTCAGGGCAAGCCATTCCTCCTCCTCCTCAGATGTGTTCCAGGCCAGTCCTAGCAGATGCTATTTTCTAGAGATACATTATCATGGGGCTGAACTTGACTCCTCATTCTGCCCATGTTCTTAACAGCATGCATACACAATATCAGCTGTTTTCAAGGAGGTCTTGAGTGCCAGGTTTTGGGGCAGATTGATCAGAAATGGTACATGCTTACCTCAGGTGTTCACCTTCCTAAATTTTTATTCCTTTCTCTAGCTGTTATTCTTCAGAAGAGTCCTGTAATTTGGAGACATATTTGGTTGTCTCCAATCTGCTCATGTTCACAAATAATTGTTGAAAGCTGCTTGAATATTTATTATTTTTCTCTATTTGCTCGTTACACAAATGAGTTTTTGCCTGGGCTGTGCAGAAACTGTGCTTCAGACAAAGCCACATGTTCACATGCAATCAAAGACAATCATATTTTAAGACAGGCAGAGCAGGACTAAACCATTGTATGCAGCAGATCTTTTTTTTTGAAGGGGGATGACTTTCAAATTCTAAAAATACGTTTTTCCTTTTATGGACTTCCAAAAGCTGAACCTTTGTGAGGTACTTACCTGTGAGCCCAAAATAATCTGTAGAATCATTATGCCAATTGGGTCTGAGCATTCATATAATACAAGGCCAGAGCATCATAATTTTTCTCCCCTTGCTACTGCTCTAAACAAAACCAAAACCAAATCCTGGTAAAGCTACAATGTAGAAACAGCCCAGGCTAGAAACAATTACAGTTTGCCAGTCAAACTGTAACACTGGCAAACCTGTGAGCAAATCCTGGCACATCAAACTCGTGTGTGCCAACTGGTGATCTTCCAAAGAGTGAATATAGAAGAATAAATTGTAGATTAAATGAAAAAGAAAAATCCACAAAATGTGTTTGAATGGATTTCTTGGGATCTCAATTTTCATGTTTCTCCTTATTCTTTCCTAGGTCCTGATCCGCTTTCTGATCCAAAGGGACATCATTGTCATTCCCAAGTCTGACAAACCACACCGTGTGGAGGAAAACATGAAGGTGGAGTTCCCTTTGGAAATGCTGCTGCCTGGTTTCGTGCAGGATAGGCACCACACCCACAGCCCCTGTGTCCCTGCAAGGGGGGTACAGAGATTTGAAGGCTGTGGCTCAGCACTTCCAAACCATCTGGGGAAAAGCATTTTGTTCCTGCTAGAGAGAAATGGGTTACACCAGGGTTGTCTGAGCTCTGCTGCTGCAGAAAGGGAGCCCCAGGTTTGGACTTGCCCTTGGGGAAAAGCTCAGGGTGTAAAGCTGTGAAGGAGCACCAGACCTGTTGGAGTTTGTCTCACTTGGAGGCTGTGGTTCTCCTTGGCAGTGAAGTTTAGCTGGATGTTTGCTTATAAGGTGTGGCATCTTATGTAACACCTCTGTGTTGCTCTCAATCTATGGTGAGAGGGTTTGGAGTTATTTCTCCTATGAACCCCTAGCAACTCTCAATGATTAACTGAGCAACTTTTATTTGCAGTTAATACCCAGTAGCCCTCTCTTGTAGCAGAAAATTTGCCTCCAATTCCAGAATTTGTGACACATCCTGAGCACCTGACTCTGTGCATTACAACACAAAGTGCAGTGGTGTTGGCACTCAGCCACCCAGAAATGTAAGATCTTGCTGTGAACACCACCTCAGAAAGAAAAGGACTGTCTTGGTGACTTCAAGGGTTGTTATTTGCCCTAGAAATAAGAGGATTGCTTAACTGTGTTTAATGCATTCCTACCTCAAGTCCTAAGTGCATGAAGCACACTTAGTAGCTGACGACTCACAAACCTAACTAAAAAGAGCTTTTTTTTTTCCTCTTTTTCCCTACTAGGTGTTTGACTTTGAACTGTCTAAAAAGGAGATGGATGTCATCCTCAGCTTTAACAGGAACTGGAGGGCAGTTCCAGTGGTCCAGTACGTTCCTTATTATCTTCACTATCCATTTGTCCTATTTCTGGCTGCATTTTCATCCCCCCTTGTCTTGAAAACACACTGACCAAAACCAGGGAGAGTTTCAAACTTGAAACTTTAAAGAGGCGTGTCCTGGAACTTCAGGAGGGAGATTGATCTGGAGTGTTCCCTCTTCCAGGGTCTTTCTCACAAGCCTGTGTTGGGTTTAGTGACAGCTGCAGAACTTGAGCACGTTGGCAGTGGGGGAGGAGACTGCAGCAGGGAAATGCTGCTCAAGAAACTTCCTGCACTACTTGAATAACAAGGTGTTTCTCTTTTCAGAGCTGTCAACCACAAGGACTACCCATTCAAAGCAGAGTATTAAATGCAGGTGGTTCCTGCAGGACCTCCACTGAACTCCTTCCAGAGTAGATGTACTCTGCAGCTTGATCTTCGTTTCTTCTTCTGTACTTGACAATCCTCATGAGCAGTTACTTCTTCCTCCTTTTTTTAAGGAGGAGGCCACTAAGTGATGTAAAAATGCAGCAATAAGGGTGGGGGTTTTTGTAAAGATGCTTAGGAGAAATCTGGTTTCAATCAGTAGAAAAAAGACAGTGTCTTTTTCCTTTTTATCTGGTCTTCCTTAATTAGAGACATGTTTAACAAAAAACTAGTGACGTGCATGGTGGTTTCTGTTACTTCCAGTGTGGTCAGTCATCCTGACTCATGAGTCACTCAAAGATTGCTCCAATTACATTGCTTTTTATATATCTGTGATTTTTATAGAGTCTATTTCTAATGCTTTACAATTTTATATGAATAAAGTTCTATTAACAACAAAAGTCGATCAGTGTAGTCCTTAAATTGTTTTATCTAGTTTGGCATGTTTTTCTTACAATTTTTAATCAGATAGAAATAAGTTTCTATAATTTCTGTACAGGGACAGGACATGCAGATCACTTTGTGCCTTATTCTTCAAAACAGGATTGTGCTCTAGCTAGGACTTAAAGAGCAGAGTTGTAACTGTTGCCTCACACAGCCCTTCCTCTGGATACCTAGAAACTGAGCTCCTGTGCTTAGTGGGGAAAGCTGAAGACAGAATCAGGGGCAGGGATAACTCACAGTAAAATCCAGCCAGCTGAACATAAGGTCTGCCTCCAACATCAGACAGGGACCCTCGAATATAAACTTAGATTTTTGCAACTCTGCTGGCAGCATCCAGAATATTACACTCAGAGACAGGCTGACTTTATCTAAGGAAAGCACGGAAAAAACTCTTCAAAGTCACCAAAGCAAACCCTGAGACAGTCTCACTGTTAATTGCTCTAAAATATTTTCAGATGGATTTTGCTAGGCCAAAGCCAAGCTGGTTTGTGGCATTCAGGAAAGACATCCTTAGGAGTTCTTCACCTTATCTCACAGGGATTATCACAATTCCTGTCCCACTTACAACAATTGCTACTCATTAACAAACGGGGCTGCTGATGGAAATATTCCATTTTATTGCAGATGCAGTTTCAGAATACATTCAGAACAAATTGTTTTTATTGCAGCTATCAGATGTATTTGAAAGACTCAGAGGAGTGTTTACAAAACCCCCAAACAAAAATCATGACAGCTCACAGACAATGTCAGGCACAGCTTCACCCCCTACAGATAACTTCGTGCATCTCTTTATGTAAACAAGATGTTTCAGCCAAGCAAGGGAGCCCAGCTTTGGGCTGAAATATAACATTACACTTCTTTAGGAAGATGTCTCATTGTGTAGGACGTGGAAGTGGTGATAAGGGAGGTCCTGGGGGTTCTAATGCACAACAAAGCTGTTAACAACATTCTCAGGGGCTACGTGAGGTGCTCAGTTTATGCCACCCATACACTGTAGGATGTAAATGCTGAACTGTATGGCATGTCAATTCAAACCAAGCTGACGTCTTATAGCCATGGATTTACTATATACAAATGAAAACATCTGTAAATAAGGTACTCAGGAGAGAGAGGTAAAAAGAAGCATCATAAAGATAGAGGTTGACTTCATTTTTGGTGGACGTGGTGTACAGCACTGAAGGATGGCAAGATTTAGTGTACAGTCATTTGAAACAAGCTCCAACTCTCTTTACATTTTTTCTCTTTAATTATGGTAGTTTTATATAAATTAAACTACAACGTTTTATACAAGTGACCTATTTTTGACCCTCTATACCCTTACCTTTTCCTCTTTTAAAAACTATACTTTCTTTTTAATTACCCATTACTGGGCAACTGACATTTAAATTTTTTTTTAATACTTATCTCACCATACCTCTAATGACAATTATGAAATCTTACTATAGAAAAGTGTGTGATTTTGTCTTTATTTTTTTAAGCTGTGATATTGGCTAATTATGTATGTTTATTGCTAAATATAATACTCTAGCACATATTAAAGCATTCTACCATTAGTAGTGCCTTTAGGCTAAACTTTGTAAAGCTATGTGTGTGTATATATATATTCTAGATTCAATTACTAGTCACTAACAACAAAAAGAAATACCAGTACCGCTGTCAGCTAACATAATTATCCAAATTTAGGTATTAACTTAAACTAGAATGGAAAAAATGATACTTAAAAAAAAGTATAAAACAAAAAAAAAAATATTAAAACTTGTTATTGATGCAGTATTTCTCATGACATGGGCAACTTACAGAAAATATTACATTGTCAACTAAAGATATTTCTTCCATGCCTTAGTCTAAAGTGCAGAAAGAAAAAGTCTTCTGTATTACAAAAGTAACCATTGTTTTTATAGGTTTACTGCACACCTTTCCCAAGCAACTTTACTTTACATGCCTTTTGGGTTGACCTCTAATGCCAGCTGAAATCACTGTTCAGATACATATTTATGACTATCAGTAGGAGAATCTATATATTTCACAGCATGGGTTTATTTAGGAATAAAGGCTCTTGTGCAAAGGCAGTACTATCCTGATGAATGTCTAGACTGATTATTAAATACAGTGCTAATATACATGGTTTTAACTGGGATAATGCAAAAAGACATTTTGGTAAATAAACATAAATATAAAAAGAACAATTTAGCACTTTTTCCACTTTTTTTTTTCCCCCAAACTGATTGGTCCAGCGTCTTTAGTGGCCTTCTATGGTTCTTTCTCAAATTGTCTCAAACCTGCTGAGAAAGAGGCAGATTAAATATGGCTTGAAACAACCCAAACACATCTCTAGAACAGAGGAGACACAGCTCTCTCTAGGTGCTCATGCAGGAAGGCAGGACACTGGGGTTGCTCTGAGGTGGTGCCCAGGAGGACAAAAATCAGGATTCCAGGCTCTGAGGAGAGGCTCAGCAGTGCCCAAACACCTTCCATGGCAGCAGGGCTGCACCAACACCAGGCCAGCCCCAAAACCCTCTCCTGACTCTTTGGTTTAAAAAAGGACCAGAGGAGCAAAACAATTCTGCTTTGCATGACTCTAAAGCAAAAAGGTAAGTTCACAGGCACACCATACCTCTGGCTTTACACAGAACCACTAAAAATGTGTGTGCACATATTAAAGCTTTTCTATATTTGATCATTTCACTCTCAGTAAAGAATCATGGGATGTTGCAAAGCATCCTTAAAGCTATTAAATTGGTCAGTGAACTTCCATTCTTCCCCACTGGTTCTTAGCCAAACAATTAATGGAATTTGCTTTATTTGGAGTGCTTTAGGTTAAAATAAAATAAAAATTAAGAGGGCTATTTTGCTGATTTCTTTCTGTAAAACTGAGTTGTGTTTCACCAACCAGTGGTTTCAAAATGATAACAGCATAACTATTTTTGCCTTGAAAAGACACCAGCAAAAGCAGTTTATCAACCATTCATTCATATGTCAATGATATTGTAATGGAGCTTTTGAAAGGCAAAGGCAAAAAGGGATTTTTGGCATCAACATGAACAGCTGCAGAATTTTAAAACACAGGTACACCTATACAAAAATGTGGCAATGTTTCTGTACAATAATAGGTATTACAATATTTGCATTGTATTATTATACATATAACATCAAATATTGTATGTATTTATTAAATACATATAATAGTGCATTATATGTATGATTATATTATATATATGTAATAATATGTATTAAGCTATAGAAATAGGTGCATTATGGCATTACTTACCATTAGTCTCTGATTTTTTCCCCGTAGCTGATACCTGTTTGAAAAAGCAAAAAGCCATTATTAAAATCCCACATAGGAGAACATTGCTATTCATATCAGGAAAAAAAATCAACTCCGTGCAAAGGACAGATGGCCACACATAACACAGCTCAGCCAAACAGAATATAAAAGTGATACATTGCTTTCTGAACCTCACTGTACTTTCTTTGATGGATAAAAAGGTGGCTTAGTAACAGAATATTATCCTCTAAATACTGCCCAGAAATGTTGTTACCTTAGAAGAAGCAGCTGGCTTCTCCACTGACTGCTTCTCCCAGAGATTCCGTTTGCCAGATACATCTCCTGGTCTTAAATCCTGTGTTTTCAATGTCAGAGAACAGAAACCAACATTAGTTCAGGTTTATTTCCACTCGTTAAAAAAAAAGTTAGAATGCAACCTCCTCACAAGAGAAGATGAAGAACATCCACCAGAAGTAAATATTACATTGTGTATCAGTTATAAAGAATTATATTTCACTAAATAACTCCACACATATCCATGTTTTAAGACAAAAAAAAAAAATCCTGATGCATTTATTTCCTATGGTACAGCCTGGTCTTAACTCAGTATGTTCAACTTAAGGACTGCAGTGAGGAGTTACTGCACCATTAGATTTTTACAAAAAGACCAAACCCAATTTTTGCAGAAAAAAATTCACATTTTTTCAGAGAAAGTATTTCTGCTAGGGATGAATTTAAAATTAATTTGTCTTGATTATTTTAGATAAAAATCAAAATATTTTATTAAAAAATTGTGTAAAAATAGAGTTAGACTT
>VZTB01000669.1:0-36689 GCA_013397245.1 Thryothorus ludovicianus
TTTGGGAGGGTAATGGGATAGGATGGTTTTTGCATAGTTTTATCATTATTACTTACTGAAATAAATTGGACTGTAGAGTTTTTAGATTATTCCACAACAAGTTTACAGGAATATCACTAATGAAATTGAATTCTGCTTTTGCAGATACAAATACTCGAAAGTGTGCTTTGTTCTAGGCACAAAAGTCATCCAAGGGACCAACCAAACCTTTGAGTTATGCACATACATTTTATTTCCCATGTTGTATACATACATATGGAAGATACTTAGATATAATTTTAGAAACAAACTTAGCTACAATTTTATACAAAATGTTTTGATTTGAACAACTGTGACTTTATACTCTTGGCACAATGCATTTAGTGAGAAAATATTACCATGTGTCATAAAAAAGATTGCAAAATTATTTTCATATTAAAATAGGATTTTTCATGCTCATAACTTACTGAAGCATTCCATTTTTTGAGTTAAATGTATGCATTGCTTGAAGGAAATAAAGGAAAGATGCGTAAGATGCTGTATATTTAATAAGGATGAAAAAAAGAAAACATTCTGTAGGCATGCCATGCAATAACCATAAATTCAGGAGTGGGGCTTTTATTACTTTTGACCCTCGGTTACCTGAATAAACCGATGTCTAAAGATTAGATAGCTTTTGGGCTTTTTAAAAATTTTATTCTGAATCATGTCATGAGAGTGCACAGTTGATTATACATACTGAGTAATTACATTGACTAATTTATTTAAAATTATTTAATTCTTTATTATAAAGATGGCTTATGGGACAGGTTTTCTGTGGTTCTAAGACAGAATCGAAACAAGTGTTCACATTTCTTTTGAGACAAAATGTACCTTTCTAAAACATTTTCCAATCATTATATATTTTTTTTACAAAGAAATATCTACCAGTGTTTATGTCTGCTGAGAATTAAGAATAACTTTACAGCTTCATGCTCAACAGATTTTATTTCACTGCCATGTGGTATCCTAACTAAATTTGGAATAACAAATTGCAAGCATCTTCTTTTCTTTTTACCTTAGTTTTTCTCACCTGTGAAGAACAGATATTAAAGTCTTTGTACAAGAGGTGTGAAATTACTACCTGAGATAGTACACATGGAAATGTGTAGATGTCTGAATGCTGTTTATTCAACTCACACTCCCATAGATGAAAATAAATTTAACTATTCTGAAAATCTTTAAGCAAAGTAACTAAGTATTCAGATGGATGATTTCAGAATACATAGAATTCACTAAAAGGCCACAAAATAATAGATATGACCTACGGTCAAAATATATCACAAATCAGAGTTCAAAACACTAAGATATTTTTTTAAAGGAATGCTTAGAACAAAACTGTCTTCTCTCAAAGAGCAAGTGCAATCACAAGGCAAAACACTAAAAAGGGAAGATGTCCAGATAGCTGAAAATACAATGGTGGACTACTAAAAGAATGGACTGAAAAAAAGTTTTTAAGAAACCAGTCCTAGCACTATCACAACCAGTAGAAAAACCTGTTGCTCAGCAAGAGCTAATAAATCCGGGGAGAAAACAAACCTTCAATTGGATTATTCAGCATAATCTCCATGACTCTTTAGGATCTGGTGGTTATGTTTAGCAGAGACATCTCTACTTCTTTAAGGTTTATCAGATTATCTGTGTCTAATCTCCTCTGCTCCCTACTAATGGCATATTTATGATGTTTTTATATGTTTGGCCTTTTGTTCTAAAGATCTTTAAGTACGTTGGCAAAGAGAGGATTTCTCTGTGGTTTTTAGTGGGTGGAGGAAAGGTTTTCTGATCCTAACAGCGAAATTTATCTTGCCTAAAATGCCTAAAAGCCTCTGGTGCTTAATATTTTATCCAAGTCAGTCATTAAGGATCCTTTTATCATCAAAAGTGAGAGATTTGCCTGATTTTAGATGAGGTTCTGAAACTAGGTATGTAATTTATCTTCTGGAGAGTTTACTTGCTCATTGACTGAAGAGGATTGTGATTAGACAGCATTTTAGAGTAGACACTTAACCTTCCAGAGTTTGAAATTTTGATTTTATGAATTTGGACTGAAATTATGTGGGGCTGTCTGAATAGCTATTTGGGATCACAAAGGAACAGATTGAGTGTCAACATCCATACCAACAAGCTAAATGTGTCATGAAATGACCTCTGTGTCTGAAGTCTTCTGATATAGAAGAATCCATACTTGCATGAGGGACAAAAGGACTAACGTAGAGATTTTATGCGAAAATCAGTGTTCAAAAACCCACCAGCCCACGTGTTTCTCTGACTCTTCTTATAACCCTGTTGTTTGTTGTACAGGAGACATCATCACTCTGCATCACTACAAGCACTCAACAGAGACGTAGTGTTGCAGAGGAATTACAATCAAGTAATGGTTGAACTAAGAAGGAACCTCTGGAGTCACCATTACTCAAGCAGGGTCATGTAGAGCAAGACCATGCCCAGATGGTTTTTGTATATAACTAAAGATGGAGAATCTACATCCTCTCTGGGCAACTTGAGCTAGTGCTCTGCCACCATAACAGTGAAAATGTGTTTCCTTGTGCTTAGAGAGATCCTCTTGCTTATCCTTCAAGGCCTTTGCAAATGGTTCTGCCACTGGGCACCACTGAAAAGAGCCTGTATCTGTCTTCTTTGCACCACCCTTTCAGGCATTTATAAGCATTCACAGAAATCCTTGAGTTCTTTTCTTTAGGTGTGACAAAGAAGCCACTCGAAAGAAAGCTCAGAGGAGGTGGGAAAGGGTGGTAATCCCATGAAGATAAGGAAATGTGTGACTGACCACAGCTAATACAAAGGAGACAACATTTTCCAATTAAAAAGGGGACTAAATGCAGCCTTTCTTTTAGAAAAACAGCTATAACTGTTGAGTGGATCGACAGGTGGTGCAAATATTTCTCCCTGAGTTCATTAAAACAATGTGAATATCTTCCTGATTTACCAGGACCAGTGTGAGAGGCAGAGTAGATTCCTTTCTGGTGAAAGAGGACACCCAGAATTGTAGTGATGAGCATATTCTATGATACAGTAGTAAGAGTCACATTCACATTGTGATTGAACTCTGTATTGCAATTGCTATCATTTTCTTTGGGTGACTTAAATTTGTATTTTCATAAGTGTTAAAACAGAAATCCTGGGTGACATCAACATTCTTCAGATAAGTGAACTTCATATTAAACATCATACTCTGCATTTCTGAAATACCTAAAACAGACTGGTTAGAGGGCTCCGACACTAGGCTGAACAGTCTCAGGTCTCTTACACTTTCCTTACATGAAAGGTTGTCTAGTTCCTTAATCTACAAATGTAGAAAATTTCAGAGTACTAATGGAGGTCAGGAGTTTTTCAATCAAATCTATATTTTGATGGTCGACTGCAGTATTATGAATTAGACAGACAGACTGGAAGGCACCCAACCAGTGCCTGATGCACAGCCTGAGCTGAGGATATTGGCAAACCTTTTCATTAGCACTGGATAAAGCAGCAGGCTCCTTTATGTCTACCCTGGCATCACTCCCTTTTTGTGATGTAGTAACAGAGAAGGGATACACAGGCATACATTCACCTGTCATCACTGGTGTCAGAAAGCCTTCTGTCTCAGCCCTCATAAACAATAACTCTGCTCTAAATATCTTGTCATTTTTATGTGGTTGTGTAAAAGTCTCTTAGTAGACTTTTGTGTTTGTCTTAATAAAGTGCTGCATGTCCTAGATGCAGGTTGTTTGGGAAAGGCTTTGGCACAAAATAAGTGAGTTTACATTCATAGAAGTATTTTGTTGATTGGATTACTTTGAATTAGAATTAATGTAACATACCAAAAATATGCTACATTCTTTTAACTTGTCTCATTTGATTTCTACATTGTACTAAGTTCCGTTCCATTTTTATATAGTTATTTTCTGTAATTTCATTTCTAATTATGTAATATTAGCTTTGCATATTTCTCTAATTTCATAAGTAAGAAAAGCAACATAATTAAGTTATAGCTCCCTATAATAAAAAAATCAATCAACACACATATTACAGGAGTTTTAATACATTTTAATCAGGTGAATGTTGTGACTTTTGAAAATGTGTATGTACAACTTATTCAACTCACAGGTATTATGTGTTGTACACCTACATTATACATGACAGAAAAGTATCACCCTAAAAATTATGATGTCTTGGTCTATGGATCTACTTTTTATACTATGATTGCTGAAAGCTTGAAAAATATTTTTCCTGGGGAATGTAACTCACAATAATACAAGACAAATTACCCAAAACTTACACAATTGCAATCTATGATTTATGCATTTTGCTTAAAGAGACAAAAAGAAGTGAGATGGTGCATTGTTGCAGTAACAAGAGACGCAGAGACCGCAGGCATGTGCAAAAGAGTTTTCTTTATTGCCAAAAATACTGCCTTTTATAGTAGTTAGCTTAAAAATTCAGTTTAGTTATCAGTTTACATGGTTTTAAGACACAACAAGCCCAAGTATACCAACCACCAAACACCTCGATGGGGACACGCGGCAGTCACGCCCCGCGTCTCTCGAGTGTCCCGTGTCTCTCTACCCCTATTGCAGCTGAGTCACTCTCCCACAGTTCCCCTCTGCCCAGCCTAAGTAACACACCAGAGCCATATTACCAGGCCTTCTCTTTATAAAGCCTTTCCTATCGGTAACAATTCCCCCTTTTTTTTTTACGTGTTGCACAGCTAAAATTGTCTGTGCCAGTAAAGCCTTTATCTTATCAAGACTACTATTGATCATTCATTGCACACAATATGAAATAAATGGGATACATAGGATCATAATCATTAAGCACATACAAAGTGTAACTATGCCATACATAGTTTTAATATGTTTAAGCCCCAAAGCCGAGGTTGTCAAGCCATGAAGAAAACCCACCTCAAACCTCATTCCTAATTGTATGCTATACAACTGAAAATAAGAACGGGAAAGTTGGAAGATAAATAGTAAGATTTTATAACAAGTTCAGGAAGAAAGAAATTATCTTGGAGAGAATGAATCAATGAAAAGCAGAAATTGCTGCAACACCTCTTAATGCAATGGGTCAGGAAAGCTTAAATCATATTAAAAATAATTATTTCAATTTGGGGAATCAAGACACTGAAAGATCTTATTTTCCTGAGAATCAGGCCATAAAGAAATAAGCATAATAACAGTATTAAATTACTGCATCATTTTCCCACTGATGTTGTGAGTTTGTAGCTTATGCTCATTAAATATCAACCTTCAAGAAACTTAGATTTAGAAAACTGGGGGAACAAGGAGTCTTACAATACCTGCTCCAGCACCCTGGTACTACCCTGTATTAGAGCAACGGGACTGAAGTTACTTTCTTCCCTGCAGATTTTCTTCCCAGCACAAGAATTAGAAAAGCAGTTCCTCTGAAAGATAAAAAATGAAGTAGAATTTTTCTCCCATTTTTAAGGCAAAGGTAACCACACAAAACTCATATTTTTGGAGATTAAGAAGAATCTTGACTGGCATATGCAGAATAGAGGACTGATAACCTGGAATGAGTGAAAGGATATTCAGAGAGGCTAACAAAGCCAGTTCCATGAGAAGACTACAGGGGCTAGAAGATTTACACATAGGAGGCCAGAAAAGAGAGGTAAATGTAAGTTCAGAACTGATTGTAAAACAAATGTTAAACAGGTAGGATGTCTCTGATTTTTGAAAAAAATATCAGGACTATCAAATGAAAGGGGGAGTCTGTAGCTTTTTGAACCATCTATAAGTCAGTCCATAGATTTGGGAAGATATTTTGTCTGTTGCAATACAGAGGAAACAAAGTTTCAGGATATGCATCTTCAGCATCAAAGATAAACAGACATAAGGAAAAAAAGATTTTTCCTGTGTCATAGGCATACCTCATCATATTCTTGTTTTCCAAAAAGTATAGAGTCTCATTCTTTACTTAAGTCTGATGAATCCCCAGATTATGTCAGGTATTTTATGATAATAAACTTATGTTCTGAACTATCTAGTATTTATTTCCAGAAATTCCATGGCCAAATGGAACATTATTGAATCATATGACATAGAGTAACCTCTGCACTCTTCTATGTCTGTTTAGTTCTGCTTCAAAAACAAAAACAAAAACAAAAAAACAAAACCACAGAATAATCTCTTGAATTTCTTAAATTCCACATGTCCTAAGACAATGAATACAGTACTAAGATTCAACTTTTAGTCCCCAACTTTCTGAAATGCTAACGCTCTAGATATCACTTCTGCTTTAATTTGTTGTGTCACTCTTTCTGTATGAGAGTACTGATTATTCATCAGATCCAATCTGGTGTAACAAAAAACTCTTCTTTGTGGAAAAAATGTTTATCTCTCTTAATTAAATATATATAGGGAGAAAGATTTTCTGATTTCAAGCTTGCAGTTCCTCATTGGAAAACCACTCACATGAGGAGGTAATGGTTTGTGTTTTCTTCTCTTGTTTCACTTTGCTCTTCTAGCTACATAATTGTTCAAAAGCCAGATTCATACTAATCTGTAGGAAAAGAAAACAAATGTCTATAAAACACAATATATTGGGATTTGTTTGAGAAGAAATGTCAACCAGAAGCACAAGATGAACAGATTTAACTTACATCTCTGGTGACTGGAAGCCATCAAGAAAGTAATCAAGGCAAACAACCAACTTTGATATTTGCAAGCTATTCTATACCTAAAAATAAATTGGGTAGGTATATACATTTTCTCAGACAACTTAATTGGAAGTGAAAACTTTCTCAGAATCATGATATGAAAAGGAAAAGGCACATGTATTTTATTCCTGATCAAAACCCATTTTTTCTGTGCATTCTCCTGAATTTTGCAAAAGGTTTCCACTTTCAGATGTTTACTAGCTCATAAATTTGACAACTCTGTGTCTTTACAGTAACATGACATATTGTGCACTTTCAGTTTGTGATTTACCTTTAAATGTAGTATCAGCATAGCTTGGGGTCTTACTAAGTTACATTATTTCTACAACTTACAAGTAAGTGGATGTTGCAACCTTGAGAAACTTATTTGTCTCTTTCTAAAATTATTCTTTTTCCAGAAATAAAAGGAACTCCAATAGAGAGAAGGAATCTGGTCTTCCTTTTTTTTTGTTATGAATTAAGCCAGCAAATCTCTCAGAAATTTAATGTAGGAAAGAACACTATGACATCAGAGACAGTACTCATTACCATACTATAGTGCTTGTAAGAGCTCAAAGTTCATCACAAAATGAATATTATGTACTTTGTAATTAAGTGATATCCTTAAGAAAAAGGATCCTAAAAGGATCTCTTTGGGATTATTTTCATCATTCTTAAGACATATACATCATAAGAATAAAAATTGACTACTCACTTTGTCTAAATCTGGTAGAAAAATTTCCCAAGAGAAATGACTGATTAGTTAGCTTAAGATGAACTTTGCTGAATGTGGAGACCTTGAAAAAACATATTGGAAAGAGGAAAGGAAAAGAGAAAAAAGAAATGTTTAGCTTGCACTGCCCGGGGTTTCTGCTGTTTCTCTGAGCAATGATAGATGTCATTTATGGGTTAATAAGCTTTCTCAGCACCCACAGATGTCTCCATCCCGGAGACTAAGGGTAAAGTGGGGAAATCCCATTGCTTTCTGTGACTGATTCCTGATTCCTGTAAGATGCATGATAAATGTAGGCAGTTTCCAAGAGTGAGACATTCATTCTGGGGTATGTCTTTCAGCTTCTCTTTAAATCAGGCATACTGGGTCCTCACAGAGAGTTCAATGGATCACTGTACTAGATTTTGGAAGAAAGTTTCTCCAGACTTTATTGCAATATGCTGTGTGGCCTTTTTCTGTCTTGTTCTTGACATGCACAGGACTTATCTAGAAGATTTATGTCATGATGCTGCAATTCTGGCAGATGATATTAGTGATTTAGGATGGACCTGTTGGGGACGTAAAAGCTCTCCACTCTTAAACTGAAAAATCAATACTGGTGCAACTCTACTGGGGATTTATGGATGATTTATTCTTACTAATTATCAATGTTACAGCCTCTATTTCCAGTTGTTTCCATGGCTGAGATTTCACCTAGTGTTTCCACATATAGAAAAACATGACTAGTAGGAAAATAGCTAAATGTGATGGTTGTCTGCTTAGAATGCAAAGGATCAGAACAGCAAAGCTAGAAAGATAAAATGTGCACACACAATAGGGACGAACTAATTTAAAGGACAGAAAAATAATATTTAACACTTCTCACATTCTTAACCCTGACTCACTGTGACTATGTTCATATGGATGAACACTGTTCACTATCAATCCATCTCACCTGATTTATAGGACATTAACTGGACTTACCTTTTCAAAAGCCATAGACAAAATGAAAAATAAATCAATATTTCTTAAAATTAATGGCAGTAGAATTCAAATTGTTTAGAGAACAGTCATGCAGCTAAGTACTTTCTGATTCAATTTACTGAATATTATGTCAAAAATTATGAGCATTTCCAAAATTGTGTTGGAAAGCTATAATGTAAAATAACTTTTTTTTCTTTTTTTTTTTTTTTCCTTTTTAATCCAGGGGTTGAAATCAAATAATTGGTAGAGGGCTTTTTTATTTAATTGCTGTTATAATATGCAGTTCCTGGAATAAAATGTTCACATTGAAATACCTTAATATATAAACTAACATAGAATACTGGGAATGCCTATAATTTAATATTGAATTACATTTTTAAAAGGCATCCATATGTACTTTTCTTTTAAATAGCAATCTCTTTAGCAAATAAACAGATTATTCACAGTTTTCTGGGAAAAATCAGAGGTGTCCTCCATTTTTTATTGAAGACTGACTCAGTTACATTTCCAAGTTATAGTTATAATTGCACAAAGAACTGTGTGCTGAAGAGAAAAACTGCTAAGTTCACACAGGCTAAACTAAGCATGCAAATTTAACTGAAGGGTAGTAGTTCATGACCCCCGATGAGGTACAATGATGAGTTGATGACTTCAGAGGGAGCTGGTTAATGGCATTATGAGGCAACCCTCAAATATTTTTGAAGGCTCCTGGAGATATCCGTGAGGATTAGAAGAAAGAAAATGTCACTTCTATCTTCAAGAAAGGGAAAAAGGAGGATCCAAGGAACTACAAGCCAATCAGATTCATCTTGACTCCTGGGTAGGTGATGGAGCAGCTAATCCTGGAATTCGTTTCTAGACACATGAAGGAGGAGAGTAGTCAGTCTGGTTTTACCAGGGGGAAGTTATGCTTAACCAACTTAATCATACAATCAGAGAATCATAGATTCATAGAATCATTTAGATTGGGAAAGGGTCATTGAGTGCAACTGTTATCCTAACACTACCAAGCTGACCACAAAATCATTTCCCTAAGCATCATGTCTACATGTCTTTTAAATATCTCGAAGAACCCACGCCACAACAGACACTGGCTCCCCACTTCCCTGGGCAGCCTGTTCCAATGCTTGATAACCCTTTCAGTGAAGAAAATTTTCCTAATCTTCAATGCAGACCTCCTGGAATACCATTTGAGTCTCTTTCCTCTTATACTTTGTTACTTGTGAAAAGAGACTGAAACATATTTTCAAGTAATTGTAGAGAGCGATAAGATCTCCCTGAGTATCCTTTTTTGCAGGCTAAGCAACTTCAGTTCCCACAGATGTTCCTTATAAAATTTGTGCTCCCGACCCTTCACCCGCTCTGTTGCCCTTCTCTGGACACGCTTCAACACCTAAATCCTCTTGTACTGAAGGGCTCAGAGTTGAACACAGGGTTTAAGGTATGGCCTTATCTGTGCTGAGTACAGAGGGATGGTCACTGTCCCATTCCTGATTGCTTCACTAATTTTGATGCTTACTAGGATGTCGTTGTCCTTCTTGATCACCTGGGCACATGCTGGCTCACATTCAGCAAGCTGTTGATCAGCACAATTTTTCACTCAGTAATTTTTGAGACATTCTTCCTCAAACTATATTGTTGCTCAGGGTTGTTGTGACTCACGTACAGCATAACCTTGATAACCTTCTATGAAAAAATTACTTGCTTGATAGGTGAGGGCAAAGAAATGAATACTGTTTTCTTGACCTTCAGTCAGGCCTGTGACCCTGTCTGGTAAGATCTCCTTAAAGAAGTTGATGAAATATGGGCAAGATGAACAATGAGGTTAATTGAAAACCATCTAAACAGCTAGGGCCTGAGAACGGTGATCAGTAGCACAAAGTCTAGCTGGAGGCTGTGGACATACTGGAAAGAATCCAACAAAGGGCTTCCAGGATCATTCGGGGACCTGAAGCATCTCGCATATGAGAACAAGAAGAAAGAGCTGGGACTGTTCACTCTGGAGAAGAGAAGGCTTAAGAGGCCACAGGCACAAACTGAAACACAAAATGTTTCTTCTGAATATAGGAAACACTTTTCACTTTGACAGTGGTAAAATGCCAACACAGATTGCCCAGAGAGGTGGAATCTCCAACTTCAGAGATATTCAAAAGCTATTTAAATGTGGTCCTGGGCAATCTGCTCTAGATGGCTCTGCTTGAGCAAGGGGTTTAACCAGATTTTCCTTCCAAGTTTCATCATTATGTGATCCTGTGATGTATTGAAAGTAGTTTCTTGAATTATTAGCAACACATAATTGACACATAGTCTGTGCACAAGAATTTCAAGATCAGTATCTTCAATATAACTGATAACCAATGCTACAGAATACTTAAATACCACTAGCAACCTCATGCAAGTTTATGAAAATTTATTGTAGGTAAATCTCAAAAGCTCTAATCCCATAGGCACACTCAGAGCTCTGCACACGCACACAAACACACTCACAGCAGCTGTGGGAACAGGCTCTTCCACCTTGGTAATTCCCTTGGAACTGTTTGATCCTGCTGATGGTTTTCTTTCTCTCCAACATTTTCAGCTTTGAGACATACACCACCAAAATATACAGTTTTGGTCTCCAATTAAATGCAAAGATAAGATCCTGTTCCTGTCTTACCATCTGCTGGTACTGAGGCTATACATGCAAGATTGGAACATGGTAACTACTGACAATGTTCATCCCTTATGCATTTGTGTGGTAGCCTGTCACAGCTTACATAGCCCCAGCGAAGTAATTCTTCATACAGGTGTATATTCCAGAAATAAATCACATGATTGGTTTCCTTTTTTTAATCAAAAATGAGCACTTTAACAGAACACATACAATGTATATACTAATCAGAACAATTGCTCGAATCAGTAAACAGTGCCAGGAGTTGTAAAGACAGCAGCAGTAGTTTTCAGCTGCCTGAGACCCATGTAGGTGAGGTCCAGGGTAATAAGACTCCATTGTATTTTCTGAAATGCCTGGTAGAAGAAAGAAGACAAATTCTCAAGGCCAAGGCAGAACCTCTCCCTAATGAGGTTTTTAATGAAACACCCTATGAAAAAGAGTGTGCCTGAGAAAACCCTCACCCCTACATATAGTTCAAATACAAACTTCTTAGCTTGTTTTCTTGTTGCCATTACTTGACTTGTATCAAAACCATGTAAAGCCATGGTTGAGCCTCACCAGGTAACCTTGATCAATAAGCTCAAAAAGAATCTGAAAGCAACCTATAGCGGTAATTTTTAACCCACTGCAATCCCATCAAGGCCAAAATCCTATAGTTTGGGATTCATTCTAGTAAAACGGCTAGAAGTAAAAGTTACTTTTCTATGCCAAAAGCCTTAACCATAAGGTTCCACAATCGTCAACTGCAGTTTTACCGACCCCTGTCTTGACCACCAAGAGCTTTGTGTTCCTTGTCCAAAGGACACTGTGGTCAACAAAGTTAGTCATCTCCAAAAGAGATACACAGAGCCAGACTGTTGGTCAAGGAACTATGTGACTTGACACAGGCAGGCAGTTGGAACAACCACAAATCCATGACAGAAACGTAAAGAGCAAAATTGTTTCACTGCCTCACTAACCAGAGGATCCCAGCAGTGACATACAAATGGAAACACAGGCACCATTGGGCTCCGTCGATCCTGATGGAGAGGTGGGTTTACTGTTTGCACAAATTCATCAGAGGCCCACATGTGTACTTTATCAACATACTGTGATATCCTCTGAGCCTTTTTATGATCTCTGAGCTTTGAACTTCTCTCTCCTAAGACAGGGAGCTCAAGCATGTCTGTGAGAGTGCCTCCAAGTCTCTCCAAACATCCATACTATCTACACACAAAAATTTTACTTCTCAAAACAGATAGAGGATAATCAGAAATATATATTCTACACATATACATATATACTACATGGGGTTTTCCACACTGTTATTCTCCAGGCCGTGGCATTCTCAGCTGCAATGTCACTTGAACAAACCTACCATCCTAATCATCACTCTTCTACTTTTAATCCCTTCCTGCAAACAAAGACCAAGCAAGTATTCAACAGTGAGAACTGCTGAGTACTTTCAATCTTATTGTTCTTGAGGACATAAGCCTGCCTGGACTGAGAATGCAGCAGGCAAGACTTCCCTTGGAGTCCTATTTTCAACCCTCACAGAAGGACTCTGGAAGACTTTTTTTTTTTTTTTTTTTTTTTAAAGCCATTATTTAAAATATGAAGACAATCTGTCTGGGTTAGGGTTTTTGTTTTGTTTCTTTTTTCCAGCACAATGACAGAAACAGTTAAATTCACTCACTCAGTATATGAGGTAGCCAGGTGTAATTACTCCTACAAACTCCCAAAGGCTCGAACAGATATACATAGCAATAAAATTTTACAGAATAGACATGGATATAAGAGAAGTATCACAAGCTATGACTGCAGGACTACTCTGAAAGTGAAGACTCTCTCTGGTCTCTGCTACTGTCAACATAGTGAAAATTGAATATTCAGTAGAAGCAAACTATGACTCCTCCTAGGCTCTCCTTTCCCCATCTGAGGCTTCATATAAGATCCCTGGATGAGTAATTCCTTGATTGCACATTTAGGGACTTCACTCCCCAGATCTACTGATGCGTCTCTGATGCTTCAAAGGATGTTGCAAAGGAAGGGGAAGTTGAGAAGTTACTCTGGGTTCTGAAAGCACATCTCTATATGTGCTTTTAAACTGCCAATTTTTCAAACAAATTTAGCACTAAATCACTATCCCCTCATAAAGCTTCTGTTGGCAAAGACAGAATCAGCAGATGTGCCAGTGAATGACATGCTTTTATACCTAAAGTCTTCAAGTTCTTGCTCCAGAACTATGTACTTCTTGCCATGCATAGTCTGGAGAAAACAGATTTGTATGGGAAATATTCTGCCTGAAGTATCTCTAAAACCAGGAAACATAGTAGTAAAGCCTGTATAGCACTCATGCTTTGACTTCCTCCCCACCAGATATCAGATATACCAAAAAAGCCTGACAAAATACACAGAATAAGAGAATCATAGCATTGTTTCAGTTAGAAAAGAACTTTGAATTCACCCAGTCCAACTGTTAACTAAGCATTGCCAAGTTCACCACAGAACCATGTCCCTCAGTGCCCCATTTACACAAATACCTCTAGGGATGGTGACACATCAACTTCCACAGGCTTGACAGCCTCTTGGGTGAAGAAATTTTTCCAGATAGCCAATCTAAATAGGTATTAAGCTATTTCTGGATCTGTCCCAAAGATGTTATACATAAGATTATATTCCAGTGTCTACATAACTTCCAATATTATTTCATTATACAACTCCAAAATGGAATTATGTAATCACAGATATGAATTTCATTTTAAAAGCTAAATGAAAGATTGCACTGCAATAGATTGTAATTTGGAAAAAAATACATGCTACTAGTAAAAAGATAATAGTGTTTGGTGAGAAGCATTAAGCTAATCTGATTAAACAACTTTATTGGTTTTAGGAAGCAACATAAATCATTTAATCCTTCTCAGTAAAATAATAGTGATTAACCAAACACTATTTGCTGATGGCTTTCTAATCTATTGTCCACAGAAGTAAGTAAAAAAAGAGAAATAAAATTAATTTATTTAAGAATCCCTGTCCAAAAATATGTTTGAAAAATACCTAGGAAAATAATCACCTAAATTCTGGCAAATATTGGGTAAGACTGATACTTTCCTTGCAGTTTAGATAAATATTTGCTACTTTATTACACTTCTGTCTGACAGTGGTACTGCACTGTAACAATGATGGATGATAGCTATCTATTTATTTATCCACTGGGAAATACAGACTTACCAAATTGTAGTCTTGGGACAGGAAAAGGAATAAAAATGAAAATTCAAGAACTTCATCAAATGTCACACTCAAAATTATAAATTCCAGAGCCTTTTTTTTTTTACAACTCTACATTGGCATGGGACAAATAGAAAATATATAAATAAACTTGAAACAGATATAATATAAAAATATCTGGTTTCAAAATGAATCAGATCAATCTATCTGAAAGTGTTCCCTTGCAAAAAGCATGACCAGAATAACAGACTGTGGGAGGTGCCATGGCAGAACTTCATGTTCAAAACATCACTGTAATGTTAAAACTTGGAATACAAAAGTGGAACAAAAAAAGAAAAAATCCCCCCCACCCATGCATCATGCCCAGAAACCTTTCAGGGCATTCAAAGAGACAGGCAACAAGCATAGGAGGCAAGACAATGTTGCTGACATGCATACTGCTGAGAAAAAATAGGAAGAAAAAGTTTTGAAAACTCTGGACAACATATATGTCCCTGCACATGAATACGAAGAGAAAGTCAGGAAAATTTTGGACAACATATATGTCCCAGTGGTATGTTGAATTATTTATGTATACAATAAAAGACAAACCTTGGATATTATTCATAGTTACATTCCCAAAATTCTTGTATGGTAATTAGAAGGGTTATAAATTAGTAAAATTTATTTTTATTTTCAATGAATTAGTAAGTACCCAGAATCAAGACCTCAACTGTTAACAGAAAAAGAAGGGTAGCTATAAAATGAGAGTCCCTTCCAGGGGAACAAAGGGCCAATATGAAGACTGGACATAACTCACAGGGAACTTGCTGTCCCCTAGGAGCATGGATAAGGGACCCTGGAAAACTTCAGTCTACCTAGGCCCTGTGATTACTATGCACTATTAATTGTTTCAACTGGCAGTGATGAAATAACAAAGATAAGTCCAGGGGTAATCAAAGGAGACTTTAGGGCTATGTAATGATTTGTAGAGGGATCAGGAGCACAGGTAGTGATTTTCTTGGTTCTTCCAGGAACAGGGAATAATACTGATAGGAATAGACAGACCTATCCAATCAATGCATGGCTCTGCGGTTGGTATCAATGGAAAAATTTTGGGTTTGTTGACCATGGAATGATCTATTTAACCCTGATCAACTGACATCTGAAAGGAGGGATGCTCCTTTCTCAGAGAAGAAAAAGAGTTCTAGCACAGGAGCCAGCAGGGCTCATTGACAGAGTTGTAAAACTATCTTGGAAGGGGGAAAGAGGCTTGCCAGTAATGAGTGATGGCATGGTGTACTAAAATTTGAGGAAAGAAGAATTGATGGGGTCTCTCAATCAGTTTCATGAAGTGTTGGCTATGTTGACTACAAAGTACCACATCTGAAATGTTTCTACAACAATTCATTCAGCTTGGGGAAGAAACAAGAGGAACTCGAGGCTTTGGTCTGGTCCCAGAGATATAATATCATTGGCAAAAGTGAAACCTGATGGGATGAATCCTATGACAAAGCCATGGTATCACTGGCATAAGTGAAACCTGATTGGATGAATCCTGTGACTAGAATGCCCTGTTGGGTGGTTACAAAGTCTTCAGGAGGGATAGGCAAGGCAGAAGAAGAAGAAAGGTACCATTGTATGCGACAGAAGGAGTAGAATGTATGAAGCTCAAAGTTGACAATGGCACTGTTGAAAGAACCCGGATAAGGATGAAGGGACAAACAGTACAGATGCTGTCATGGGAGCCTAGTACAGACCTCCTAGCCAGGACACTGATGCTGACAAATTAGTCTTTGAAGAACAAAGACACACTTCAAAGACAGTGGTCTTAGGAATCCAGAGAAGTTCCGTGTAATGAGAAGCTAGAAAACATTGTCCTGATTTTCAAGCAGGGCATGGAAGAGGACTGTTAGTCCTACCAGCCTGTTAGTCTCACTACAGCAATTGGTAAACTTACAGAGAAGATTATTCTGGAAGGTATTGAAAAACACCTGAAGGACAATTGTAGTCATCGATCACATCCTTTGTGAGTTGAAGTCCTGCTCGTCAAACTTGATTTCTTTTTATGACAAGATAACCCACTTCAAGGGAAGCCAGTTGATGTAATGATTTCGGATTTTAATATTGTCTCCCACAGGATCAATCAAGACAGAATGTCCAGCCCACAGCTGGATAAACACATCATGTGATGTGTGGGTGACTAGCTCACAGGTCAAAAGTTTATAGTGAATGGAGTGACATCAGACTGGATACCTGTCACTATTGTCCATCTTCAGTCCTGTTCTCTGCAATAACTTCATAAATTACATGGATGCAGGACTGGAATGGATACTAAGCAAGCTGGCAGATGATGAAAGCTGGCAGGAGCTGCTGACTCTCTTGAGGATAATGAGACCATGCTGAGAGACCTGGAAAAATTAGAGGGTAGGGCAATCACCAACCATAAGAAGTTTAACAAGAAAAATTGTTGAATTTTGCACCTGGGATGGAACAACCCTGGATGTATGGACAAAGCACCCTGGATGTATGCTGGAGAGCAGTGTGGCAGAAAGTGACCTGCAGGTCCTGGTTGATGGCAAGTTGACCATTAGCCAGCAGTGCCCTGGCAGCCAGGAGGGCCAAACATGTCCTGGGGGGCATCAGGCCCAGCATGGCCAGACAGACAAGGGAGGTAATTGTCCTGCTCTGCACTGGAGCAGCATCCCCTCAAGTCCTGTGTGCAGTTTTGGGTGCTACAATACAAAAAAGGCATTAAGGTATTACAGAGCATCCAAAAGAGGGCAACAAAGATGGTGAAAGGTCTGTTAAGTTGGATATTAGGAAAAGGTTCTTCACTCAGAGGGTGTTTGGGCACTGGAACAAGGTCCTCAGGGAAGTGGTCACAGCACCAAGACTGACAGAGTTCAAGAAGTATTCAGACAATGCTGACAGGCACATGGTGTGACTGGGGATGGTGCTGTGCAGGGCCAGCAGCTGGACTTCAATGTGGCTCTCTTCCTTCAGCCTATTTTGTGATTCTGTGATTCTATAATTTTGTGAAGTAGCAAAGTGAGGGTTTTTTTATATTTCCAGATGATGACAATGAATAAATTATAGCAGTACATACAAGAAGGAAGTAGAAACGCATGGGGTTTGATAATGTGTATAATGTTTAGTTTTTTCTTTTTCCTTACAGTACTGAGCTTATAGTATAAATTAGTAATAATTGTTCCAAACATCATCTTTTTTACTTCAACTTTGAGTCTACATGTTCTTGGGAAATGTCACTACAGAGCACACATGAAGTTCGAGAGTTCTGAACTATTGGAACTCCATTTAAAAACTTTATTCAGTTTCCTTTCCTAAAACCATTTTTGGTCTTGTAAATGACTATTTTTCTTCTAATTAATGCCAAGCAATCTCCATAAGTCCTTTGTTTTAATGTACAAGTTATTTGTCATAGATTTCTTCTCCACTTATGCAGGATTTAAAAAAAAATCCCTTTTATGCGTAATGAACTTTTATAATCGGCTGTCATCTTAATTGAGAAATGATAATTTTTAACATTAGTGTTCTTTAGGGAAAATTGTTCTGAAGTATCACTTTTGAGGAGAATATGTTTTACTCTTGTGTTATCTTCTGATTTATCATGGCAATTTTAAGTCTTGCATAATTGTTTTGACCTAAAATTAGAAAAAATATGATAATTTTTCCATTGACTAGACAGTAGAGCAGTGCTTGCAATGTCACCGTGCATATATATATATACATAAATCATGGTAATTCTACTTTCCACTCTCTAATCATGTCTGGCTTGGGGTTTAAGATTACCATTATCATTTATAAAATGTATATATATATATGTAGCCTTGTACTTAGTCATGAAACACCATCATCCACAATCAGAAAGGCTAGAATCCTTCTAGATGTACTCACCTACAGATCTGTGGGTATAATAAAGAGGAAAAAGTAGAGAAAGAAGATATTAACATACTAGAAATGCATTTCTTGACATATTTGTGTCTTGACTTGTCTCAAAGAATTGGCTCAGAATAAAGGTTTTTGTACTGTTGTATTACCAGAGAAACCAAAACTACTCTTTCCCATTGCAGCTTTACTTACTACCATATATATATCTCATTCGCCTTTTTTCTGTTTTTTTTTTTATGTCAGTCTGTATCTGTTAAATATGTTAGTGGATACATTGTATACCATTGAAAATAATTGTCAACTGTTTGTAGACACATTCTGGCTGGTTATACTCATTTCTTCCTTTCTATTTAGGTTTTGGTGGTTTTTTGGCTTTTTTTTTTGTTTGTTTGTTTTGTTGTTTGTTTTGGTTTTTTTTTGTACACCCTTTAAAGAAGAACAATGAACTATTTGGAATAGAAAAACCTGTTTGAATTGGCTCTTAAGTACCAACTTAAGACTATATAATACTAATAACACCACCATAATATTCTTTATGCCATTACTATTAAGAGATGGCTGAACAGAATAATGTATATCTTTTTTTTCTCCCTAGAGAAGTTAGTTTAAAAGGAGAAAGTAATATTTTGGAGAGAAAAATGATCTCACAAAAAGAGGATTTTCAATTGTGCTGAAGACTATTTTGTGGATAGAGTTATTTCTTTTGTTAAATTTCTGTCCTCAGATTGTGTAAGAAAAACATACAATGATGTTAAAATACATTCAAATGCTATTTAATTTTTCAGGCAAGTTTTACTTGCACAATCTCTGGAATGTAATAACAGTTGTTTCCCACTAAGCTCCCTAGAACATAAGCCCTTGCCAAAACAATCATTCCCAAAGATGTGTTACAACTCATTCTCTGTACAAAAGATTCTTTTCGTTGAGTTTATCAGAAGATCATTTACAAGGCATAAACTGATACAGCATGTTCAAATGAAATTAAGTCTGCAGACAGACCCCCTGTGAGAACTGTAAATGACTTCCAGATAGTTCTGCTTAACAGCTCTGCTACCAGTGGGGTCTCAGTTAAGTTAGAATAAAGCATACCATTCTTTCTGTATTGTTTAGTAAAGAAACACAAAATAAGTTTTACTTGGTAGTGTATTCCTATTTTTCTAAGATAACTTACTGGAGATTGGGAAAAAATTGCAACTTCAAGTATGAGCCTGATTCTTCTTATTTGCATAAGGAAGAGGCTTTTGACCTGTCCCAATCCACAGTGCACAGGCTGAGCCATGAAATGGGCCACAAGAAGGGCTATGAAGTGGTCATCAACAATGAGGCAACAGTTTGGTAGCTACCTGTATTCCAGTCTTAGTGATGTGACTTGTTGATTAGCAGACTTTGGACATTTCCAATGAAAGAATAATAATTTTAAATTCTCTTTCAGCTTGATTTTTCTTCATGTTCTAGCAATTTTCTCTCCAATGTGTAAAAGAAAAGCACTCTTTTCCAGTCTCTGAGAGTTTTTACCATCTCATAAATTTCCTTCTTATTAAAGCTGTTGTACCAGACAGCAGAGCTGGATTATAGAGCAAGGCTGATAGGGTGAACACTTTATGTCGTCAAACCCAAACATTTTTTGGGAACAAATGTGGCAGTAAAGAGGACCCTCTAAGCCATCATTTATCTGCTAAAGTGGATCTTGTCATAGAAGTGGATTGTCGTCTCCTGTTTATCCTGCATGGACATGTATTAAAGCAGTACACTGTGTCTGCTACACAGAACAGGAGTGGGTTGTTTTCCTCCTGTGAAGACTAGCGTGCAGGAAATATTCTGAGAGTAGTGCAAATCACAGAATTCCAGAATCATTAGGGCTGGCAGGGGACCTCCTCTAATGGACTTTAGAGATCATCTTATCCAACCTCCATGCCAAGGTAAAGGTAAAGAAATTCTTCCTCATGTTGAGGTAGAACTACTTGTGTTTTAGTTTATGGTTATTGCTCCTCAGCCTGTCCTGGTGCACCACTGAGGGGTCTTGCACCATTCTCTTAACACTCACCTTCAAGATATTTATTTGCATTAATAGGATCCCTTCTCTCTGTTCTCTAGCCTAAACAGGCCCAGCTCCCTCAGTGTCCTCTCATACAAAAGATGGTCCAGATCCCTCACCACATTTCTGACAATCTGCTGGACCCTCTCTAAGTCTTTTATTGAGTGGCCCAGAGCTGGACACAGTATTTCAGATGTGGCCTTATGGAGGCCAAGAAGAGAGGCAAGATCAACTCCCTCCACCTACTTCCTGCTGCACCCCCAGGTACCATTGACCCTCCTGGCCACAAGAACACTGCTGGCTCATGGTCAGCTTGCAACCTACCAAGACTCACAGCTCTCTGCAAAACTCCTTTCCAGTTATGCAGAACTGGTCTATGCTGGTTCTTGAGGTTATTTCTCCCCAGGAGCAGGACCCTGCACTGGCCCTTGTTGAACCTCACTGGGTTTCTCTCTGCCAGGCAATTCACCTATCTAGGTCCTGCTGAATGGCAACATAGCCCTCAGGTGTAACAGCCCCTCCCCTGAATTTTGTACCATCAGCAAACTTGCTCAGGGTACATTCTATCCCTTTGTCCAGATCACTGATAAACAACTTGAATAAGACTGGAGCCAGTATTGATCCCTGGGAAACACCACTGACCACACATCTCCATCTGGATTCTGCTTTGCTGATTACAACGCTCTGAGCTCTGCCATTCAGCAAGTTCTTGTTCCACATCATTCTCCTTTTATCTAATTGAATTTCCTGAGCTTACCTATGAGGATATTATAGGTGACAGCATCAAAAGCCTTGCTGGAGTCAAGGGAGACAACATACTGAGCTTTGTAATACAGATATAGCATGAAAGGCTAAAAAAATTGCAAAGAATAGCCAATAATTTCATTATGGTTTTGTTTTTTTCTTAAAGGTTTCAGTAAAATATCCTGCTCTTTGTAGCAGTGAGATAGCAGAAATCCAGCTGAGGTTGAGAATTTTGAATTGAAATGTCAAAGCAGAATAGGTACCTCCATGCATCAGATTAAACACTATCTCATCCCTCTCCATGCCATTTTTACTGTTTATAGCCTCTTCCGCCTCACAAACAATAACATTTTTTTTTAAATTTGACTTGAAGACAGTTGATTTTTTTTTTCCAGTTAAGGGAGTCCAGCCGCATCATTCAAGGTAAAAGTCTTCAATAGGGAACAAGGATTTTGTCAGGTTATGTATAGTGTGTATCAACACATCTAGAGAAAACTTTGGTCATAACCTGATGTTCTTAAAGTAGGTCCAAACTCTGACTTAGTGCATTATAAGGAAATGGGTAAGATCAGTAATATAACAAAGCATGTTCAGTATGCATGTTATATTTGTATGCAATTCATGGGGAACAATTGGTTTAGGATAGTGACTCGGCTCAGTGGAAGATAAATTTTCAAACATACATTGTTATTTAACTCTTCTGATGACACTTAAAAATAGTTGTGCAGTACTCCAGTAAAAAATAATTCATAAATATTCTGAAGCACGTTTAGGTTTTCATTACATCCATGACAGTCAAATTCATTGTAGAATAACCCTGTTAATTCTTCTAACAGCATGATGTGTAAAAAGTCACAGCTTTGTACATCTACAGAGGAATGGACACTTTGTGGGACTCTGCAGCCAAGCTTTGGTTTCAAATTTTGTTATACCTTTGTGCTTAGCTAGCTTACCTATGGCTTCCTTTGTAGTTTTTGTGATCCACTGCATAATTTGTATTTTCACTTAATATATTTCTTCCTTACTTCTACCTAGGAACAAGAAAAATACAGAATTTCTCTATCCAGCACTGCTTTAGATTTCTGTATGACCCTGAGAAAGAGGTTTTTGTTTTGGTTTATCCACTTGTGTAATAACTATAATAAATATTATATATATTCAGGAGAGATCCAGGAGAACTAAATAAAAAAAAATTAATTATAAACTTGAAAAAAAATTTGAATCGTCAGTATTCTTTTTCTTTCTATGAACTTACAGCTGTCATGAGTAACATGGCATCTAAAACAGAAATGTGGCTATCATGAATAACAACCAGCATGCATATACATTGCTTCTATGGTAAATTCAGCTTTTAATGTTGAATTGTGAAACTGACAATTTGACCCATCCTAAGGATCAGATAGCTTTTGATCTCATTCTGGATTATATTTCTCTTACAGTAGCCAATGAGGACTGCAAACTGGCAATATGGAAATAAAATGCAATACACATTTTTTAATGTGTAATATAAATTTAAACATTGCAATTGCACATACAGTAGTAATGACTGCAATTTGATGTAAATGTTCTCTCCAACGAGAAACATTTTTGTGAAGTACTGAGTGAATTATATATATTATTGAGCATATTCTAGTTTTGTTAATCTACAGAACTGCAAAAAAAAATCAAGTCAATTATTTCTTGTAAATTGTTAGTTCAGATGATTTTGAGGCTTTCTAAAGATATAAGTTCTGATACATTACAAGAAAATATTTTTTTTCAATATGTTTTTATCTTTTAGTTTTGCATGGCATAGAAGGACTTCAAGCATATTACTTGCAATCCAAGATATAACTAAGAGTGTGGAGACGAAATTCAAATGGATAAATGGGCAAGTACCACTATAACTCATCCTATACACAGAACTGAAAAGTTGTGGATTTTTCCCTTAAATCAGGTTAACAATGGATATTGAAGTGTAATTGCAACCTTCTAAAATTTCCATACTTATGCTGAGATTCCTATGTATATTCCTTGTTATTCCTTTTCAGTGGCTGAGGATGCAGGGGCTTATCCACCAACATGTTGGTGTGTTCTGGGTAGCTGCAGGGACATATATTAGGCTGGAGAAGCCTTGGGAGCAGGGTAAGTGGGGCAATCCATCCTTTCTGGGGAAGGGACTGGGGGCCTGTGAGCCTTTCCTGCAGTGTGGCTGTGTGTGAGCAGAGGAAATGCAGAGCTCTGAGTGCGCCTGTTGGATAAGAGCCTGGGTGGATTACTCCTAGAAGAACACTTAAAAAGTCTGTTTACTAACATTTTGTAAGAGTCCTGTGGTCTCTTTTATCTGTAGAATTGCAGAAATTGATCTTGAAGCTATTGTTCACTGTCTGCTTGCTAATTATGTACTATTCGTAGATGTAGAAATCAAGTTTTGATATTTGTTGGAGTCAAAGTATGCAAGCTGAACATTTTTTCCCTGGGATTCATCGTATCTTAGTGAATAATTTGTCATTTCTTGTCATTGCCTTTCTTTTTCTTCTTCACCAAGCCCTGCCTGTTTTATAGAAGTAATGCTAAATCTTTTTTTGATTATCTTTCTCTTTTTAAAATAATAATAGTTGAAGGTACCATCAAAAGGGCGTTTTGTGCAACTTGCAAATACAAGTCCCTTCTGAGAAAGCATGCCCAGCTATGCAAGTGGTTTCAATTTCCACATTTTGTAGAGACAGCTGGGATATTCTTTCTAAAAAGATGTTAGCTGAATCTCCCACCAGGTATCCAGTTCCTTCAAATGCTTTCTTTCTATTTTCAAAATGGAGCTCCATATTCCCTGAGATGATGCAAATGAGAGAAACATGGAGAAAGAAGCATATGAGCTGAAATTCGGCAAAAGCTTTTAAAATTTAAGCATCATATTCTTCCTGATTATATAGTCCTAGAAATATCTTATTGTCAGAGACCTGCCTAAAAAGAAGGTCAAAAAAAGCAAATAATTTTTTCTTGTGGCTGAGACAGGTACAGAGCCACATGTTCAATTTTGTGTGCAGCTTGGTAAAACTAGTCTTCGAGTACATGTTGCAAGTAGTTCTAGAAAAAAAAAACATCCATACTTGCTCCAAATAAATATTTAGCATCTAAAAATAAATTATTCTCAATTTTAGCATGTTAAAGCTTCTTACTAGATTTCTTTCCAGTTGTAGTCCTAGAATAACATTTCCTCTGGGTCAATCTTTTTCACTTAAAGCATAGTCCATGGTATGTATGTATAAACTACAGTTCTCAAATCCCTAGGCCTTGACAAAAACCTTTTCTTCCTAAACAAGGCTGTAGATTTTTCAGTGAGGCCTTTGTCTGTGAAAAATTTCAGCTGCCAGACCATGACAGGTCCAAGAAATCATGCATAACTTTAAATATTGAGTTGTTTCCTTTACTTATCCATTTCTATAATAAATCATATGTGCTGAAATTCCCAGAGAAAAAATGTAGGAAAATTAGCCACATTGTCTGAAGTCCTCCACAAGGTTAAAAGTATGTGAGGCAGGTTTAATGACAAATTTTGTCAATACTGCTATGGCACTTAAGAAAAACCCATGGAATATACACATCTAGCACATAAGCCCTGTGTTTTTCCAGGGGTAATTTATCTCTGTTTCTGAGAGTACTTTTACATTAGCAAAAGATTGGTCTTGTTAATGTGATCTGCAACCAGAATATTACATGACACTTTATCACCAATGATGTATTAACTGGAGACTATAACCTGAAAATAATGAACACAGGAATATAACTCCACTACTTTGTCATAAACTAGAGAAACTATTTTACTTTTCTTTGAAAAAACTGAGTGGCTTGTGAATTTAATTTCTATGCACTGGTTAGCCCTACATTTTATTTAATCTTTCTCACATGTTTACCTTCATTGACTGCTTGCTGTGTTTTAATACCAAGAGAAACTATTTAATCCACTCAAATATTTCCATTAGATTCTCCTTCTATGTGGCGCTATTGACAATTGCACCTCCTAGTAAGGCAGGCACTCGTTAAAACAACGTCTGTTGTCACTGGAGCACAAAATAGTCTTTGGGGCTCATGAATTGATGCAGAGACAAAAATATTTTTAAGCTTATTGTAGCTCTTTAATGTTCAAATTAGATTTTTTTTCCATTATCTAAGACCTGAGATAAATCAAATTGAGTAAACTTGCTGATACACTGAATAAGCTTAGAGTCAAATCTCATTTCTCTCTCTTTACTCATTTGGATTTCTGATAGGGTTTTTTGTGTTATTTTCTTTTGCAAGGATCTTTATACTTTTTCTGAGTCTTTGTTAACCAACAAAACAATCAATTTACAAAGCATATCTAGATGTTTCCTAGTGATGTACTCTTCCTCCCTCTTCTTTTATAGGTGGCTTTGGACTTCATCATGAAAGACCTCAGTGTTGAAAAGTCTCTAGATGCCTAGTGATGATACAGCTGTTTTGTAATCTTAGACAAAATTTTCTCCTGCTTAATTGCCACATTGCAGACATCTCACACTGAGAAAAATAATACTTATGACTAGAAATAATATGATTTTTGGTATCCAGATGTACTTCATGAAGGGAAATAATTCATTACTAAAAAAATTATTACTTTGGCTTCACCCCAAGGCTCTACTCCTTCTTAGGACATCTAAGAAAAATTATGTTTCCTAATAATAGTGACATAAGGGATGTCTAATCTTTTTCTTTTCAATTGTTATTAAAATGTTATTTTAGTAACTTTGAATACACTGGGTTTTTCTTTTCCCTTTTCAATTGGGCAGGTTATTCTGCCTTTCTAGAAAATTAGATTGCAGTAACATGTCATAACATTGTCTTTCCAAGGTTCTTTTTTGGTTTGGGGTTTTTTTTTGGGGGGGGGATGGGGAGTTGGGAGTTAGTCAGGTTTTTTTAAAATTCTGAATTACAGAAACTTCTTACCTTCTTACTACTGAAAACACAGCACTGCCATTACATACTATTTTAAAATTTAAAGCTTCATAGGGGAAGGCTTTTGGAACCTGCATAAAACAGGTCACAACACAGAAACATTGCTGCAAGGTATGCAGTGTTGTGGGCTTTTTTTTCAAATATATGAGAAAGGAAACAATGGTAATCAGAGAGGGTGAAGTATGTTTTAGTGTAGGTGACAGATAATGAAGTTTTGCATTGACTTTTCCATAGCATGTTATTCTTTCTGGGGGATTGATGTGTGATTATAATTATATCCCGTGAGAAATGGTTTCAAGCTTGCAATCTCGTTTGCTTTGTGTTTGTCATTTTGCAGCTATAATTTTCGGAGGCTGTGTGTTTCCTGTGACTGTTACACTTAGAATAAATTACATAGGTGGAAGAGAGATGCACTGTCAGTGCTTCATGAAGAGTAATTTGCCTGGTATGTGCTCACAAGGCATTATCTTACAACGTTATAATTAATCAAGTACCTTTTGGCAAGGTAGTGTCATCTGCAGAGCAAAAGACTTCTGTCACATCATGACTTGCTAGTCCTCATTAGCTATATAATAACCTTTAAAATTGCAGGGCAGACTGACATTACTTCAACAACGTAGGTTCTACCCCTGTGTGCACATGCTCAGCTGAGAAGACCTAGTCACTTTCAAAAATAGGTACTTTGCACTATTAAGAAAAGATTCATAATCTGGCCTCTTAATTCTTAGCTTTTTGTCCTGAAAGGCATGGTTGCTCATGAATTGCAAATTTCATTTCTCTTGTTTCAGAATGTTTGAGTGCTTATTGGTGTGGAACAGCAAATTACTGAATGAAGTAATTGTAAGAAATGTGCCTGTTTTTGACAAGAAAAAATGGTTTCATGACTCACCCACAATTTAAATGACTGAACAGTGTACAATAATATGTACTCAGGTCTGACTTCAGCTCAGTATACAACAGATTACATCTGGCCTGGGGTACATTATTCCACAGCAAACCTGAGAGTGGTATTGGCAGCAGATACAAAGTGTTGTAAATCAATCACACCACACAATAAATTCCCCTTAAGTGAATAGTAAGGGCTAAGAGATTCTGCATCTGCATCTGAACAACATATCTAAAAGAGATGCACAGGATGAATAAACCTGCATTAGAAAAGTCACTGCCAATGCTTCCTTCTTTTCTTGAACAGAGAGAAGTAGCAATCACGCTGCAAGCTTTGAGTGTCACACCTTAGTCTTTGCTCTCTCTTTGATTTTGGATGCTTTCATTTTCTCATGCACAAATAAAAGCACCTTGAGGTGATCTAAGAGGCATATTAAGGCCTTTTTATGAGAAGAAATGTTCAAGGTTCTGAAAACATGGTCTTCTGAGGAATATTAAATTGGATCTCAAGAACAGAGATATATGAAATCAGAAGATATTTTCAAAAACTTTTGTCAGTAATTTTGTCTGGTTGGTAGTTAATCACTAGAAGAATGCTTCATTTTTTCTTTCCAGGTGCTCTCTAAAGGGATAAAGAAAAAAAAATTAAAAGAGCAGTGAATTTTGTGAAGAGGAAAATGAGAAAATTAAATCATAGTAAGGTATGTGTGCCTAGTATTTGTTTTCTAATTCTCTTACATGCATCTGTGATAGCTCTTTTATTTTAATGAGCTTCATCTTTCCTGCTGGATCATATTTACAGTCATTGACAGGATTTTTCCAGTGCAGTATATGGGTCACTTTTAAGGAATATGAAGAGTGGCACTCATACATCTGTGGGGTAGGACCAGAGAATCACCAGGACAGAAGAAGGTCTCTGCTACTTCACCTGAGGAAAGATGAGCTGTAACTGCCTTTTCACAATAACTTCAGACTCATCCTTATGCTGTGTGGGTGCAAGTGTGTGAGAGTGACTGGGAGCTTCCCTCGTTATCTTTGAGGAGGTGATGTTGTAGCTCAATGACAAAAAAACAGCTATGGGAGCTCTGACACTGAAGATGACTTGGCATATTTTAATGGGATTTTCACATAAATATTTCAATTTGCAGTTCAACCCAACCTTTCTAACAAGAACATCAGAAGGGTTTACACATACACAGACATAAAACCCCGAACAGCTAACATCACAGTGCAATTCGTAAATACTGTACAAAGTTATTTTCTGAAATACCTCTCTATGTAGATAAAAATAACCTAAGTCTATACTGAAAATCTAAACACCAGAGCTCAGATTTAATTCCCTTATTATGTGCTTTTAAGACTTTTGTCTATATCATAGTTTTTAATGTTTGCAGTTAATCATCCTGCAGTTTTATTAACTCCCAACACCACCAGGTGGTGAAGAGGTAAAGCAAGAATTGAGTGAAAGAGAAAAACAGGGTTGAAGGAGGAAATAGTGTTAGTATTCCTAAAGCATGACAATCAAATAGTCAAGAGAGATCCCTCCAGAGATCACAACCTTGGTATATTTATTTTCTTCAAGTTTATATGTTGGAAATTGAGGTAGAACAGAATTAAGTGCAGGGCAAGGCAGGTTAGCAAAAAGGGCATGTGTCATCACTGACAGAAAGTATCTAGATAATTTTCAAACACTTTTCCTGATCTGTTTTTAAGAAGAGAATATATTTAAATTTCTAAGTTCAATTTACAGTCTGGAGAGCGTGTGTATACACATTAGTGGCTATTTTTTGTCTTTTCTTTTTCTTGTGCTCAATACTTTTCTGACAGTTTTTGTTTTTTTTTCATCAGCCCAAAGCAAAGATGTAATTCTTAAATAGATTAGTTAAACAATTAATTCATTTTCAATTTTCATGGCATAACATCCATATTCTTCCTTGTTCTAGGAATCATTTGCTTATTTCTTCTTTGTTCTCTCTTTTTGACTAACCCTGATAACACAAAATGTTTCATTTACCAGGGGACTAAATTCAGTTTTAAATTAAGTTTCTGTGATATAATGTCAGTATAAATTCCAGAATATATTTAGCAAATAGAATTGTTCATTTTTTTATAATAAAAAATCTACAGAAGGAAAGAGAAAGGAATTCCAAAGTATTGGGTGAGGAACTGTGCTTGCATTCAAGTTATAAAGCCAATGTTATTTTATTCATAAACAAGAGCTAAAAACTTAAAAATCCCTACAATTAATGAGCTAATGGAAGGGAGCCCCCCCCCCTCCCCATGGCATATAAACAAGTCTGTGTGATTTAACCAGTGATGTGAAGTTTAAGTTTTGAGGACTTTTTTATCTTTCTATTCATAGAGGATTTTTTCTGTATACAATGCACATCACATCACATCACAGCACCCAGATTTATGTAGGAGTTTTTAATTCTTGATGTCAAAACTAAAAAAAATGGCAATTATGGGAATTTCATCTCTGATCCTGTAATTCTGTGATCAACTCTTTTTGGATGTCTTAAACCTTCTGCAAATTTTCCTGACCATGGAGTTTGACATTTTTTTCCATGATTAAGATAGATGTGATGAGTGGCTCATCTCACAGCCATTGTAGATTAAAAGATTTGCACTAAATTTGGAAAGTCTAATATGTTCAGTATTGTGTTCATCTCAAAATCTGTGGACTTTTACAGAATGTAGCACAGGTAGAAATTGCCCATTTTTTGTACATTAATGTCTTGTGACACATGATATGATTACTGAAGCATTTCAAATTCTGTCCTGAAGTTTTCCAGTACAGTGATGGTTTCTATGTTACTTCAACTTAGGTATTATTAAAAAGATTCTGACAATTCTATCTCAGTAGAAGCAAACCAAACACACACACACAAAAAAAAAAATAGATCATTTGCTGTATTTATAGAAAACTTTGTGTCACTGATTTAGCCATGAAATGAGACTGAAATCTCATGTCACTGTACAACAGAGCAAGGGTACACACCTTGCTTGAAGGATATTCTCAGGATGAGCCTTACTTTCTCACATCCTCTGATTAAACAGTCTGTGCCATCCCTCACCTGTGTATAGAATAACTTTGCATTTGGCCAAGCTGAGCTTGGTGTTCTGTATCACAATGTTGAGTCTTCTCCTTTGACTCATTTCACTCTCAGAGAGTAGCTAGGAAGGACTTGCCTGTGTAGAAGACTGAAGATCACTTTTAGCCCCTTACCATTCTGCAGAGGTTTTAAATTCACTCTTGTCCTTTCCTTGATATTTTTTTTTCCATTCCTACTGCACCAGAAAAATAGGAGAGTTTGTTTGTTTGTTTGTTTGTTTGTTTGTTTGGGGGAGTCTTTTGGGGTTTTTGTTGTGGTTATTTTTTTGTTGTTTGTTTTGGTTTTGTGTTTTTTCCCTGTTTTGCCCTCACTCCATAAACACTGGACCTTGAAGTGAATTTCTCAGATGCTAATACTATGGAAGCTCCTTATATGAAGAGCAAAACTAATATTAATTTTATTCACAACAGAATATATTGCAGAAAGCTGGAAGGTTTAATTGAGATTAGGTTAACTCAGAGACTGAGAAGTATCAAAACATTACACAGGAAATTTTTTCAGTGTAGAGTACCTTGTCTGCATCCCTAAACTGTAAACGTTATGTTTATATAAGATCCTTCAAAAAGTCTAAATCTCTTTGCTGAATCAGAACTATCCACAATATTCACACCGAGAGAATATCATGAAAACATACTTGTTGCATGCTGGTGACTTTAAAAGAGCACAGTAGAAATTGATGGATTTAGAAGAATGTCTAAATATATCTTGATGTTGCAGAAGCAGCTTTCTGGTATTTAGATGATAATGAAATAAAACATGCCTTCCTTAATGGTACCATTTTTTTCAGTGGCTTTCTGACTGTAAATTTGCAGGGAAAGAGGATATACATGGTTAAATTGTCCAGGCAGGTAGAAAGAAACTGATGTGCCCATATCAATGACACACAAATTTTAGTTTCATATTTATGTGATTAAACCATACCTGTATTTTTTATCTGCATTTTATATAAAGTGGTCAGCCTTAAATATTCTTTGTCTCTTCCATACCAAAAGAAAATGGAGAAAATCCTCTTAAATTTAAATACTATTGCATCAGAACTCAACTCATAGTGAATATCCAACCTGCCATTGTCAGTCAAGGTCATTGTTCTCACAGATTAGATAGATATTATTAAGACAGATATTTTAAAATCAGTCTGCCTTATTAAAATATTAAAAACTGAAGATAAAATTCCAATAACTGGAAGTTAAAAGTGAAAAAGTTCTGGAGAACTCTAAGTATTTAATATTTTAAGCACATATAAGAGAAATAGGTCAGAAAGAAGGCAACACAGAGAACAAAACATGCAATAGATTAGCCTTTTAACTTCTACTTAGGTCTCATATAATTTAACCATTCATTTTCAAGCCAAGAATAAAGTACAGAAAAATAAATTGCTATATTTCTTTTGTTGCCATTATCTGCAAATCAATACCTTGGCACTGCAAAGTAATGAAAGCCTCAAATTCCCTTGATTCCATCATGACCTGAAAGCAGTTCCCGCTCATATCAGTGTGCCAGTCCATTAAATGTTTTCATGCACTGCTCCTTAACCTAGCCAAACCTGAGGCTGAACTCAGCACCAAGGTGACATTTTCTCCATCAGATTGTCTAAATAGGCAGCTGTAAAATCTGCCTCTTGTAAGACTTGGAATCTTTAAAAAAACATGCCTACATGTCCACGACAGTTTTGTGTTTTCAAATATTGATTTTTAAAAAAAAGGTTCTATGCCATATCAAAGAATGGATGACTGTTTTGAGATCTCCTAATTGCTTCTGTCAGTTCTGTGGCATTTATGAACCTGTATGCTACTGCATCTGAAGAAGGGACAGTAGGCTGGAAAGAATATTTTACTAGTTTCTGATCCTGACTTTTTATAGGGCCTGAAGAGACAGAAAGCTGTTGGTTTCAGGACAGAAACTAGGAATGATGATGCTTTCTTGTGTCTTTACCAAGCTAGAAGGATCAATGCAGCCATTCAAATGATCTTATGAGCATTATATAAGCTTTGCAGGCTATTTTAGATGGAGAGAAAGACACTCATAGGTAGTAGAATAGACTCTATCTCCTTTAGCTCAAAATGTAGATTCTCAGACAAGTAGTGAATTTCATTTTAATGGTGGAAAGATATTTCCTCCAAACAAGTTAGGGAGAATGCATGACATAATGGTTGTGAAAAGCAACTCTTCTGGAAAGTGTAGGATGTCAAATGAGTAATAAAAATCCCAATCTGATCTGCTGAAACATTAGGCATGTTATTATCAGAAAAAGTCTGGCTATATTATTATCTGAAAAAGTGTGGTAGAAATTACAGGAAAGCCTAATCTCTTTAAGCAGGTTTATGAGATTTCAGCAAATTTATGTAGAGTATCATTTCCTGGAGGAGAATAGCCAAAAATATAATTGTTTTGCAGAATGCTTTTCCAATAGTCCACTTCAATTTTAGGATATTTCTGATTTTCTGGTCAATAACAAGGTACCCTTTAATGATTGCATGAGAAAGATAAAGCATTTAAGTAAACACAAAAAAAACCTGGTTCTGTTTTTTTGGGTTTTTTTAATTTACTTGAAATAGCTATCTTTGATCAAGACATTCTCTTTTTTTCAGTAACTGCAAAGAGTCAAAATCAAGTGTTCACTTGCCACTACCCACCTCAAGCAAAATATTTCTTCTGTGACTTGTAGGATATTGGTACATTGGCTGTTGCAAAACTATTTCATATTGACTACATTTGAGTGAATAATTTACAAAGAATATAGTATGTCTCTGAGTTAGTTTCTTGCCTTTCTGCAACATGTCCATATCCCTATCGTTCAGATATATTTTTCATCTGAACTCATTTTAATGTATCTATATGCAATTAAGAACCTTCACTTTGAATTAGTCATTGACAGCTGACCTGCAGATACTCTTAAGGACTTTAAGAAACCAATCTTAAAGATTTGATGTGTTCATTATATGGTCATGGGAACACTTACCTGCTAGCTGATCAATAACTTTGTCTCCTATATTTCCACTAATCCAGCTTCAGAAAACTCAAGTTTCTAATTAAATATAGAATAGCCCTTTCTCATTTAATATTGCCTTGTTTGTTTATTATGAATTCAATGGACCAAGAGTTTGTGAAGCACACAAAGGACCAAATTCAAGGATTTTCTTAGATTCATAGACTTGCCTTTTCATGAGACTATCCAACCCCAGTAGGTGTTTAAAATATATTCCTAGATTTAAAATGTATAAATTGAGCCATTGATTCAAAGTAGGAGCATCTCTGTTTTTCTTCTTTCTCATGATGGAGCTAAAGCTATTGTCTCTCAAAAGCACCTGTTTCTTCCATCAAATTTAATACAACTGTAGACTTCCATTCTATGCACTAAATAAACTTAAATGTTTGTGTTAGCCTGTATAACTGTGGAAATTGGACATTGTTCAATATCTGAATTCATAAGTATCAGAAAAAGAATATAATAGGAAAAAAATCAGTGTTCAGAGCAATACCCTTTCTGCATTCCCAACACCAATCTTCTTGTTTCCCTAGTTTGAATCATCTTCGTAAAAGATGGGGACATTTTATAAAAAAGCATTCCTTGCTTGAATACTGTTTTTTAGCCTGCAACAGAACCCCAGGACAATGTCAAGCCAGTATTCACTGTGAGTGCAAAATCATTCATCTCGCTTCTCTTTGCCTTTAAATCAGAATAGACTTGCAGCCTTCTATGGGAGGAGAAGAATACTTTTTTTATAGATAAAAATTCTTTTTTCATAGACTGAAAGAGCACTCTATAAGAGAGGTGAAGTTACTAGAGGTCAAGAAAAGTGCAATATGAACAACTTCTGCTTTTGATTTTCTAAAGTATGCTTCCATAGTGTTAACAGAAAATTTTCTTGACTTACAGTGTTTTATTACATCTGTCAGTCCATCCTCTGAGTAGTAAGAAACTACAGTCATATTCTTTACAGGTGCAAAAAATATTTACACTTCTATCTGAAGAAGTAAAGAGTGCAGTGTAATCTGTTTAACTCCACTATAAATGAATGGTAGGTTTTCAGTATTTTTTCAACTCTAATATATATTTGCAGCTTTTCTGTTTCTTTATAATGATAAAGACAGGCAAATAAAGGATAAGTGGATATAATAGTTGAATTTATAGCTATCAAAAACTGGCATACACTGTATATGATTTAGGAAATAATTTGATATTTATGAAGTCCCAGTTTTCTATGAATATAGAAATTAAATAATTATTGCTGTCACTATTTACTATTTCTATGCAATTTGCTTTAATTTAAATGAATTTGAGGTTTTTGATTACATTTAGAAAGTGATAGATGTTTACTAGCTGGGTTTATGCTATTGGATAATTTATTAAAATCATTATGTATCTACCATTTTATATATTTGAAATCTTTTAAAAAGTACCTGATTAAACTAATAGTATATTCTTCCCAATTTTCTCATCCCACCTATATCTATACTATATTACATTGCTTTACATTAGACTACATTTTTACCTATTCTTAGTTATTTCGTAAGAAAGAGCATAATTGGCAATCACTACTGAGACAATTTGCTCTTAGATTTTCTAGCTATAAGGACCTTTCAAATGCTTAGTGAGGTGGATTCTTTATTCACAGAATGATTCCATTCCTGCTGTCTTCCCAGCCTTCACTGTGGGATCTAACAGGGCTTCTCAGTTTTGAGATCTATAACCATGTTGTCTTCCCCACAGGAAAATGAGGTTTGGGCTGACATTCCAAAGTTAGGCCTACACTCTGGGATGCATTTTAGCTTTTCTTTTTCAATTGGTGAGTGATGGGCAATTTTTTTCACAATTTTCCTTCTTGACTGCATAAGTCAATTGCATTTTTTAAAATGGCATATAAGTAACTTCTTATAAAACTGTAGAAAAGCTATGAGTCATTTTCTTTTGGAGCAACACTTGTTAGAAAGACAAGTACCTCCATGCCACTGCAGAAAGGAAAAACCAGAATTCTAACTTTGAAACTTATACATGAAGGGCAATAGATGTTCACACAATTAATGAGGCATGCTTCATTGATGGCTTTGATATAAGAAGGCTTATAAAACTGTCAAAAATGATTCAAAGAGTATTTTTTTACAATAAGACCATGACCTAAACCACACATCGTATGTTAAGTTTAATAGGCATTCTACACCTCAGTTATCAAAGGAACTACGTATAAACTTAAAGTGCTCTTGTTGTATAGGAAGCTGAATTGACTCCAAAATAAACTCATGAATGGGGAGACAAAATAACTTGGAATTTAATTTTATAATGGAGAAATGAAATATTGAGTTGGTTCGCTGACAAGATATCTTTATACTTACATAGGTGCTTACTGCCATAAAAAATGTATGGCAATAAACTAATAATTAAATAATACTAAAATTCTAGCAAACCAACTAAGAAGCTAACTGAAATAATGCAAACAAAAATTGCAACAATTTCCTAACATTATTCTTAATCTATTTGAAAATTTGAGAGGGTAAATGAGGGAAGGAGATAGATCACTTTGTCAACTTTAGTTTCTGTCCTGACACTCTGAGATCTAATGACATCTTGAGCAGTTCTGAAGCTGAAATGACAAAAAGAATAAATCCACCTCTCCTAACAGCCACAGATCAATTCAGCTGAATTTTCAGGCAAGGAGTCCAGCAATTCTGCTCCTTCTTCATTAGTTTATGAACATGAATAAATAGGATGTATATCAGCATGCTGCTGTAATACAGAGATCAGCTATGCTTCCTGAGACATTATTTGATGTAATATGCAAGGACATTTTAGAAAATATATTTACTTTGCTACAGGTGTATTTATATATCTGGAAAAATATGAAGCAAAAATTATAATTTTAAAAGGGGATCCTTTTTATGCCAAAAATTTAATAATTTAGTAATATTTTTTGTCTTAAAGAATGGCCTGTAAAGACTATTTTAAAAATTGAGTCAACATTAATTTTTTTATAGAAAAAATAGTGTCACCTCTCCATTTCAGTCCATTAGATGAATTTTGATCCTAAAAAACTATACAGCTTCTAGATATCAGCAAGCAACATAAAAAAAAACAAAACATTAGAAAGCAATTATTACAATGTAAAACAATTGCATGCTATGGATATTTTATAATTGTAATAACCATTCACATTAGTTTTCCCCAAACCTTGAGTGAATAAGAAACAGTATGTATAAAAACAACTAAGAAATAATTATGTATCAATGTATTAATGTCTTGAATATATGTAGCCATTGAAAAAGAAAAAAAAGTTTCTGATCTCTGTTACTAATGTTCCTGCCTGTATGCACATATATGCTTTTTTAGAGGGTAAGGAAGATGTGGAAAATAAATATACAACTATTATTTCCATAATGTTACACAGAAGAAACAGTCAAAATTATATTTTCTCTTCCATGTTCACCACATAAATTTGTATTTGTCCTCTTGTGTCTACCCAGAGAAGACAGATAAAAAAATCAGCTATACAGTGATTTTGTGAGTTCCCATGAAAAAATAATTATAACAAAAATTTAAATTTTGAGAAGGATATATCTATAAAACTTTACCAAAATAAAATGGAAATTTATAGAGAGCCCCTTGAAAATGGTCCTCTTTTTAAATATTTCCACAACTCACCAGCATAGAGAACTGCTCTTTCTCACACAATTCATTTCTTCTCTGTGAGACTCATATCTTTTTCAAAAATGTATGATATAAAAGACAGGTGGCCCAGGAGGACACCGAGAAGATTAGAGGAGGGAAGCACTTCTACTGTGAGGAAGGGCTGGGAGAATTGGGAAAAGAGAGGAGACTCGAGGAGACTCGAGGAGAGGAGAGGAGA
>VZTB01000669.1:37658-56910 GCA_013397245.1 Thryothorus ludovicianus
AGAGGAGAGGAGAGGAGAGCTCTTATTGAGAATTTTCAATACTTGACAGGGGCCTACAGGAAAGATGGAGATAAACTTTTTAGCAGGTCCTCTTGTGTTAGGACTAGGGGGAATGGTTTTAAACTGAGTGGGCATGTAATTCAATTAGATATAAGAAAGATCTCTTTTATGATGAAGATTGTGAAACACTGGAACATGTTGCTCAGAGAGATGGTGGTTATCCCAACCCTGGAAACATTCAAGGTCAAGTTGTATGAGACTCTGATTAACCTGAGCTATTTGCAGATATCCTTGTTCATCGCTAGAGGGTTAGACTGGTTGACCTTCAAAAAGTCCCTTCCAAATCAAACTATTTTATGACTCCATGATTCTATATAAGAGGTGTGTCCTCTGAATGAAGAGAAAGTATTTCTAGTATAATTTTCATCTACATATTATTTCCTCACATACTTATGATTTGCTGAGTATCATTTGCTTCTCTCTTTACCTTTAAATAACAAAACTATGAGAAAATAATATCAATACATTTCAAAGGTTTATGCTCCTAGTTTATGGGTGTGTAATAGAGCAGGGGAGAATTCTAACAAGTTTATACTGGCAGATTTTGATATTGATTTTTGTAATGGGGGAAACTTAGGTTGAAGCACTGGACATTAGTTGTGTTAATTAACAGCTTGACTTTTATTATAGAAAAAATTTCTAAATCTGTTGAAGCTTGTATGAAGATTGCTGGATTTGGAAAATGGACCATATATTATAAAAAATCCTCAGACATTCTAAATTTTTTTCTGTTTCTTTGGATTCTTGGCAACCTAATAGTTTACAATTCTGTTGGATCAAGAATATACTAAAGAAAGAATTTCAAAAACTGCTTTGATATGTAAATCCTTTTGGAAATAGCAAACTTTGATAATGTTTGCTTTATGTTTTTTATGTTTTTCTAGAGATTATTCTGTCAGGTTTTGTAATTTCTCCCATCTATTGTGGTAACTAATGGAAAATTGATAATATTATGAGATCCTGATAGCAAAATACCTAAACTTTTGCTTAAATGTAAATAGTTCCTTTGAAAACATTATGGCTTTCTGGAGGAATAAGTTACATTATTAAAAGGAAATATACATTGTAAACTAGCTAGGGAGTCATCTCAGCAGAGATTTTTACTTCGGAAAGACAGTAGTCCCTTTCATAAAGTCATAAAACTCTCGCCAGGAAATGCTGCTTGGTTCTATTTCTACAGTTACTTTTGTGTTTCTCTGCACAAAACCAGATATTAAATGATTTTATATATATTGACTCTCAACAGAGGAAAACAGAGTCCATCAGAGGACAGTGTTCAGTATTTACCTGTTTTGGACAAATTCACAAAGCATTGCTAAACTCAAGTTAAGAGAGAATGAATCGTCTTTGTTTTTAATGTCCTGCTTTCCCAGTAATTTCCAGTGTGAAAAAAGTGTCAGTCTAGGCAGAGAGAGGGAAGGAAATAGAAATGGAGAAAGGAAAAGAAAAAAATATTTCCATCTGTCACTTAGAGTTTTCTTCTACCACTTACTGATTTGACTAATGACAGTTGTAAAATTATCATTTCACATGTGTTTGGAAATGTTCTTTGTTTGGACTGCCGGTTGTCTTGGAGTACACTCAATGGTGTTATTGAAGACCATAAGCTCCCTATGTGGAACATTCATGCCTTCATTGTAAACGTACTTTGTAGGTTTTTAATCTTACCTCTGAAACTTACACAGCTGGAAACCATAAATACACCAATAGTATCAAGCTTTTCCTGAGTGCAGAAGTACCTTTTTGCATGTATCAATTCAAGTGTTCAAGTAAACATAATTATTAGACTGACTTCCAAATTATTTTACCAGTGCTTTTTAAAAAAAGAGATAATAAGAACCAATGTTCTTCACCATGGCTCTAACCCAAAGCTCATTGAATAGAAAAAATTACACCTTGATCTATCAACAATGATCCTATCTGTACTGATAAGGCATTCTCCATCCAATTAAGATTTATTTCTGAACAGAAATTTTTAATGTTAAATCATAAATACACTCTAAATGAATGACTGAGTCATTCCTTTGTATAATTTTGTAATGTTTCCACTCTCAGGAGGGAAAATTTCCTGTATTTTTAATTTGTCAGGAAGTTAACCTGAAGTTACATTTAAATTCTTCACTCTCTGTCCCATTGATATTCTTACCAGAGTATCTTAGAAATACAGAGTTAATGTTGAGCTGTGTAATCAAAGTTCCTCTGGAGGAATTTTGACAGTGTAACAAAAAAGCTCTAACATGCTTTAACCTTTCTATACTTTAATCTACATTAGATGATTAGAAAAAAAATAGCTAAAAATATTCCAAGGAAAAAGAAGTGCATATTTTTTGAGGACATATTATTCAAAAATAATTCTGTTTTTCAGAACAACAAAAAAAAATTGTTGGGGTTTTGGACTAATACAGCATTAACAACTTAGAATCAAATTAGGAAAAAAAAAACATAAAGTAAAAGGTCATTTAAAAGCTGTTTTCTTCAGTATCCAAAATATAATATAAGATACAGACACACAATAGGGTAGCAGTATTATTCAGCACCTATTAAATACAGAGGAGTTTATTAAATATGCATGTGCATAAAAGATCTTTATATAAGCTCAGATATTGAACAAATATAGTCAGATTGGTATTAAACAATTTGTCTAAAGTAACCTTAAAAATTCTTTTAAAAACATTAGGTTTAAATTTTCCTAAGTGTTTGTCTCTTATATATTGAAAACTTTCTTATCAATATTAAAATTTATGCAGAAGGGAAATGTAGACATATTCACAGGTTAGTTTTTGTTCATAATTTTCTCCTCTCTGTAGATTCTCAAGTCACCCTCATCACTGTAATGCAATCTCTTTCCAGTAGAGCTTTAAGCACTTTGATAACATCTGTCACATATAGTTCATGATCCCTCTCATCCTCTCCCTAGGGAGTGTGTGTAGAGCACTGACTCATTTTGTTAGAGTTTGATTTGGAGGAATTTATTTTTCACATATTGCTATATCATTACTTAAGCGTGTAGACCGTCTGACAGAGAGTCTTTATCTCATGAAATGATATGTATTTAGTAGTTTACTAGATTAATATGAAATATGTTTTATTAAGTATTTTTATCTATTTTAAGATAGTTGAACTGTAGCTGTTACAAAAGTCAATTGCTCAGCTAATGTGCTCAACAATATAAGAAATGGCTGGAAGTCTATAAGGAGGCTGTATGTCTCTTAGCACCTTTGGCATTTTTACAATGCAGAAGAGTGATTATAATATAATTCCAGTCCTTTGACACTTCATTCACTATAGTTCAAGTTGATTAGCTTTTCTGGCTGGGTTACTGGTTTCCCTCCAACTTTTATGATATTACTAGTGATGCCATCTGTTCCAGGTATTTTTCCTCTTAAAGGTTTCACAACTTTCTCTATCTTCTTTTTGTGGGCAAATGATAAGATTTTTTTCTTCATGTCTCTTTATTTCATAGGAGGTGGTGAAACTTGTCATGTTTGTCTCTATGCATTCTTGTAGAGCTGCTGGTAAAGCTCATCTGCTCTCTGCAGGATGCTATCTCTCCCTCTGTAATTACTCTTTCATCACTGTTTGAGAGGGACATCTGGTGTCAATTATCTGTTTTCTTCTCATCTTGCTACAGCTGTTTCTTTTAAGAGTATTTTAAATCTTTTCTATGTTGCATCATATATTTGAATTCTTTGTGATCTTCCATTTTCAAGGTCATGTAGAACTTGTAGTTGCATGCAATCATTCTTTCTTTCTTTCATTTCCATTTCTTTTATCATGAGTGTCCTATATGCATTTGCAGTACTAAGCTGATCATGATGAACCACAGTCCTGATATCCAAAGGTACAGTTATAATGAGATTTCTTTCTCAAAGAAAATCCTTGACAACACTTTTCCTCTAGTACAGTATGATACTTCATTTCATTATTTTCTTGATGCTTTTTTTCTAGTTTCATTTACTTTAGTAGCAATACTTATATAATGTAGAAGATAACAAGGTTGAAGGCTTGAGTCTGAAAACTTCACGTGAAATACACTGAGAGTGTACATGGAACCTGATTTTAGCAGATTGTCCCTCAGATATCCATTAACAGAGCTGGTACCAGTAGACCATATGCTTGTCCTCTATGGCTGGTCACAACATTTTCTTCATGTTAAGGGTAAGGTGCTAACCCGCTGTCAAATAATACTGATGTGTCTTACCCAAGTCCAGAACTCTCTCACAAAAAGTTTCCAGAAAATTCAGGCAAAGCTGATAGGAGAAAACCCCAAATTTTTAAGATCTCATCAAAAGAGTGGTTTAGATCTTGAATAAAATTCTGCTTATCTTCAGTGGGTCAGAAATTATCAGAAGAACAGATAGAAGATATTAAACTTCTCTAAGCTACATGTGTGGTTCCAGGACAATTACAACTTCAAAATAAAAAGAAATCCAAGCCTGACCCTTAAAGAGATTAACATCTGCCTTTTGTCTTTTCCATCTAAATAAGGATGCTTTATATTATTTCTTTGTTGTTTTTTTTTTCTTCTTCTTCTGACTTATGTAGTGCCAAGGACACAGGCTGCTCACGTTTCGTAAAATTTCTTGAAATGTTATAGAACTGAACTGTTGAATATGCCAGGAAAAAGAAAAAAGATTTATTTGTTTATTTCAGGTAAGGACAATTCACAGTCTTTTGTGTACCTAGAGGAGAATGACAAAGAATGTACCTATTCTCTGGTCATGAGAAGCATTGTTGTGGTGACCAGTGACAAGATTGAAAAAACATACATATTTTCCCAAATTTGCTCTCTGCTGAGAGAAGTAAAGAGGCTTAGATGTCTCAAAGCTATTAGTTTTTTGCTTTGTGGTTTAGAGTGTTGTTTTAACTGTAGTCTGGTTCTTATTTTCAGGGTCCAATTGCATTTTAAATCCAGCAAACACAGACTTTCAAGATGTGCTGATTTTGGCCAGGCTAGACCTGGGTGGATAATTTTTCATCATGGTAGTTGATATGGAGTCATGTTTTGGTAGTGTTCTGGAACAGAGTTGGTAACACAGAGATGTTCTTGTTACAGCTGAGCAGCGCTTACAGAGACTCAAGGCCTTTTCTGCCTCTGATACCACCCCAGATGTGTGCACAAGTAGTTGGGAGAACTACTCCAAATGACCTGAGGAATGTTCCATATCATATGATGTTGTCTTCAGGAAATAAAATATAGAGGAAGAGTGAGGAAAATGTTTAGAGTGATGGTATGTGACTTTATTATGCATAATGGACCCCTGAGTTCATAGTGATGGCAGAAAACTTTCCTGTCTGTGGGAAGTGGTGAATGAATTCCTTGCTTTACTTTGCTTGCGTGTGAAGTTTTTGCTTTCCCCATTAAAAGAGATCTTTATCTCAACCTCCAAACTTTCTCATTTTTACTCTTATAATTCTCTCTTCCATTCCACTGGTGGGGGAGTGAGTAAGCAGCTGCATGGGGTTGGTTGTCACCTGGAGTTAAACTAGGACACAGGAGAAATCAATTAATTCTCATAAAGTTGAGTGTCCCTGTATGAGAACCCAGAACACTGACCAAAAGTTAATTACACCTTTATTATATGGAAACTGGAAAGAGCTGGAAAAACTAAGACTTTTATTAGTATATGATAATAATAAGTTTACTATGTTAATGTTGAAATCAAGACGATTATTTTGAAAAATTGATTTATGAAACATTTAAAATTTCAAGAAATTATCTCCTCATTCAGTGGATGAGGAAATCCTTTTTCTGCACTTTAAAAAATTATACCACTTGCCTCATGTATATTTTGAAATATATTTCTCAACAAACACTCTAGTTTGTTTTCTTTCATTATTGTTGTGTACTTCATTGCACTAAGTCAACTTACTTCTAGTTTCAGATTTCAACTACTTTATGTGACACAGGATTCAGTGAAATCTGTTATACAGAAACATAAGTATTCAATTTTTTTGCCTCAGATTTTACTGGCAATCACTCTTTCCATGTCTTTAAATCTCTAATAATAGAAGAAGAGCAGTTTCAAGAAAGCCTGAAAAACCTGAACACACACAAGTCCATGGGACTTGACAAGATGATTCCCAGGGTCTCAGGAAAATTGACAGATGTAGTCATTAAGATATTATATTGCATTTGAAAAGTCATGGCAGTCAGGTGAAGTCCCTGGTGACTGGGAGAAAGAGAATATTACAACCACTATCAAAAAAGGTAATAAGAAAGATCCTGGGAACTACCAGCCTAATCTCTGTGCCTGGAAAGAAGATGGAACAGATTATCCTGGAAGCTGTGATGAAGCACAAAGAACATAGGGAACAGGGAGTAGAGAAAACTGACATGGCTTCACCAAGGCCAAATTCCGCCTGACTAATCCAACAGTGGCCTTCCAAGATGGAGTGACTGAATCAGTGAATAAGTGAGGAGTTGCAGTTATCACCTACCTAGTCTTTTGTAAGATCTTTGATATGGATCCCCTCAACATTTTTACCTCTGAGTAGGAGAGACGTGAATTAGATGGATGCACTGTTAGATGGATAAGGAATTGGCTGGAATGGCCACATTCAAAGAGTAACAGTCAATTTCTCAATGTTCAAAAACAAGTGGTACCCTCCAAGGTATATGTTAGAATGAATATTATATAAAATCTTCATCAGTGGCATTCTAAATTCAAAGCATCCTTACGAAGTTTGCAGGTGACACTATGCTAAGCTGCTCTACCTGGGTCACGGCCATCTCCAATAGCAGCTCAAACCAGGAGGTGAATTGGTTGAGAACATGCTGGCAGAGAAGGATAACTTTGTTATAGCTACAAATTCACACTAACTTCATACCAAAACCTATTTTTTGACAAAAGCTCTGATGATTCTTTAAGCAGTGGGAAACACTCATTTGTGATAGAGGTTTTATGGGTTTTGTTTTTGTTTTAATTGCTCAGTGCCCACCCAAACATTTTTGTGCCCAATGGGGTCTTTGAATAACAAACTAAACACAGAAAATGCTGAACACCCTCCTCTTATGAGGGGCTCTTTCTTAAGCTTGAAGTACTCTCTTATCTAGGCCAAAGCTGTATTGAATAAAATATTAAGATATGTTAATCTTTATAAACATATTTACCTTCTGTTGTCTCAGCCTCCTCTACAGCTGTGGTTCAGAGTGACCATTTGACAAATGTGGAGCTACAGCACAGAAAGTGATGAACACGTGCATCCAAAAATACAGCAACAGAACTGGGAACTGAAGCCTGGTCTCCTGAAACCTAATTGAATGCTTGCCAAAATTCAAGTTTCTAAATGACTTTTGCAGATTTGTGCCCAGAGCAATACTTGTGATAGAAAATATAACATATAAACCATAGGTATGAAATTAAAGCTAGAAAAGGAGTTCAGTTCTTCTAAAAAACAAAGGAGAAATGGAATTTCCCTTCTGCATAATGCGGATCCCAGGATGTATTTCTTGTGAGTGTTATGGAAATGAAACAGGGAAATACAGAGAAGATACACAAAAATGAGCTTTTTCCATCATTTTTAAACAATTTACACTTTAATATACAGGGACTTTTTAAAGCAAAATCATTCAAAGTCCAAGATTCTTCTTAGCTATTTTGCACAGTAACCTCAGGCAACTAGGATGTTATAAAATTTAATTTCTATTTAAAGAGCTAAACTGGAGCCTCCTGTATCACCTCCCAGTTCAGCTGCTTTAAAAATGAGAGTACAATGTAAAAGTCGGGGAAGGTCTGCAGAAACACTTAAGCTCTGCAAAGACAGACCTAAATTTCCCATTTTAGAGTGGATTCTGGAAGCAGATGAAAAGAAACATACAAAGACCAAATATTTTTCACCCTTTTGGCAGAAGGCGTTATCATTAGTATTAGTGGGTGGGTCACCGCCAGCAAATCAGGCCAGCTAACTTGGGTTAGAAATATTTCTACTCAAACCTTTACTTATTTCACAGATAAATGTTTTAGAAAGATTTTATCATACCACTTGCCCTGCAGACCTGAGGTTGGTGAAGGCAAAACCTCTGAAGTAATTTTATAGCATATAAAAATTCTGAAAAATACATAATTATTCCAGTTTTCACTTCATGAAAGAATTCTTTTTTTTTTTGAAACAACTTGCTTTGGAACTTTCAGTCCCATCCCAGCCACCTTTTCCAGCCTGGTCTGATTGCTGGAGAATGACACATGTACAATTGAGCTGTGGAAAAAGAAGAAAAAAGGACTGGGAGTAAGATGGCTGAAAAAATGGCTTATGTATAGAAAGTGCAAAAGCATGGAATTTATGGGACAGCTCTTTCTAGGGATATAATTGAGGTCCTAATTGAAACCATGCAGAGCAACCATTTGTTGACTAGGCCAGTTGTTTTTTTTAAAGCTAAGTTGTTTTAGAGAATGAATTGAAAATAGTAAACAAAGTCAAAACAAAGAGCTCTCTGTCTTTGTAGCCCATTTGGACACAGTATTTGGAACATCTGCCTTGGAACGTATGGAGTTGATTCTGCTGTACTGGAAGTGAAGAGTTGAGAAGAGAATGGGGATAAAGGGGAGAATGCAATGGGAAAAGGGAGCTAAGATACCCCAATCAACATTTGACTTGTCTAAAACAGATAAATAAAGCATCCTAAAACAAGCAAATAAACTGGGCTGTATATCTGTTTTCTCGTGTGTCAGACAGGTGTTGGGACATTGACATTCATACCTGCCTTTGCTATATTGTCTATTCAGGGAGCAGCTCCATGTTTAAGGAGAGGAAAAGTGCTAGACTGGAAAACAGGAAGTCACTTATCTCACCAGCTTTCTTCCATTACAAGGCCTGTATAATTTATAACTCACAAAAAAGCGACAAGAAGGCTACTAGTATGTTAGAAATAATTTTTTTTTTATGGTCAGGAATGTAACTTTAGTAATGTAAATTAATAAACATATCTCAATCTGTCTGTTTGACTGAATAGAATCAATAGGATTTCACAGTAGCAAATTTCAACAGGCTCAAAGACATTGAAAAGTTTGTTAGACCAGTTCTTTATTGTTATATTACTGATCTGTTAATCTTACCTATAGTGTAAATCCTCATAACACAAATGTGGCTTACACTACCAGCATTTTTGGGATGTGATACAGGGCTGGGCAATTTGATAAGATCAAAATTTAATTGTTCCAACATGGTTATCATCCTTAAGGAGAATTATTGAATGGATACTGAGAATAGCTTGCTATACTACACTAAAAGCTTTTTATTTGAGTAAAGTTTCAGTACTTTTTCTATGGAAATATTATTTACAGATTGCCATGTTGCAACTTTAAGTTGATTTACTCACCTATTAGAAGCATGATAAATGTGTATTAGAGTACCTACTAAATGGGGATTTTTTTTCATGTCTAGCTGCTTTTCTTGTATTATTTTTCTTAAGGTTACAGTTACATGCAATTATGCCCCTTCTTGAGAGAAGCCTTTTATGCATCCCATTATATAGTGGGGTGATACCTCTTTTACAATGCTCCATCACCATTGCTCACCAAGTAGTAGAAAGTCTCTATGATGTGAAGTTACTGCTTCATGTAACTCTGAATTATGTCACAGTGGGTGATAGACATCTGCATGTGAACAGAAACCTCCCAGAAGAAAATCTTTTTGTTACATCTCAACAGCTCTCAGCCTCCATCAGTCTACAAAGCAAAATTTCTGTTTGATCATGAACTCAGCTCTCTACAGGACAGGGCTTATTACGGCGCTATCACATAGTGGTTTAACTGTGTTGTTGTCAGGAGTACTTTGACTTTCAATATGTATTAGAGGATATATTTTTTTTTTGGGGGGGCCACAGTGCAGAGAACATTCTTTACTTTTAATTAGTCATCACCAGCAAATAAATCCAATTTTGGTGAATGTTATCTATTTTCAAAGGAGTCTTTCTAATCCAGTTCAAATAATTAATCCCTGATTTTAAATAAACTCTATTGATCAACTTCATTAATGTTCTTTTATAGAGGTTTTTTTGATTCAATAAGATTTTTGAAGTAAACAAGACGGCATCCAAACACTCTTAAACCTGTTGATCGAATTCTTCACTTTTCATCCTCTCTTTCTCCTCCACTTCTATATTCAGATAAATAATTGGCTTGTGCTTCCTTAAATGTCATATAAATGAGCATAGATTAAGTAAGATATTCAAATTCATTTTTTTCAAAGCCTTTATAAAAGCAGACCTGTAGGCATGAGAGAAAGAAGCGGAGGAAAGTATTCAAAATAAATTGAAAGCTCGTTTCTTGTTTATTTCATAAAAGATCTTTTATAAGTTCCTTTTCAAATTATCAGAGGTAGTTGTGCAACTGTTTTCACTTTGCTGAATTTTCATTTCTTCATAACAACAAAAAAATCTTTTTGATTACACAGAGTGATCATCTCTAAAAACCTTCCCCCAACCCTAAAGTAGGTAATTTTTTTTTCAAAACTAGTAATTTGGACTCCTTTCAGAATCAATGAAGTCATAACAGAAGCTCTGGGTGTGATTCATCCCAGCTTGCTCAAAAAAACTTTTTTTGGCAGGATGAATTATTTTCAGGAGGACACCCTTCTCACTCCATGTAGAATCCCAGAAAATGAGAGGCTAATTTGTATATCTCAAACACCCATAGCCAGGTGACTGTGTAGTCAACCAAAGAATGTTGTTAATAACAAACAAGAATTGTTAGCTATAAGAAAGAGCTGTTAATATTAACATGATGTAAGAAAGAACAAGGTATGGCTGGAGAAAGAGGGTCATGCAGAGAGAGGGCAGCACCATTCTGGGACAAACATCCTTTTTCTAGTCCACGAAGAGATAACAACAACAACAAAAAAAAAGATAGTAGAAATGTAGGAATGAGGCCAAGATGTAGGAATGGACTGTAGGGGGATACCAAGACAACCCAAGAATCCTAAAGCCTTCCAGAATGGTCTGAAAGAACGGACTTCACATGATAACAAGTTTGCATAGAAAACAAGAAAACCTGTCTTCAAGGCAGAGAATCCTACTTATGAATATGTACCCCACTGAGCCTGGATGGTGGCCCCAGGACCCTGCAGATCCCATCAGTGGGACTGATGTAGCTGGATCCAAGCTGAAGTCAGGATTAACATCCAATCAGCTGGATTGGATGAAGCCACTGAAGCCAGGACTGATATCCTATCAGCTTGATCAACACTGGAACCAGGACTGATGATCTCCTTTTCTCTCACTTTTTCTCACTTTCTTTCTCTTTTTCTATCTTCCTCTTCAGTTCCCCTTTTCCTTTCTATCTTCCCTTTCACCCTACTCTGTTATCCAAAACCTACTGCTGTATATTTATGTATGTGGCAGGGACAAACATAGTAATTTCCATGCCAAGTGTTCAATTTACTTGAAATACTTTTTGATTATTTTTGGACCTTCTGACTTTTGTCCTTCCTTTCAGCCACGAGCATTTATGAACCTTAGGTGCTTCCTTCTCCTTAAGGATGGGACATCACACTCAATTCATCTTTGAACTTATTTGGATAAAGATAGATGGAATGAATCTTGTCTACAATCACTGAAAATAAAAGTTGTGGTATCCTTAGATTTACTGTGCAACACCTGAGTGTAACACACAGCCCAGTTTTATGTGACACAGCTATGTGACCTGCATTTAGCCTTTTTGAAGGATAGTATTGTCTTACAGGAGTTTCACAGAATCACAGAATCTGTCAGGTTGGAAGAGACAAGTGGGTTGTATGGTCCAACCTCCCTGCCTAATAATTCTGGTCATCCCAGAACACAGGATTGTGTCCAGACAGTTCTTGAATACCTCCAGGAAGGGACACTCCACACCCTGTCTGGGCAACCTGTTCCAGTGCTTGGTCACCTGCACAGGAATGAGTTCTTCTTCATGTTCAGGTGGAACTTCCTGTGCATCAGTTTTTGCCCATTGCCTCTTGTCCTGCTGCTGGGCACCACTGAGAAGAGCCTGGATCCATCCTCTTGGCACCCTCCCTTCAGATATTAGAGGGATGTTTGTACATGAAAACCATGCAAGATGGCAAATGTAAAAACAAAGATGTACATGAAATAGTTGAGATAGTGATAGTTGTGATCGAAGAGACTTGTGATCAGGAGAAAAAAGCATTGGCATGGAAATAGATTTAAAAAATGAGAAACAAAAGAAATGGAATTGAAAGACTCACTTAAACAATATTAGGTCCAACTCCAAAAAAATCCCAAAGAGAGTCAAATGGCACAATCTTGATAAGATTACCAAGCAAAAAGACAATTGCACACTGCAAGAGACCTAACCTGTGTGCTCGTGAAGCGAATCTGTCTCAATGCACTTGAACCACCAAACTGTGGAGGAATGAGACTGGCTTCCTATGTGAGTATGAGTTTGTAACACTGATTTTCAAGTAGCTGTTTCCTATGTAAAAATGGAGGTGTGGAAGTTAAAGCACTGCCTTACCTAGCAGGACACTTAAATATCATTCAGGAGACTCAGTGTTTTTTGTATTCAATTTTGTTCTTAACGGATTTTAAAAGCTTATCCCAGCATAGGAACGACTGAACAAAAAAGAAACATTGGGAAAAGAAACAATGTATACAGGAAAAAAAGTCTGAAGCAGCATGGAAGAGCTGAGAACTATTGCCAGCACCCATGGCTGCTGGAAGGTGCCCACAGATCTATTAACAATTAAAGAGCTGGTCTGCTAAGAGGAATGAGCAAAAGAGAGAGACAGGGATAGTTCCACAGTCTCAGGGATCCTCAGGGAAATTTGGATTTTTTTTCAAAGCCTCTGCCACAGTCCTGGCTGCATGCAAATGATTTACCTTTTCAGTGCTGTTTATCTTTGCACACTTTGCCTTTTTCTTGCTTGCGTAGCCCAAAAGGTACTTAGACTTAGGGTCTGCACTCCACTGAGTTTTGGCAGTGCATAGTACAGTCATGCTTCAATACAATAAATGACTGACATATTCATTTTTACATAGCATAAAATCCTACCATAAAGTTACATAAAGTTCTGGTTGGCTCTAAAAAGTTCTAAGATCAATAGAAATGAAAAAGAAAATTCCTGTCCATTTCCTAAGAGACATAAAATAGCTGTGGATTTTGGACATACAACAGTGATCTACCCAGCCTTTCATTATTAAGTACATTTAAGACTGAATCTGATTATTTATTTTTACTTTTATCTTTGCATGTTATTTTATATGTTCTCTTTAGTGTATAAGCTATCTAAAATCTCAAGTCTTTGAGCAGCTTGACTGTTAATTCAGGAATGCAAGAATACATTCAACTGACTAAATAGAAAGAAATTAATTCGTTATTGAATTTTTACATCTGAAGACAGACTGAATAAAGTGAGAATGAAAAGATGCTACAGGGTTTTGATTAATCTCCATAGTTTATTATGTGTGGGGGTGTGTTTGGATGTTTGTTTTTTGGGGGGGGGATGATTCTGGGGGTTTTGTTTGTTTTTTTGGTTTTAATAATAGTCTTACTGGAATTCTCACAAGAATATCCAAATGCATATTTGGTTTACAGCCAGAGGATGTAATAGTCCTGATTAAATTTTTACATCAGTTTTATGCTAGTAGAATCTCAACTTACTTAAACAGAGTTAGTTATTACATGCAGTAGAAAGCAAACTCTAGTTCAAGATATATTTTATTGCTTGAATAAAGAATATATTAGCAATGAAAATTATTAACAAGAACCTCTGTGCAGAGCTGTTACTCGCACTATCTGCAGTCCATCTCCATCGACGTATCTTAAGTGACCACTTTAAATCTTCTTCAAGTCTTCCTGTAGCTATTTCCCAGCATATACACTTTAAAAAAGAATAGTAAATGCTGAGCTGCAGCTTATTTTTGCTGCAATATTGTATTCAATCCACAATGGATTTTCCTTTGATATTTTTTTTTTCCTACTGTAGGATATCACCTTATACAAATACATGGCCTGATGCTGTTTCACACAAATGGGTAAAAAGATAATAACGAGACTTAAGAAATCCACAAGGAACTGCAACACATGACTTCACATCTTTGGAATTCCTAACTACTGGTGATTGAAAGCTCAAAGTGAATTAAATTCTTTATAAAAATTTTATCAGCCTTGGGATTCTCAGTATCACATTTTTTACTGTTTAATCATTTTTATCTGAATTAAAGCAGAACTGAAACAGACAGTCAAAATATAGTATGTCTCATAACTTTGAGCAAGGCAGCACAGAACTGCTTTCACTTAAGTAAATTTTTACCCATTTTATGCCAGTGTAATCATGAACACAATATGTTGTTGACATTGGAGGAAATTAATGGTAACTCAGAGCAGAACATAATCTCAATTTGATTCTCGCATGAGAAAAGAATTTTTGACCAAGATAAAACAGAGCTCATACTAGAATTGCAGATCCTTGATGGATCTTTAAGCAAGGAAAAGAAATATACATAAACTCTATTTTTTGTCTTCTTAAACTGCCCTCCAATTCTGAGTACAATTCTGAGTACCAAACTAGTATGTTAGATATGTCATTTTTTTCTCCACTGAAATAAATCTATAACAACTTGGGTTAAACAAAGAAGTCACTCACATTCATAAAACCATACAAACCAGAATGGAGTTGGCCCCTTTCAAATATGTAATTGACAGCAGGAAATGAATAAATTTAGAAATGTCACTTGTATATGAATTGTGATTTCACAGTGGTTAAGGAAAATCTTCAGATTTTTTTAATGGTACTTGAAATTTAACACCTGTAAAGGATTGTAAAGGCATAATAAGAGGATTCGCCATAAAATATTTAATTCTCTCAGAAGTTTACATTGAAAGTCTGGGATAATGGAACATTGTAAAGCCCATGGAACTAAATTATAATCCAAGTTAAGACAACTTGGGATTTCTCAACCCATCATTCAGAAACTGTCTTCCTCTCTTTTTAGCTGGACACCAATATCCTAGTTACCTACCCAGAAACTGCAACCCAGGATGTGTATTCAGGCCATACCCTTTAGATTGTTAGCTCTGTTGCACATTAATTTGACAACGCCCTTTTCATTTACCCTGATCTTTCCTGCCAAATAAGTATTTTTTAGTGCCTGTAGAAATAAAACAAACTGGTTTTGAGAAGGTGACATTTGAAAGTATAACTTCTACCTCTTTAACAACATATTTTTTGCTGGTAGATTCCAGATTCCAACAGGCAGGATAAAAAGTATAGGCTAGAAGATTTTAATCACAGTCAATCAGTCATAAAATTTTCCTCGTAAACAACATCAGGACCATCTATATGTTAATAAACTCTTACTTGCACAAACACTCCTGGAAAGCTGTTCTAAACCCTCACTGTTGTGATGATTAGAAGCTTATTTCTGATTTTATAGCCTTTTATTCTTCCTTGTGTCATTCACCCTTTGTTTTCTTCTTTCTTATTTTGGAATATAGACCTATCCTCTTAATGTAGTATCAGCTGCTATACGCAAATATATTTTTAATATAAAGGTTCATATTTAATGTTAATATTATTATGCTTAATATTTTATTTTAAAATTATTTTTAATTATTCTCATATTTTCAACTTCTGATCTGAAAATTTGTAACAAAATAATATTGCTATTAGTCAGTAAATAAATGTCCTTCTCCAAAAAATCAAGTTTTATGGGACAATTTTATAGTTTTCAAAGCACCCTATTCTTACTGTATACACCTCTCTTTCTCTACAGTAATTATACCTTAAAAAAGAGAAAGAAACACTCCTATTTTTGTACAAGACCAACAATGGAAACTTTAAAACATACTGCATCGTGAGTAATATCAGTACTGATCTTCTGCAACCATCTATGTAATTAATAATTCTTGAAAAAAATGTCATTTCTCTACTCTGATATTTCTCTATTCTGATTTATATAATTCACTCTATGTGCCAGCTCAGGTGGTGTGGGTATGGTTGCCAGAGCGGCTCCTGGATGATTGGACAGGGAAGCTTCTTTAACACTCTGTGAGGGACTGACATGATAATGGTAAATGACACAAAACAATTGTCCCTTTGCAGAGAGAGCAGCAACCTTGGCTGGGAGCAGGTTTAAACCTCCTGACCAAAGGGGAGGAGGAAAGGTTTTGGGTATGTAATGGCAAAATCTCTGATCTGCATATGGTAGAGGGAGTGAACACCCACCACCAGGGACTACAAATTGGGTTTTGAATGAGAGAAGTGACTCATGAACTCAGTTCTAACACTCCCCTCTGGGCTGAGACTGAGACAACTACAAGTGTTATTCCTTTCTGAGGGGGCATAACTGGTACAATTATGTTGATGTGACTGGCAGCTGTCATGTCATTAAAACATGTCATAAACCATCAAAGACGCCCTGAAGGGTCCCCACACTGATTTTCAGGGTCTTCCACAGGAGGACTGTACATCATCCACAGCATTGCAACAAACAGTGTAAAACTTCATCCCAGGGGAGTTACCCAATATTCCTATGTTAACCTAAGCATATATTAACCCATTGAACTTTGTGTTTTCTGGGCTTTTTCCCACTCCCAAGAGATCAAGACTACAACCACCACTTTGACCAAAGGACATCTGAATTGCAACAAGTAAATCTTGTTATCAGATCCGCAGATGGTGATATCTTTCTTCAGTGTTACTCTTTATGCTTTTATATCGCTATATTGCTATATATAATAATAACAAAAGCACTAATCGTTCAGGTTCATTTCACTCTAACCTGCCCCAGTGGATCTATTAACAAGAACCTGAGTTGCCCTCACCCTCAAGGGCAGGTCATAGCAAACTCTTGGCCCCTTTATGGTTTCTAGGTAACTTTGACGTTAGATGTTTGGTAGGGCATCTGATATTATGCCATGTGTTTGAACTGGCACTTAAAAATGAATCATTGAATGCTGAGATACAGTATTTCCCCCTGAATCTTAGCACCTATTATGAAAAATCCTTTTAAAAGATAATGAAGACATGGAGGGATGACACTTAAACACATATTATATTTAAGGCTTGAAACAAATACATGTTGAATCAGTGATCTTATTTAATAACATTTGTATCCTTTTTATTCCTTTTTAATGATGATATTTAACCTAAAATTTTGTAGATCAATGTCTCTTAACTTTAGACTTTAAGATAATAAATAGCAAGATTATTGACCAAGGGAAATTAAATTTTAAAAAATTAGATGCAATGTACTAAGTATTAATTTAAACAGACTTTTTCTACAGTACAAAGAATGATGTTTTTAATATATTCAGATTAAATTTTGAAATATTGAACTCTTATTTTCTGACTTAGCCGTTATTATATATCTTTCACAACTTACTGCCCAACACGTTGTGAGGGTTAATGATGTTGTATAGGTGCAGTATATAAAACCAAAGAGGCTGATAATCCAATAAGATACACAGTAGAAAATCAGGGAATATGCAAAACTTATGCAGTATTATAAATGGGGAAAATCTGATAATGGATAGACAAAACTTTATTGGAGCCTATCTTAAAGCTCATTTTATTTCTACCTGAGCTTTCATAGGAAAAAACAAACAAACTTGGAGAACTCCAAACCTGTTAAAAAATATAAATTCTGTAGACATTAGAAAATGAAAAGAAGACATTAATATTATATTATTACATCAATATTATTAGTCCTATCTTGAAAGTTCTTGGCTAATGAGCCTTTGGCACCATTTTGACAAAGTACAAAGGGTCCCTTTAGTGTAATAAAAGTATTTCTTTCTATGGATAAGCCCCAAGATGTAAGGGCACATTACCTAAAGAAGTCTTAATTTCTGGTATATTGAAACAATTTAATGAGATGAAGACTTCATCCAGAAAGCTGCTCCCACTTCAGAAAAACAAAGAGACAAACTAGAGTAATATCAGGGCCAAAATGGAAACCAGACTGGTATTTTTTTCCTTAAGCAAGCCCCACAGGAGTACTCCCCAGAGCATTGCAAATAGAGGTGTTCACAAAGCCAAGGAAGTGGATATCAAGCGACATGAAAGGTGTATCACCTTGGATATCCAAAGTTATCAGATTGTATCCTATCACATGGAAGACAGTAGAAGACATCAGATTTAATTGTTCACTATTGGTTTGTAATGAAAAGAAGTTAAATGTGTATGAGCTCTGTCAAAATACTTGAGTGGTTGAATCTCACTTGTATGCCAGAATTTGAAAGTCTCAGAATATCAGAAGTTTTTATGACTAAGATAAGTAAGGACTTTATTACTGGCTTCTGAAGACAAAGCTTAAATATTTCTTGAAGAATATATGTGACTTTCAGTAATATTTTTTACATACTCACACTTAGACATATACACATAGATGATTTTTAGCGCTCTGTTAACCTGCAGGATTTGCATAAGCTTCAGAACCAGTAAGGTTTCCCAAAAGTACTTTGTCATACAGTATATTGTGAACATAAATCATAAAGTTTGAGCTAATAGCTGCAGTCACCTTGATGCTGAATTAACAACAATGGGGCAAAGTGGGCTGATTTCATGAAAGCTTTCCGGCCCTGCTCTAGGCAAAGAATGATATGTGAAAGAGATTTGATGTTATTGTAGGAAATAAAACTAGATTACAGTTTTCCAGGGCGGGAAAAGGAGCTTTAATTCAGCATCACAAACACAAGCACATGGGGTTTTTTGTATGAAAGCACTCTTATTTTAATCCAAAAGGAACTATTTTTTTAAAAAGTAGGCCGATAACAGAAGTGCCTTTTGTTTGGTTTGAAAAGTGTATTACAAACAATAAATGCAAAATGCATCTGACATACCAAACTTATCCTGTCAAAAATATGTTCTTGTGGAAACACAACAGCCCATTAAGTGTTCACTCTAGGTTACTACCCCTCTAAGAGTTAGCAACTGAAGTTTTTTAACTCACTTTCAAAATGTTGTACCAAACAGCGTAATAAGTAATATTCTTATAGAACTACTCTGAAACTTTAGAAATAAAGCTTTTTCCCTATTCATCCTTTGAACAACTGTGTTGAATATCAGTTTTACTCAATTCTTTTAGCATTTTGTTAGCATCCTGATCCTGTGACTGATATGGAATCAGCATATGGCTAACATTTCTTCATGCGTAATCAATGAACTTCAGACTTTCATCGAACAACATCTACTCCTATCAATCAATATTCACTTTCTTCTTCAAATCATTATGTTCTCCAAACAAAGTTTT
>VZTB01000669.1:65067-100904 GCA_013397245.1 Thryothorus ludovicianus
TGAGATTCAATAAATGAGGTTTGTCAGCCTACCTGAAACTAAGGATATTTACAGTTGTCAGCAACAACTACAGTAAAATTATCATCTGTCCCATTCTCCATCTTCATTATCACCAGAACATGATGTCATTTATTTTTTTCAGTCAAAACCTTATTCTATAGTCCAAGTAAAATCTACATTAAAAAACTTTATTTTCTGATATCCATATGGCTTACACAATCAGAAATTATTTTTGAGAAACTTGGCAAGAATAGGAGGCATTTAAATGTTTTTATGTTGCATAAATAACTAAGAAAAGTTATCAGATTTTCAAAATTAAATCCTCCCAGAATCAAATATCTAAAAGATTTTTACAGATTTTGTCACCTTTTTAACTGTTTTTGTCTCTCAAAATAGACATAATCCTACTAATATAACATGAAATATGTTTCTAGTGAACAGGAAGTTTCTGCCAAGATTTTTATAGTTCTTTAGGTCCTTTCTATGATATTTAAGGGAACTATTTATTTTCTTTTTAAAAATCACCAAAAGAACTATTTCTTTTAGTCACCAATTTCCCACTGAACTTCATGTAACACTTTGCTTAAACTTTTTTCCATTTTTAAACTAAGAACTTACTTTTATGATATCTGTCCAATTCTCCCACCAATATTTATATAGAGATAGTCTTTCAAAACCCTTGGTGCCTGTATAACTGAATAGCAGGTAAAGTTTATGGATGAAATTACTGAAGGAAAGAACCATAAACAACTATGTGTATGATCCCAATGTACCCCTCCAAGCTGAATTTGCAGCACTTTCACAAGCTGTCAATAGGTCTCCGAAACTGCTTTAAAATCAAAAGACAATGGATACTCCAGGTAATGTCTACTGAATTTTGTGAATTGGAATTTTCTATGTTAGTGGTTTAAATTCCACATTTTCAAATTTCTTTTTTGTTTTGTAAGATATGGTTGTTGAATGTAGTCATAAAATTTTCTAGTACTAATTCTCATGTTAATTAGTCAACATGTTTTGTAAGTTTTCCTGAGGGATGTAAACAGAGCTGCAGGTGATTGTAATGACAGTATTTAGGCATAAGGATGCATCACCAATTTTTTAATTTTATTTTTTTAGTTATATTATAACACTGTTTTGCTTCAGAGAGCTTGTCATATTTGTAAGAATGCATCCCTGAATGAAAAAATAACATTGCCAGCAAGATATGACCTATGGTCCAGTTGATTCTACATGAAACACTTAACCTTGAACTTCATAGCAAATAAAATGTGTTATATATAGAAATTGTGCAATAGTTGGTCTATAAGTTGGAAAGTTACTCTTTTTGAAAGCTTTTAAAGCAAAGTGTTCTTAATTGAAAAGTCAGATGAAAGCAAAATTAACTTTTCCTATCATGTTTCCTAGTTTAGGGTCAAATATTGACATTAAACAATTAATCAAATTTTGTGGTCTATTAATTAAATGTAGTTGCTTATAACATAAGAAGTTCCTGACAGCAAGATAAAACCAACTTACCTTTCCAATGGAAGTAAAATAATATNCACTAACCATAGCATACAGATTTAAGCCCACCATGGGGATCATTTTTCCGGACTCCCTTGGGAATCCTACCCTGTAATCCTCTCTTGCCGCTTAAATCATCAGTGAGATACCTAACTTCAGGATCCTCCACTACATCCTGAATTACACTGATTCTTATGGCCTACCCCTAGCATTCCCCAGTCTGAGTGTCACCATCACCAGCCAATGTTTCCTTGGGGCAGAATAACAGATATAATATCAATTACAGACAAAGATTCAGATGACAGTGGCTGAAACACTGGGATTTCCAAGCAATGCAAGGATAATTTCAGCCCCATCCACGGCTCTTATCTCTCCTTAAAAACATATATATTTTAGAGGGTATATGTACATCTTGAACCATAAGAGGACTGTTGGTAAAATATGGTACATGCCATATGGTATGCTGTGCATGGCAGTATGCAGAATATTACATGTTAGGGTTCTGAGATTAAGAAAGGAATGTAGAACTCCCCTGGGACATCTAAGTGTCCTGGGATAGCTTTTGGATGATTTAGGAAGTGAGTTTGGACTGGGGATATGAGTTTAGGACTCCTTGCTACTTGTCACCTACTGCAAAGTGCATTTCTAATGTAGTATGAAATCCCAGCACTGGGAAAATACAGTGCTGAACAACTGCTGTGGAGTAATGGTACAGACACAAAACAGAGCCGCTGGGCTAGTTCTGTCAAAATCTGAGGGGCTCAATACAGAATATTGCATTTTTAAAACATCAAGCTGTGAGTCCAGCCTCTGGGTCTGCAATGTGATTCTCTGCATAACAGAGAGGAATATTTGCAGGTGTCAAACTGGACTAGGGAACTAAACGGGATGTCAGTTAAATGCCTAGGGGAAAAACTGGCTTGAGAAATATGCAAAATGTGTTCAAAAGCCTATGAACATTTCCTTAGTTTGCAAAAAAGGCACTTACCTCAGATAAGATTTCATGATTCTGATCTCTTATGTCTCAATGTATGCGCCCTCCATACACCCTAGACACAGCAGACAAATTAGATAATTTCCTAAGCAGTTTCACAGCTAACACAAAGTTAACAGTAAACATCTGTCAGTAACAGTTCTGAGGTCTGGTCTTCTTCTTTAACGTATTTGAACCTACTACCTTTTAATATTAATTTTTAATTATATAAGTGATAAGATCTTTACCCAGGAACATGGACCAGGACTAAGAGACTTCCCTAGGGCTGTTTATAGACAGGCAGGGAGGATATTTCTCAGGAAGGTAGAAAAAAAACTCAAGTATAAAAAAGTGAATTGGATTCCCTCCTGCTAATGAGTTCTCAAACCACAATGTTGGATGAAACAGCACTATCATTTATCACAGGCAAAGCCAAACTCAAGAGACTCAGCAGTGAGAAGGCACACAGGTTTGGAACCTACAGGTAATCTTACGGTGTGAATCTCAGTCATTTTTGAGGAAGAATTAATCATTTAGGTGAAAAAACCAGTGTTTCTGGGCATGCAGGGGAACATACCTTTAGGTAAGTTGAAAAGATTCCCAGCACTTAACTTAAAGCAAGAAGATATCTATCTGCACAGAGGAATAAATGCATCCATCAAATCTCTACTGTGACAGTAACAGGGAAATGCAGCTATATTTAAAGGATTGCATAAGAAACTTGCAGGTATCCTCATCTTTTCGATGGAAACTAGCTCCAGTATAAAACTAGGCTTCATTTGAAGCACCTAGATGAGTTACAAATGAAAAAAAAAGATTCTTCCAGGTGAAAGAAGGATTCTTTTACCAGGACATGACCAGTGCATGGCAGGATGCAGAAGGAAAAGCAAAAGATTTGGTGCCTCTGATTTTAGATATATCAATGGATAAACAATTGACAAATGAAATATTTCTTCGGAACACGTACATAAAACGTTTTTGAAATTAGAGCTATAGATACGAGAAAAAGGTACTGTGTCATTGATCATGGATCCTGATAAATTTCACTTATAAGGTAATGTGTATGGAAGAGTCAGGCTCCCACAACACAGGCTTTTAGGTTGTTCTGCATGTACAGGATGGTACCCTAAAGTTTGTATTTTTTCTTCTCATTTTTGTTCGGTATGAGAATCTCAAAAGGAACCTCCCTCCTTCCCTCACTTCTTTCTGCAGGACAAACTTGATGTTTCCCCTGTAATTGTTTAGAGGCTTGACAATCTTCACTTCTCCTGCTGAACATGTGGTTGGGCACACCTCAATGACATCTTCAGGCATAATCAGTCTCCCATGAAGTCCTGAACACTGGGAACTGACTCACCATTTGGAGAGAGAGTGAGATTTCATCAACAATTTAGAGAGAAAGTAGGAAGTGAGTCATTAATATAGGATCAAAGTGCAGTCCTGTTGAAGTTATGTATCTATTCAGTTACTGAGTTCCATATTATGAGAATATGTTTTTCCACTGCCTCTAAATCAGGAAGACGGTATTTCCAACTTAATAGTGTAAGCCAAGCAATACTGAAGTCAATGGAGGTTTCTCCAAACACTTCAGCAGGCTTTGGATGCAGTGGTAATATGCATTGCTGAGCTCAAGGGTAAAAAACTCTTCAGATCACAGAGAAACAAAAATATTTTTAAATATTTCTTTTCTATCTTATTGATGGTCCCACATATGCTTTCAGAGATTAAGTGCATGTATAGATAGTGTGTTACATCATATATTTTAAACTAATTGACTGTTAATTATTCAGAATTTTTTCCTATATACTGATTGTCATTTAATATTTTGCTGATTCTCTCTTAATTGGTGAATTAATCACAAGACAATTTGTATTATAAACTATGACTTTTACAACTTAGAAAAAAATCTCAGACTATTTGTCTGTTGGTTTTAGCTACATATATCACTTATGTATTAAAAATTAATAAACTAATTAAAGCAGATACATAAGTTATTAGAAACACTAACATTTACTTAAATTTTAACCACAAACCAAGAATTATTTGCAATGTTGTCTACAAACACTAACTAATAAAATACAACTTGGAAAATTTCCTTTCTCTTCTGATTCAGTTTATGAAAAAAAAAGAAACGGCTAAATTCATGAAATAAATTATTCATCAACAGCTATTTGCTAAGCTCTGTTAATTAAGCAGTAGGTTAATTACAGAATAGAATTATATGTGAAGGGACAACTGGGGAATCCTGCTTGTGAGTGAAGTGTCCTGGGATTGAACTGAAGAAGTGTTTTCTCCTCTCATCAACTGAGAGATGCTGTTAATTATTCCATGTATTGAGCACATTAAGAATTCAAAATCCAATAAAATGCCAAGGAAAAGTGTTTCCATTGGAGTTTTTCTTTTTCAATTAGCAGTAGACTGGGAATTCATGTGGTACCTCATCACTATTCTTATTATCTATTTTTAGTTTCCTTTAAGGAGCCATTTTTCTTCCCTAAATCAATTAACAGTCAAGCCATTGCACCCATAGGTAAATGTAGGTCATTCTAAATAAATGGGAAAACTGTTTAAATTACTGGATCAATGTTCACTTTTGAAATGCTTATCAAATCTCAGTACACTGTGCACCTTTAAGACTGTCAAGGCCAGAGTTTTAGCCAAGATTCCCAAAGGGATGAAGACAATTACAAGTTCAAGAAGCTTAAAATATTTTGTAACCTCACTCACAGTTCTTCTTATCTGCAGAAAGAAAAGTGAGCAGGTGAATATAATAGATGAAGGTATATATATGCTTCAGATAAGGGTTACACCTCAAGGAAAAAGGTTGTTAAGAGCTTAATACTTGGTATTGTTAGCTGAGTTTTTCAACAGAAACCTAACTCTGGCCTCCACTATCACATAAGCAGATTTATATGCTTCAACAGACACTACCCACTGTGTGCACAAGACTTAGAGGATATATTCTTTCTATTATCTTCTTTCCAAATGAAACACATTTGTCTATTTTGACTCTTTAATCCTGTTTAACTGTTAAATAAAAAAATTTTTGCTTTTTTTCACTGGTGCAGCTAAATCCAGCAAGTGGAGTACAGGCATAACTTACTGAGAGTCTTTTCTGTAAACAATGATGACTTTATTTAGTTTTGAATTCTTTCTATAGGAATTACGAGAATTGTATGGAATATTAAAAATATAAAATACCAGTAACAAATACAACATCTTAATTTTTTCTTTAATTTATCTTCGTGTTGGTGGATTACATGGGAATCTATTTCATCCTCTGATCAGCTAGTCTATACACACTTTTCTTTGCTGCTACTCCTAGACACATATATTCCCAAATTTAATGAGAAATTACTTTCACTAGCCTTCAATCTCATGTTATTGAACTTTGACCTGACAATGTTTTCTTGCTTCTATTACAACCATTGCAGTTACCTGGTTAATCTGTATAAATATCTTGATTTTTCATGCTATGAATGATGTTTCTCAAGTCTTCTCAAATCAATATTAAAAATGGCACCAGTGTTCTTATCTTTTTGTACATTTCTCTTTGAAGAAAATAATCATTCAGACTATTTTCAGGATTGAGACTTTAGGAATGCTTTGACTAAAGTACCCTCTTATGCCGTACTTCACTGTAAAGACACACAAAATCACATTTTTCTGAATAATACACTGGGGTTTCTTTTTGCAAAAGGTTTATTCAGCACCATTGATACATTTCTTACTAAAGTAATCTCCTCTATACCAATTCAGAACTTGAATGCAGGGCTAAGATAACTCTGAACGTTACAGCAAGGTTCTTTCAGCATCTACATATATCGTGCACTCTTAATGTTTCTTCCAGTTCCTTGATGAACTTCCAGCTCACAGCCTACAGCCAGAAATACCCTTTTTTCACCTGGAGTTCCCAGTCACTATTATTTACTGAATGAAGAGCTCAGAAGCTTATTTAGTTCAGCGACAGATGCAAGCAGAAGGCCGAATTCCCCCCAGTACTGTTTGGTACAGTGCTACTCAGAGCGCTCAACTCAAAATAGAATGGAATGTTGTCAAATGTTTATGAGCAGTGCTGCCATGGATGAATGAATGCACTGACAATTGTAATGAGAATAGATTCTGATATTTACATGCATCTAAAATAAATTTAATTGATCAGAAGAGATTATATATTGTAGTCGTTAATCTTAATTTAAAGGTAATTAAAGGATACTGAGATCCCAGGCAACAGCCACAAGACCTTTATTAATTAATCTCCTGAGTAGTCCTCATGCATACTGAGTGGTAACTTCCTCTTTGACTTCATTTTGTCCCAGCGGTGGCTTAAACTTGACATTGCACCGCGCGCTTAAACTGCACAACAGAAAACCCAATCCAGCTGCTATGGGGTTTAGGATGTTCTGCACAGATTTTTTTCTTTATTGGATGAAAACTATTATTCTTGTCTTCTGGAAAAGAAATTATACCATTATTTATTTCACAGATTTCAGGGAGCTTCAGTAACTCATACTCAGGACTGATACAGGTGTATTTGAATCATTCACCTCAACTCTTCTCCTAATTTCTCAGCTGTTTGGTCTGTTCAAATATCACTTTGATTCTCTGCAAATATCTATATATTTGAGCTCCTTTTACATGCTTCAAATCAGTAGTACGTAGCTTGAGTTCCACCTTATTGGGATTTGAAAAATGTTTTCCTTTTGTAACCCTTCACAACAGTTTCTTGATGCAATAACATTTTATTTCAAGAAATAAGGGAATAGAATATAAGCTGCATATTTCAGAGACTTACCTTTTAGAGGAGGCCACTGAAAATCTCTAACAGAAAGAGGGATATGAGCTATATGATGCATGTCCTTTTTAATAAATTTAATAAACTTTAAATTTACTCTTTCTGTTACCACTGGAGCTTACACAGTGGTCAGATAGATGAGCTTTAATGCAATTAAGTAGCTAAATCAGTATTATGTCTTGATGAAAGTGTAAAAAGTGTAAAGAAAACAGTGTAGAAAGATGCTCCTGGGTCAACCACAGGATCATTTTTTACTTCCTTTAATATAGATCCTTTCTCTTCCTAAACTCATCTGAATTAAAGCCAATGCATTGGTAGTTCAGAACTGGAGCTCTTGGTCTCTACTGGTCGGGTTTTCCATGGGTGTGCTCTGATTCCAATCAAGTGTGGCAGCATCTGCTCATACTTTTTGATGTGCAGTGATGGCATGTGTTAAACAAAAGGCTAAGCAATCCCTGTTTCAATAGTGTTTCAATCCTTTTTCTGCTATAAGCACCTTTTGTATCATCACTTAGAAATTCAAAGTGATTCTTTCTTCTGGCAAACTTCCTTTGCTGGAAACTGAGCTACTTGATAGATTCAATTCCATTAAGGTAGTATTGATGAAAACTACATTGGGAACAATTAAAAACAGTTTCTGACACATTTTCTCCACTAGTCCGTAGACTACAACAGCTGTACAACCTAGAATTCCTTAACTTCCAAAATCTTATTATAAGATAGATTGGTTTGTAAGATCATTCAAAAGTGATGAGAAAACCAAGCAGTACAGGCAGCTGTAGCCATGCCCTTGTCTAATTTGTCTGTCACTTACAACTCCATATTCAATGCAGTTTGGATCAGCTGCTCGTTTTCTAGTGTTCATATGTTCTGTGCAACTAGGCTTTCTCTGAATCTGCACACACAGTCTCTTGCCATCTGTTTCTGATCTTCTGGCATGGGAGTTTAGTTCTGTTGCTCCAGCTCATTTTATCCTGAGTTCCACCTTATTGGGAAGGCACAGAAAGACAACAAAGTACTATGCAGCTATTTGATAATAATCAAATTTTATTTGAAAAAAGAAATTTTAACTCTAAGTATATATTTGACTGAAAGCTTTGTGGGTCACAGATTTTTATCAGAGTTTCCCAATCCTTTGGGAAAGGATCCAATCCTTCCCAATCCTCATAATTTTCTTTCTTGTGAGTTGCTAAGGTGATCTGCTATGAGTAGATGAATTTTGTTTCCTATGCTCTTCAACAATGAGTTTGAAGAAATCTTTATTTCTTATTCAAAATTAGACATCAAATACCAATACTGCCATTTCCTCACCTTTTTCCAGAACCATACAAAGAATTTAAAGAAAAATTATATTTTAAAAATATATAAATATTTGTACTGCAAGTTCCTGGTTTGATATTTTAATCAGCTCTATGAATTAGAAATGTTGACCTTGAAAACTTTGATACTAAAAAATATCTGCATTTATACAACATTAAAAAAAGAGAAAATGCATTCATTGTGGTTGATGATGTCAGTGAAGTAATGTTAAAAATTATCATGTTTACTGTTTGATGGTGAGTGTTGAGTTTGATTTATTGTCCTCATTCCAGCAATTCCCCTCACTGATTTAAAGTAAATCAGGACTGAGAAAGCACAGCTATCAAGTCCTTGCACTTTCCAAGCCTCTGGTGAGAACAGGGTTGTTGTACAAGAGCAAGTTTTACATTCTCTTTGCAGCTAATTGTTCTAAAAACTAGTTTAACCAGGACATAGCTGTCCTGGTTTAACTTCATTGGATAGTTTTGAGGTATTGACATGTGAGTAAACCAGAGTAAACCAATGAAAAGGGCTGATGCACCTTCATGAATGCACATTTTTGGGTGAGATTCCAGAAATCTCTCTCTTTTAGCTTCTGGTGGAGGAGAGGTAAGAGGCCCAGCACAGCTTCTTCCAATGGCTGGGCCTGCAGAGTTCCTTCCCTCCTTGTCCTGTCCTGGCACTCCTGGCCAGACAAAGCAGGGAGAAGAGGGAGAGAGCGAGCCACAGCAGCTGCCAACATGAGCTCAGCTGAGCTCTGGGAGCAGCCATGGCCACAGCTCGGCAGGGAGAGGGCAGCTCAGCTCCAGCTCCCAGGCAGGGAGAAGGGAAGCTGATAAGATCTGAGCTACCTTCTTCAGCCCTGCAACCTGTGCAGAGAGTGACCCACAGCTGGAACTGAAACTGCAGCTGTCCTCTGGAGATCTTGGCACAGCTCCAGCATAGCTTTGATTCCTCACCTGACTGCTCTGGCCAGGCTGCTGCCCTCTGTTAACCCTTTCAATGCAAAAGAGACCTCCAAACCTCATTGTCCCTTGAATGAGAGATAAAGAGAAGACAGACATGTCAAAAGAACTGCATGAAGATATCAAAGTCAGACAAGAAGGAGCAAGGTTCGTGATGGAAGGAGTATGGGAAGCTGCTTTTAAGCTGAAAAATCTCTTGTAAGCTGCGGTGATTGTAATACATTGAAGTATTTCCTTTAAACAATAGAGAAGTACGGGGAGATGGGAAGTTCAAATAGCAAACCTGAGCAAAGGAATGCAATGTTAAAGTGAACCAATGTTGAAGTGTCTGTAATTCCATGAGAAGTCTGAATAGAAAGATGAAGTGATAAAGACTCTTTGCCCCCGAGAGAAGAAGAGAATCTCTGTTCCATGGAATGAAGATGATCTCAAAGACAGATAAAGAGAACCTTTACCTTGAACAACCTATTTTTAGAAATAAACCCCATACGTCAATGTGGCCCAGAAGCACAGCTGTAAAAGAGACTGTGATCATTGGGAGGGGCATCATGAATGTGGACTTTCCAGGCAGCAATTATTCATGAAGATTGACACCACAAGAGAACTGTTTTCTTGTGGGAGCTAATGAGAGGTGCTTCTCTCCCCAAGTGAACTGAAGAAAGACTATTTTATTGGTGGAAAACTGACTGAGAATTCTGGGTGTTGTTTTCTGTACATTGTCAGTCAGAAAGAAAGAAGGGGTGAGGAGGGAGGAGGAATGTTCTGAAGGTTACATTTTAATTCTTGTGGAGTTTTTTCCCCTTTCAGTGTTATATTAAAAGTTTTATTACTTTTAAGCTTAAGCCTGCTTTGCTCTTGATTGAGAAATTTTTAATTGGCAAACCTAAACTACAACATTATTTGGTGCATTAGCTGGGAAATCAAACTAAACCTGCGACAATAGCTACATACCAATTATAGTCCAACTTCCTTCTAGATTGCTATTACATGAGTTTTTGTATAAATGCATATATATATATACATGTTTATATACCTAGAAATGCTTTTAAGTGTGTCAGTGTCTATGCATGTACATCTCTGTGTGTGAATATTTATTACTCTTCTTAGTAGTACATACGGAGTCCAGCTCTAGAAAACTGACTGAATTCCCTTCTCCCACAAGCATTACTGACAGAATTGTCAATTATTCCCAGCATGGAATCTTAATTGCCAATATGTGAGCTGGAAAGAATCCAGGTTTATTAGCAGATTTCAGGTTCAGTTTGCATATAATTTACTAGCAAAGGTACATCACTGTAGGTCAGACTGTCATTCTGAAGCTCTGTAGTTCTTTCTTCTGGTCTGATCTATATTAGTTGTGCTGACCATCATGCAGAACAATTTTCAATCCCACTGTTGCAGCGTTTTCCCTGTCAAACCATGAAGAGACTATTAACACCTCTCTGCTGGAAGCACATAAAATAATCATGGGAACTGTTTATGTAAATTCAGACTAACTCAAGCCTCTTTTTTGTTTCGGAATAATTACTGGTTCAAAATATCAGCATGTGTTAAGAGATCAGGATTAATTTGTAAGAGCTGAATGACAATATTTCCAATGGCTTATTAAACACTAATTAGGTTTAAAATGGTGTGACTCTACACACACTTGTGTGCATCAAGAAGTTTAAACATATGTTTTATAAGTAATGCAGGTTGTAAGGTTATGAAGTTTAATATCACTAGGGGATATCTTACCATATTTGATAACAAGTGACACCTTCAATTCTGTATTTTTTCAGAACTGGAACAAAAGATTTAGTTCTTTTGTTTTTTAATAAATAGTTAGCTTAAATAATATGAGAGTCTACTCATCTATCTGCACTTTCAACTTTATAAATAACAGGATTTTCTTCAATGTCTGCCTGGGAGCCTAGACAAGGTAGAGTTCCCAGTAAAGTATAAGATGAGAAAGTGTAATGTAAGAGAAGAATAATTATTTTCATATTAAAAATGCTGGGATTAAATTTTGAGTCATTTATTCCTGCATCAGTTAACAAAAAATAAATGGAGAAAGGAGGAACACAGAAATGAAAACAGAATTCAAAAATAATCCTAGTAAATCTGCTGGAATGCAGAACATTAGTTAAAAGCAATAAACTTGAATAATACCAACTACAAATCTAAGTGCATGGCACCTGAAAAGATTATCTGTTAGCTTAGCACCTAGAGCATACAATATATCACAAAGCCTGAGTTCAAGTCAAAGATAACACCAAAGACCTTGCACAGTGCAGTGTGTTCTGACATTGCAGGGCAGCCCTAGTTAATTGCAGATGCAATGAAAAGTTGAGCAAACAAGAAGCTTCTGAAAGTATTCATATTTGCTTAACTCTTTTACAAGGTTGTTCAAACCCAAAAATATTGTCTCTGTAACAGCAAATATATTCTCATGACCAGAACACTGACCCTTTCTTCACAGCTCATGTGAATTTAGCAGATTGGGTGCAAGGTCCAGGTTCTATTTGTGTCTCATTCCCTTGGGTTATTTTGAAAAGCAGAACTATATTCTAGCCCTGCTTTGTTGATAAAATCTGATTTGAAACCTTCAGTTTTTTTAAAAAATATTAAGGGTTTTGACATTTCTGCAGGACCAGGGCTTACATCAATCTTACCAGAGCTACCTCTCCCATATCACAGGTTTTGTTCAATGTTTAATCTACTTAGTTCCCAGTACGCACTGTTTTTTTTTCCACCTGTTTCTCAGCTTTCCTTTTTTAAATTTTATTCTTTTTTACATGTACCTTCCTGCTGAAGAAGTCTGGGCTACTATAGATGTCTGATGATGAGAAATCTGCTCAGCAGCTCTCTTCTAAATATTAACCTTGTATGAAAAGCAGATAGACATTCCTTTGCAATGTTACACTTATCAAATAAAAGCTTACTCTGTATGCTGTTCTAAGTACGTTTCCTCCCATAGCTGAATACAGAATGACTGGTTATAGGAGATTTGAAAGTGTACTATTCTGAAAGTGCTATTTTAGGAGAGAAAAGAACATTCATGTACTTTTGCCACTAATCTACTGTGAAAGTGTATGTTATTTGAGTTAATTAAACTTGAATTTGGTTGTTTTTTTTTTTTCTTATAGCCCCTATTTGCTCATAGTCACCAAGAGTAACAAGCAGCATCTCTGCCCAAGCCTGTCTGACATTCACTGATGCATCACTCAGCATTTTCTGCTTGAACTTTTAGGATTAAATCTTAGCTTTATTTAGGTTTATGTGAGTTTTGTCATATTTCCTAGGTGAAGAATTTGCCCTTAAAGATTTCAGCTGTGTACAAAAGCTAAGGGGTAAATTATGGGACAGTGTGAATGAAAACTTGGTTCTGCTGAAAGTCTGTTGGCATTTTGCCTATGAGCTCAAGAAACACAGCAGGATGTATTTTATAAACAGAAATTGTCTGCAATTCTGCATTTGAGTGTGGCATGCTAAAGGTGTAGAATTTACATATATTTAAATAAAACTTTGCATTTCTTTCAGAATTTAGCTGTTTTATCTCAAACTCAGCTCCATCCAACAAAAAAAAATATCATGTAATGACTTAAATGGCATTTAAGGCTTAAAGTGTCCCATCAATTTATATGGTTTTATTCTAACATCACACTGGATATAAGTCATCTGAGTTTTAATAATGTGTGTGTTAGTTCACTTATTCCACTGCCATATCATCCAATGTGTATTCCATGATATCTGGCTGGTAGTTGTCTTTACTGGAGCTTGACTAGCTTAGCTAGGGTCATTGAAGTATGTTGTCACACTTTAATTGGTTCTCTCTGGTTCCATAATTGCTCTTGTCACAGATCTGTGGGGTACAGGACCCCACTGAGACCTACCCTAAGTCTAGATGTGATATAAGTCAACATTATGTATATTTTAGTTTAGGTAAAACACATAGAGTTCAGGATGTTTAGGGTCCACAGGGTGTCTAGTATCTGATCACTTATTGAATCAGACACAAAGAGATGATAACAGAAATTTTTACCATCTAGAAAAGTTTTGACTGAATGAAAAGTTGTAAAAAGCATTTCAGAAGAACTTCCTCCAGAGTCATGTGACTGTTGGATCCATGTGCTACCGTGTATCCTAAATATAGATGTAACACTTTTTCAAGCCATAGTCACAGACTGCCTCGGAGAGTTACTGCTGTTTTCCATCAAAGTTGTTCAGGTGTATGCTTCAGGTTTTGACTACTTTCAATTTTCATTTCTAATTTTTTCTAGATTTCCTTAGGATTATAACATATATGGTTCCATTGTCCTTCCATTAATACTACAGAACTTTGTGACTGCTAAATCATTCCTTTCTACTACACACTTCCTCTAAATATTTAATCACAAGTGTTTAATGTGTGAGTTTATGGGATTTTCAATTTCAATAAATTATTTTATGTGACATTTAACAGAAAGAAATAGATTAATTACTAAAAAATGCTAATAAAATGTGTGCATTACTATCAGTAAAATAGATATGAAAAAACTCCAAAAATTATCAATTCATAAATGGAGAAAAAAAATTGCCTTTTTTATTCCTGAGAGTAAAGTATAATTTTATAGGTTTTCAAAGCATGTTATAGTATAACTTGCTGCTTTTACTATTAAGTAGCCTATATTTTTGTGAAACAATTTATAAAATTTTAAATAAACAGTATTTACTTTTACCCCCCAGTACTATATGCATAGAATCCCTTGTTGTTAGAATATATTTAGTCATCAAAACTAGTAATTTGCAAGCAGCGACATTCAGCAGCTGATTGAAAGAAATGTTTTTCAAATAGTCAAAGAGGATGTAATAAATCAATGGATACAAGATTGCAGTTCTGAATATAATCTCACAGGAATGTAAGGAAAGTATCAGTTCATGCCTCAGTCAATAATGATGTGGACTGTAGATTTTAGGACAAAACTCATCAATATATTTTATGCTCTAATGAACACTTTTTCATCTTTCAAGAGATCAAAAAGAAATGGATGGAACAGTGTTGTATTCACAATATAAAAAAGAGTTGGAGGGGCTTTATGTTTCATAAGAGAAGACTTTCAGGTAATTAATTATCAATTTCTACAATGTTAAAATTAATTGGCACTACATCATCCTAATTAAATTCAAGGCCAACGGAATCAATTCTAACCAAAGAATTGCATGACCACAGCTCATAGCCAAACCCACAGTTTTCCATTTATTTTCTGTCTAAGCTTCAACATTAGGCATAGTCTTAAAATGGATTGGTATTCTCAAGAATCTGCGATGAGAGAGGTATTTTGATGCATACAGTAAAAAGGAAAAAACAGTATGCAACAGGGAATAATTTGCATGTTTATGTGTCATGGAAGACTATTTTAAATAACTCATACTTTTAGTGATTTTTTGATTTTTTGGTTATTCTGACCTTTCTGATAAACAGCATTGACATAAGATTGAATAAATGTGTAATATCTCATTATCTTATTGATACCACTGCCAATTCTAGTCTCAGGAACTGGAAAGGGGACAAGGAAAAATGATGGCATTTTCAATCCACTGGACTATGATTTTCATCGGTTTTATTCTCCTGAAATGTATTTCAGCACAACGTGACTATGTATGGAGACACATGAACATTTTCTTTCAGCTAATGGAGCAAAATATTGGCATTCAACATGCGATTTTAAAATATATTAAATATTTAAAAGATTATTTAGTATATGAATTTTAAAAGAACTAAAAACTTCACAAATGTACTCAGCATACATATGTTCCTGATAAACCATAACACTTATTTTGTTTAAAAGCATAATGAGAAACATTCCTCTTTTTATAGACATCAAACTCAAAATCATAGACTAAGAACTTTCTTCCCAAGGAAATAAAGAGAAAATTAATTCCAAACACAAATATTTGCTCCTATTTCTTGGTTTCTGATCCAGGGCAAAATTGCAATAATATTTTTCTTACACAGTGAATAAATCATTATAAATCAGCTCTATATTTCAGCATTTCAGAGTAGTTTAAATCATTCTCATTGCCAAGCAACCTTTAGACTGGTGTGAGCTGCGGGCTGGAGCTGTCCCTTGCAGGGGCAGGATCTTGCCTGGCTCTGAACCCAGGTCTGGGATGTTCATACCCAGAGTGACATCTATCTCATCTGTGGATAACCCGGAGATCCCTTTCCTTCCCCTTCTTTCTCCTCCAATGGCTGTTTGATAGCTATGCAGCACTGGCAGGTACCCTGGTCATTGCATCTGGAACAAGCATAAACTGAACTGTAGATGCCCCTTGCAGGATCAAACCTATCAATTTGTTCAGAGAATTCCTAGCTTTGAGACAAAAATGGTTTGTGAATGAAAATAACCCCTGGGTTTGGTTTCTATGGTTACTACTGCACTAAAGAAAACAGCAATAGTCTCATTTATTTATTGATTTATTTCCTATTAAAATGTTGCTTGAAAAATCCAGAGACTATCACTTTTGGGACCATTTTATACCTGTTTAATTTTGATGTTACTAGTTTAAATGGATACCAGTAAATTCTGCTTTCACGATTTTGCTCAAGCCAAAACCTACGCAAGAGAGTGGATCTCTTTATGATAGTATTAAGGCATTTGCTAAGTTGTTTAAGCCTAAACAATTATAACACAATGTCATTTTAATTAAATATGCAACATTATGGGCACTTACATCACAAGCTCACCTTGTGTCGGCCTGACTTTTCATTGGTAATCAATTTTAACTCCCCAGAAGGGAAAGAAGAAATAATGTTGTTTCTGCTCATATGTCCTCAACTTTTCTGTCACTATTTCACCCAATGAAATATGACTATGAATAGCTATTTCTTATTTTGAAAAGAAAGCTCTTACCTCATTTGAATTTTCCTTGGAAAAAAAAGAAGTCTAATGTTATAAATAGATAATGACACTCTTAGGCTAATCCTTAATTTCACTTCTAGGTTTTAGCAGCTCATCAATGTACATCAAGACCTCTTAATTCCCTGAATATGGAACATGACACTGGCGTGATTTTTTGTTTGTTTGTTTTTTTTTCCCCAGGTGAAATGGTCCTTTCATATTGAATTGCTCCTCACATGGAAGAAATTCTAAGCTCCATGATCTTTCTTTTCCCCTGAAACTTTCCAATTCCTGATATGTTTATTCTGTTAGATATGGGGACTACAGACACAGAATATCAAAGGAGTAGGTTTGTTCATTTGCCGTGAATTTATTTAGTAGAATAATTATTCTGTTTTATTTTACCTTTGTTTTGTAATACTTCTTATCATCTGGTGTGCTTGTTTTTCAAGCCTGCTGAGTCTTATTGCAGATATTTTCAGGTCTCAGACTGTGCTAACACCAAGATGTAATTCCTGAATGGCAATTAGCACTTTAAGGTTCACCACTTCTGCACAATTCTTTCCTTAGTTTCATTTCTTGACATTCACCCACTGTGAGTTTCACTTACCATTTCCCTGCCACAGCAATAGTCTTATAAGGTTCTTCTGCAATTCTCCAGCCACTGCTTTCATATCTACTACTTACAAGAAAATGAGCGAAAAGAACGAATGAAAAGAATGACAGAAGAAGAAAATGCATAACATCACTTTCCCTTCCTCAAGAATTTTGCTGCAATTTCAAAGAAATTGAGATCTTTGTGTAGCATGCCAGCTCTTTCACTTTTCCCATGCTAGTCCATCATAACTGAACAAAACTGTGTGAAAAGTCCCTTTCCCCCAGGAGCAATACTAAAATTTGTGAATAATCTTCTTTAGACACAGACTCCTCTTTAGCCAGAGAGAGATAAAACCTCCAGATATCAAATTGTTCCTTAATTTTATACATCTGTCTGAAGGTTTAAGTTTTCTGTCATGATTTCTTGGAATCATCTGTAGCATCCACTGAGTGTGGATGAACACTGTTGTTAGCAGTTAGAGAATCATCATGTGAGATGAATTCCATTTCAGCTGTTTCTTTGTTCTTTTAATTTCTCTGTAGGATGGTGGGATATCAGCTTTGAATTCTGTTTCATTTTAAAGATTTAATTTTCAGACCTTTCTGGGGTGTTGCTAGTACATTCAAATATTATATTGATTTCTGCAGATGCCAGTTTATTTACTGGGCAACAGTTCAATTTTTGGTGATAAACTACCTGATGAAATAGATCACAACTTTTCATTATGGGTAGAAGCCACTACTCATCTAAAGTGTTAAGTGAAGGCCAAATCTCAATTCATAGAGGAATTGAACAGAAATATAAACCAGTATGTTTTTAAAAAGAAGATTAATAAAAATTGTCATTTCAAAGATAAAAACCATCATGTGATCTATCTTTAGAATTCCAACTAAATATAGTCATACAATTACTTACAAAGGCATAATTTAAATTTAACAACTAGCAAAATGAGAATGTTAAGGAACTCTAAGAACTAGTCAGAGCTCTCATAATTCTTATGAATTTTTTTTCATCAAGACAGAGGAGAAATGCATACATTTATCTTAAAAGAGTTAAATTTCTTGTTCAACCAAACAATTGGGATTATGTTAAATAAAACAATGCAGGACAAGAGAATTTATCTGTTATCTATAGGCATAGAGTAAGAAGCTCAATTATTATTAAATTGTCGGTTTCATTTCTTTCTAAGGCTCTTCATCAGTTTATACCAGATAGATATTAATCTCCATATTTATAGTTTGAAATTAGCTTTGAAGGCCATTGTGTGTTTACATGTTTTATTTCCATCCTTAACTGATATTTTTCTATCTGGTGATGTTCAAAAAGTCAGAAATAAAAGACCATTAGAAATTAGAGGGGAAACCAAATCAGACTCAATATTATGTCTCAGTTACCTTGAAACTTGAGAAAATAGTTAGATCAATGAAAAATAGTTGCTGAATTAAAACAAAAAAATATAGAGAGGTGGTGTTAGAAGAGACAAAATCCAATTTTAAATTAGCTTGCCTAATTTTCCTTTGACTATCAGCAAAGTCATGGCTAAGGTGATGCCTTGTTTCTTGTTGCTTTTAGCCTAAGGATGAAAATTACAAGAGATATTTCCCCTCGTAATGGCTAGTAGCTTCATTTCCAGGGAGGTAGGTGAACATTAGAAACTCAGCTTTTTCAAGAAAAGGCTGGGCAAATACATGGAAGAAATACCTGCAAAGGATTGCTAAGCAGACAGGCCATACCTGAATCAAGAAAAAATACAGAAAGTGTTTAGTAGCTGAGCAGCAACTAGAGAGGAAATATACTGGTACTGTTCTCATTATTCTCTGTGTGTCCATTATGGTTAATCATGATCTGAACAGCGTGGCCCTCCTCATAGGGTTTTTAATATGCCAGTGAAAAATATAATTACAGTAGGATTAATGACCAAGCAAGCAAATGGATCCACTTGTAAGATCTTAAATGTAAGATCTTAAATGCTCTAAGTCAGAAATTTAGAGCTCCAGACTCACTTCCCTGTTTAATTATAACTTTTGAATGTGCTCATGTGAAAATCACTGAATTTATCTCCCATACCAGTTTCCTATTTCCTAAAAGGAAACAATGCTTCTGCATGTCATCAAGAGAAGACACAAGAAAACAATGCAGTGCTGCTGCCTATTTTTTTATAGTTGTCTGAAGCAAACTGATTGTGTTTCTGGATAGCTTCCACAGCCTGGATTTGGGGGCTCTGCACACATGTCCACGATGATTGATCAGAACTATACAGGGACCTGAGATTTTCTAAGGTTGATTTTTTTCTCCTGTCCTTTCTTCCCTTTCTATGCTCCATTCTTACAAGGCAGCACAGCATTACACTGTTTCACAAGAGTCTAAAAGAGATGGCTTAGAAAAGAGAAACACATTTAGAAAGAGTCTATTTATTAACAGAATCATATTTAAATTGACTTAAACATGGATTTTTCAGTGTCACTAGAGCCAACTAACGTCAATACACCACATCTCCTGATGCTGACATGAAGTGGACATCAAGATTTATAGTTGTATCATATGTTTACTTAGTATGATCACTGTATTTATATACAAAACTTTGAACCACTGAATAAAAATTCAGACAGAAAGAACAGAAACATTCATGAATTGCCCAATCTAACAGCTAATTCAGAGCTCTAATAGAGTTTCACAAAACACATCTTTCATAGGGGTATTTTTAGCAGGCAACAGAAAAGGGCTTCCAGGGGTTTCAGACACTGTTAATCATTACCTGAGGCGAGAGGGATGGAAAGACTGTTAGACTCAAGCCTTTTAGAATCATTTATGCCCTTCATTAAAAGTTTAGCATGACTTCTTATCAGAATACCTGTCCCTCCATGAAATAATATAGTCAGATCTTTATCTGAGCCTAATTTTACATTATCAAATATCAACCCTTTTTACTATTAGCACTTTGTTCAGAGCAGCACAAAACATCAGCAATAAATAAGGACAGAAACATAAGAAAGGTTGCAGCTCACTTAGTCCCTGGTTTCCCTATTTCATGAGTTTGCAAGCGCTTGATCTCATCAGCTAAAGACCATTACAGATCATGCACATCAGTGCTAACTAGAAGGGAGTTCTGTGACTGCGTACCAACTGCTAATTAAGGATGGATTTGTTAAAGACAAATAGTTTTGAGTACATAGTGATTGGTAGCAACAGTCAATGTGTATTCTTACTGAATATTGATACAGTAAAGTGGCTTTGAGGTTCAAAACAAGCTTGATCTATCAGTCTTTTAAGCATGCTTGTCAGAACTACCTCTCATTTCCTAAAAATATCTGGCTTGAAATGTTCCTACAAGTGAAAGTAATGAGGCTGCATAAGAAATAACAACACCACAAGCACTGTTTGTGTACTGATTCACCTTTTGAGTTGATTTTCCCAGCTCTCATTTTCTCTTGGACTCTCTTCTTCCATGTCTTCTCTGCAAAGTCACTCTAAGAGTTTGCTTTTCCTGCACTGTAAAGCCCAACAAGTCAAAAGGGTTTATTTTCCTCTTTTATACCTTTTGAAAAAGATTTACATCACAAAAGACTGATCGTAGGGCGCAAACACTTTTGACAATTAAAAAGAAAGATACATAATAAGATGCCACAAAGTAAGCCAGTAACAATCAGTGTTTTGAACAGGCATCAGTACTTTCTCCACATTTGAAGCATGAGACAAACTCTATTGTATATCTGCATTCCGAGACCCTAAATAACACAAAATTAAACAGTTTTAAATAGAATTTACCTTAAATGACATGGGAAAATATGTCTTTTCTAATGAACATATTGGCTATGGGATTAAAACTTGTGAGAGATAGAAATTGTCTGCTTCATTGCATCATGGGAAGAATATTATCTAACCCATTCAAACTGTAATAGAAAACTATGATTTACATACTAAAACCCCTAAACTCTCTAATGATGGAAAATACCTCTTACCAGCCTCATGCTAATTAAAGTGTCATTGAGGTTAGGAAATGTTCTTTGTACTGTGATGAGAGAAGATGCAGGAAAATTGAATTTCCTTTCTGATGGTGCTCAGTAAAAGATAATTGACCACTTGTTATTCCTAGGTGTCATGTAATAATAGGACAAGAACAAACTAGTCTATAATAACTATATTGTCAGCAAAGATAGATTTGACCAAAAAAGAAGTATGGAAAGTTTAAAAAACAGTCATAAGAGACAAAATATTCTCTCCTCAGTAAAACATTGAAATGAATATTCGCACGAACCAACAGCAGAGTATATTTTTTTCCAACTTATTTTTCAAATATACTGAAGCTGCCTCCATGTACAAAATAATATTATTGTACTTTATAGCTCTCGGATGAAACACTGTGATTTTGTTGAACTAATCCTAAAAGGTGCTGGTGTTATGACTGAAGTACTACTTTTTAAATGCATGTGAATACAGAAGGTTTGTGAAGCTTTATTTTTAGTTTTATTGAGAGTAGTAGGAAAAATAATGAGATGAAATAAATAAGAGGGAAACACACAAATGAGATTATTAATGAGAAATAAAGTCTATGTGTCTAGTTCAGAAATATCAAAGGACTTCAAACTGATTGCTGCATCTTCTAAGGCCAAATGTTCATTGAAGTGATTTGATATTTATTTCTAAGATAAAAGAGTTCATTGCTACCAGCTGGAATCACAGAAGACAGCAATTAAACCTTTTGTCTTAAATGCAAAACTGCTTTTTTTAGAATCATATAATGAATGGAATGAGTGGACTCTACAGGAATTTAAACAACTTTTTTCCTTTGCTCTCTTCTTTTTAATTTTTCTTATTTTTCCTTGCATATTTAGAGCATATGTTCATTCCTTGACATGAGTTTTTACATTTTCCTTGTGTTACAAAGATACATCCACTTACCATCTCTTTGGGGCAAGGTCTCTTCTCACGCCGTATGTTTGTTCAGCAGCAAGAACAATATGATACTTCAAGAACTATGGTAGCACAGATAAATAGACACACTCTTACCTTCCATCCACTTATATTTTCTTTTGGGTAAGCACAAATATTTGTGCGTACTGGGGATTCATATAAAGAGTAAAAGAGATGAAGCCACAGGAGACACTGAGGTCCAGCAATAGGGTTATATTCCCTGCTGCATATACCACATATGAGGTAGATGCTGTCTCCACATTCCCACTGTGTAATATAAAATTTGTAGATTCTTCATGTCTGTTGTTTGACCAGCTGTCTGTTAATTAATTGAATGTACTGTCAATATCTTGGGAGAGGAGAATATTTTCAGTTGTATCTACCCCATCTTTTGTTTGAGGGAAAAGAATTCAAACGCACTGATTTAATATTTTTTTTTAGGTTTTTATAATAAATCATTTACTACTCTTCTGTAGGCTGAAAACAAGTAAGTCAGTTTATGTACCTCACTATGTTTCCTAATAATATAAATTTTCATCTGAATAAAAAGAAATAACCTGATGTATGATTCAAATATTGTGTATGAAAACACATTTTTTCAAGAACTGAAACTACATACTTCAGAGAATAGACAGTTAGCAAAGGTATATAGTCCATATAGTCCACTGAGTTGCTTTATTTTCAAATAGTAATAAAAAAAAGACAAAACTGTGGGAAAATCAGTTAAACTTGCTCAGAGATTATTAATTTTTTTCTATGTGGAATCATCAAAGTTCACAATATCTGGCAGCATGGGGGACCTGCCTCTACATTAAGTATGTAAGACTGTAACAAACCTCGCTGATCAGCAGAAGTGTTCCTCTCCTTCCTAAACAAGTAGGAAGAATTGGCCACTGATATTTTATATTCCACCAATACTTAGTTAGGTGTTACTAAAGAGCTGTGTTCTAGGGGTGTTTTTTATCTGAATATAAATTGCTGCAGTCATCTTCCTTTGAGGACCAGCTGTGAAATCTAGGTGCAACACTGTATAGACAAAAAGGGAAGCCTAACCTGTAATTTTAATGTATTTCTAGAAATTACAGAAAAATAAGTGATACAAACTGATAGGTGGAATTAACACACACCTCAGCTCATCCTCTGCAAGCAAATATGCTTTGCAGGTGTGGGGTGACAGAAAAGTCTACCCCCAAATTTCATCAGGGCCTGTGTAAGAAAACTTTTTGCCATAAGTGTGTTTTAGAAACACTTGTTTCCACATTGTCCTGACCCCCAGAACAAGGCAGGACATAGACTTTCTTGATGGACTGTGATCCCTGATTTTTAACAATATTTTTGTCACACTGGCAACAAGCATGGGTAAGAGCTGCCAGACAGGGCAAAACTGCAGGAGAGATGCAGCAGGGTCTAAAAGTCACCTTTACAGTCCTCTTAAATCAGCTCTAGTGAATGCTCGCTGGCTGTGGCTGGAGACTCAGTGCCAATGCAATTTTGCATGGAAAAATTTGAAGAGATGGAAAGCTCTGCAAAGCAGTTCTTGCCGAAAAATCCTGTCTAGGCATATTTATAAAATTCTGTGTCAGAGTTCCGTATCTGTATTATTGATTGTAATTAGTCACTTATACCAATAATTTTCCTTATAAAGATTGTCTCCAGGTACTTTCTGTGAATTCCAGTAGTCAATGTTGTATTTTTAGCATCAACTTCAGGTAATTATAAGTTATCTAACATGTTAAAATTGAAAAAGATAGTATTTTGACTAAAATGAATGTGTCTATTTCACAAGGTAACTTTTTTCAAAAATATATTGCAGTAGCATCTTTTTCAAAGACTTCTTTCCCTCCCCCCATTTAAGCACACATTATGATGTAACAATGAAGTAATTGCATGATGAATAGATGTCAGGAGGATTTAAGTCCTTTTCTAGGGGAAAAAATAAAGGCAGATATTTCTTATTGTCTGGAGGAAACAAAAACCAGTTCCTGTGATAATACTGCAATGAATCACACCCTTTAGCTGTTGCCACAAGATACACCCCTCAAAGATGAGGACTATACTTTTGGTTGTATATTTTTTTCGTGTGGAAGCTCCTGCTGGATGAGATGCTACTTTTCAGCTACAAACTCGAAGTTTGATCTTTTGTTGTTTATTTGCTGCGGAATCCAAAGAAACACAGAGTTTCACAATTTATATATGGTAAAATTTTAATGCTATGCATTGACACACAGACTAAACAAAAATTTGAACTGTAGCTCTAATAGGGAGCAAAACTGATCATTAACAACAAAACCAAACATCCTCAGAGTTACTGAGAGTCATAAAACTGGAAGTACCAGGAATGTTAGATGTCTCATGTCCAAGGAGATTTATATTTGTACTGGGAGACATATAATACAGAAATTGAAGGAGTTCATTTTCCTGATATTTTCTAGGAGCTCTCATCTGTAGATGTTGTTTATAAGAAGAGAATATTCATTATTTTTTATTAAACTGTAGTAAATGTACATATTCCAACACATCTACAGTCCCTAAAGAAATTTTTACCATCATATCTAATTTGGCCAGCCACACAATCTCAGCAAACAAGGTTAGTAAGGCATTATTAAAATGCTGATGAGTTTCAAGTGAATCCCAACTTGGCAATCATCACAAAAATTATCAGTATTCAAAAATTATATGATGTCAAATTAAAGTCCTTTTTCCTTCTCTTTTGCCCTTGTCCAGTGTACAAGATCCTCAGCATTAGGGATTCTAAACCCTGTGTGCAGATCAACATTCTTCTAGTAATAAAAACAAGCACTTTGGAAAACATTTCGTGTGCAATTAAATGCATGTTTTCTATTGGAATTGCTTTAACAGTTATGATTCTCTCTGTAAACTCACTCATTCTCTGGCAAGGGCAAGAATTCATCTCATATTAAAAAGAAAAAGTATAAATCCAAACTACTTATTTGGATCTTCTAGGCTTTCATCTACACTGTTAAGATTTTCAATCAGTATTCAGGGTTTTATTATATTTCTGTCCTTCAAACAGGACATTTAAGATGCTGTCAGTCTGCACCAACTTCTTGCTGAAGGTGTTTACTTCTACTGTGACCATAATTGACAGTAAAGTAATTGAAGATGTTTGGACAGGCAGAGGACATTTGTTTCCAGTCCACATAAAAAAGAAACATTCCTGAATGCAAGGAAAGTTCCAAACTCTCTTTTTAAATAAATCAGTTACATACATGACTGTAGCAAGTTCCTCTTTTCTCTAAGTTAAAAGAAATTATTTAAAAACACAAAAAAATCCTTTGCTACATAGTACATTGCCACTGCTATTGTTCCATTATTTACCCTCTAAACAGTCCTAAGCAGAATTTGTGGTGGATTCTTCTGCCAGGAAAGGCAGAAGGCACTGGACAAGCATTTTCAGTGACTATATCATCCGAAGGTAAAAGAAATGGAGGAGACAAATACAGGCTGCAAAGAACCTATTAGCAGATCAAGAGATTTGAATAGATTCAAATTAAGAGGATCAGGAGTATCAGTTACAAGCTGTCATGTGCTTGCTCTTGCAAGTAATTTTATATATTGCTGGATAAGCACATTTTAAAGGCACTTTTTTTGAAGAGAATGAATAGCAATTACCAGGGGACACAATTTTTTGGCTATAAAAGCATTTTTGGGCAATAAAGACTGTTACAGAATTTGAGTTTAATTAGTAAGATCATTTCAATCAGGGTAATTCTGGGGAAAAAAAAAAAGTAAGTTATATCATATTTGAAAAACCAACATATGTTGGTTGTTATTATTTAGCCTTATTATTTGCAATACATTTAGTTCTTATTTAGTTTTTTTATTTAGTTTTTTATTTAGTTGACATATTTTAAATTGCAAATATAACTAGTTTTACCTTTTTTTCATATCTGAAAATAAAAGGTTCCCTGAAAATGAAATAAAATCTTTTAGTTTAATTCACTTTCATATGGTCAAGAGCAAATTTTTTTCAATTTTTCTTTGTGTGTGAAAGCTGAAATATTGTTTCTATTTGTCCCAAAAGAATTGCAGCCAAGGTAATTTTAATGTATAGCTTCACCAGTGAACCAAAACCAATACTTTATTTCAATTTTCTTGCAATACTTGCTGGATGAATCTGGTATTCTAGTTACTGTCAGACATTCTGTATCATTAAGTAAAACTGATTTCTTGTCAGTCTCTTATGGTTTGTTCAGCTAGCCCAAAGCTGAAAAACTCAGATGCACAGATGAATAGTGTGTCTCTGAGGTACACTGTATTTTGGAGAAATGAAAAAATTCAGTATCAAATTAAATTAATTCCTTACTTTTCCAAAGTATTGTTGTACAGGAGCATTCAGAGTTAACAAGCGAATGAGTTCACTCTCCCAATCATCAGATTTTTTGCATGATTTTTTTTTCACCCTCTTTTTTCATCTCAGTTTACTTTGACTGATCTTTTTTGTGAGGTTTGTCCCTCAGCTGTTTTTTTAATATCTTATGAATTTATACCACAGTCTACAGCACAATCAAAAATCAAGTACATCTAAATCTTTCTGTCAAAGAAAGATGAATTCATAAAAATGTAATTACTTCCAGTCTGAAAAAATGCCCTGAAGTACCTTCCATCCCTCAAAGCTGGATTTCTGCGTGACAAGCTACTGTAGATAGTTCTGAACAGCAGCAACGGGAAAAAAAAGAATAAGAAAAAAAAAAAGGGAAAAAAAATCCTACAATAAAACCTAAACTTAAAAATACTGTGTCTGTTTTTTGTTCTATGATATCACAGTGGCAAATTTCTTTGTGTTAACAATTTCCAAGCACTATCTCTTTTTAATACGTGCTATTTACTTAACTAAAGGAAAACAAACACAGATTTCTCAGTGTATGTCTGGAAATAGATAAGGCAGCAATTTGGATAGCAAGAGGCTTGATCTGAAAAAAACCCAAGAAATTCTGTAATATCTTAAAGAATCCATTCACTTTTCTTAGCTGTCTTGTGGTGAAATTTCACTATACAAGAATGATTTTCCTTTGACCTATGAAATATGCTCATAAAGCCTGAGCTTCTAGCAAAGCCCACTACGAAGCAAGTTCCATGAAACAGCTTTGACAAATTCAATGCAACTATTGCAGCAATTTTTTGCTCAGTTGATGAAACACCTTTCTTCATTTGTCTTTTTTAACCTGGTAGCCATCATTTGTCAAATGCATTTGTGACTGCAGCAGCAATGGTACAAAAGGATGCAAAGGTACTGGAGGTCCTTACGTGCTGGTGTGCTTTTACCAGGTTGCTTGAACAAATGTGTAATGCACACGTAATTACACTGAAGTGTAATGCATCTTGACAACACATTATAAAACAAAGCTTTGCTAATACAGGAAAGATGAGTAACAACGTGCCCACTCAACCACCTACAGCAAACATGGAATCATTAGCGATGCCGAAGCTCCAGTGGGGTCACAGAGACACTGGCACATCTGGCAGCAGCAGCCAACCATGCAAATGCCTGGAGAAGGTGGGTAGGAGTTGTGTTGCACCTTGGCTTGACCAACAGTAGAGCCATAAGAGGGAATTTGCTGGGTGTGGATAGCATGGGAAGCACATGGACTATGATGCTGCCAATGTCAGTCTGGCCAGGCTGTCAGGAGGCAGGGGGTGAGCAGCTCTGCACAGCCCCTCTCGAGGGACAAAAGTAGCACACTCCTTAACAACTAAAGATAGGAGCTGTGTGTCCTCTAGAATTATTGCACTTGAAAAAGGTGAAGCTTGATGCTTTCCAAATCTGGCAGCAGGTCTTCTCTTGCTGGTCTTCCACACAGGAAAGAAGGATCAGCTGGCTGTGCAGAGTATTGTCTTGCAGATCTTCATCATTTTAGGTAAATACTCTACTTAGGGTAGAAAATTAACTTATAGACCATCACATGTTGTTTTCTTGACCACTTAACTCAGAATAATCCCATTTCACTAAAAATATGCAGAAAGACTTCTGTAAGGAATAAGAACTGGAATATATGAGAGCTGGAATACACATACCTTCATGCTCCTTGCAGAAGTCTGGGCATACTTTCTGATATTTTGCCTGTGTTAATATAACAATATTTCATTAACATTCATGTATTAAAATCCTTCCTGAAAGTTATTGTAAGCACCATCACTGATGCAAAAATTATCACATAACACTGCAGGTATATGAGTCAGTTTAATTAAAATGTTGTTGTAATATTGATCTAATTTGTTATGTAAGGAATTTTTACATTAAAAAGAATGTATTTTTTACTTCAGCTATATAGTTCTGAACAGTTCTGGGAAAAATCTGTGAAGGAAGAGAAGCTTCATGAAACTTTTATTCTATCTAAACCAATGATCCAGTTTATAGAGACTAGTAAAACTTCTGATTACTGATGGGCTGGGCAGGAGTCTGTAAGAGTGGCCACCTCAGTAACACAGGCGTGCTTCAGCACTCTTACTGCTGTGGCCAAGACTTTTCAGTTTCCTGTCCAAAAACTTTCACTGTCTTTGTGAAAGGGAAAACAAAGTTTTTCCATGTAGGTAAAGCAGGCAATGTTTTTGAAACATAATTCTGTTTGCATTGATAAATGTTCATATAAATATGTTTTATATATATTGCTTCATCTCAAAGAAAAATAATGTCATATTTGCTGAAGAAATGGATCTGAGCCCCTCATTTTAGGTCTGGGTTCAGACACTTCAAGTGATTGCACATGCTTTTCAGGTTGATTGCTGCTCTGTTCCTGTTCCTATTTTCAAGAGCACCATTTAGAAGACACCAGCATGAAGAAATAAATGTTTGAGGATCAGAAACAAATTCACTCTCTCTTCTGTGAAATGCAAGAGAGTAGCTGCAATGTAGAGATTGGAAAGTGATGAAAAAGAGTCAAGTACAATCTTGCTAGAAATATGTCTTTTACATGAGAAAACTGTTTGTCACATTGAAAATTATTCTGTATAATAAATTCACATGGTTAAATAAAAAGATAATTCATACAGAAACATCATTAGTAGCTGAATATCTTTACTTCGAAGTACAAAGCAGCTGCAGGCTAAACTAATTCTTCAACAGCAGTCTTCAATTCTGGAGAAATATCAGTGATATGTGAAGTTGTTTATTCCTTTTCAACTTGAACACAACTGAGGTCAAAATTGGATTTCTATGTCCAGCCATGAAGACATAAATTACCAAAACTTTGTTGTTGTTTCTAATATTTGTGGCTAAACAGTTCATAAAATATTACATACATAAATAAATAATTATTAAATGTTAGATATCCATATTCACTAAAATTTGAAATCTGCTACCTGTATTATACTATGTATATAACATCTTCAATTTAGGGCTTAGAAAAGTCCTAGTATTTTGGGATCACTTTAAGAAGTTAGAGTGCAAAACAAAGCAAAGATAATACTTTATCATTCCATTTTTTATTTCAAAGACATCACTTAACACATGAAAATGCTCCATGTAAGTAGAGCCACAAAGCATTATTGCTGTGATCATACTTCTGGGTGTGCAGAGATTTGAGGATATCAGGATTCTGAAAGGGACTAGGAATAGAATTGAATGAAAGTAGCTTTTTTAGAATCCTTAACATGGAGCATTTTCATTTTCTACTGTATTTGAGACACCTACGCACCTCACTGATTTATATTGTTGCACGAGATTAGTATCAGCTAAGGTACATTATTTTTCTTAGACACAAAAAGTAGTGTGAGAGATGTCAGAACACTATAGAATGTGCAGAGCTGCACACAGAAGCATGGATTACACTGTCTTTTCAGTGGCAGTCAATAAGATTTCTAATTACTATAGCCTGAAAGTTGCATATAAAAAGTGATCTTTTCAGAGTCTGGGTTTTAACAAGTGCATATTTCAATTTGTGGATGATGGCATCATAAAGGCATTTTCAGTTATGTTTTATTTATTCAGTCCTCTTTTAGCTCATGGCAGGGGTTTACATCTGTCCAGAATTTTAAGTGGCAGGTTTCGGGCGTTGTCTTTTTTGCTGAATAAAAAATCAAAGGTCTGATTTATAAGCAGAACACAAATAAACAAAATTCAGGGCTTTGCATCCCAGAGTTGAGTTTGATTTTCATTTTATTTTAAATGATCTTTGTTAGCTTATTTCTCAGAAATTAATTGGCTCATTTGCAGTTCAATCCATTTAAAATGAAGAAGTTTATTTAGACATGTCTGAAATATAACCAAAGTAAAAGTTATTGGTAAAAGAATTATACGCACATAGTCACAGCAAGATCAGTCAGTATGTATGATAAACAGTCAGTTACAGGTTTTGTTAATTATTAGTGTTATTGAAGCCACATGATGACTAAAAATGCAGTTAAAAAAAGAAAAGGATGAGAATCTGAAGTACAAAAATCCCCTGTCTGAAGTCAGGATTCAGTCTTCCTTCCCTTTCTATCATATTTACCCTCAGTGAAGCTTGGAAGCAATTTGAACTCAGATTTTAAAAAGCTGAAGCATCTGCCTTCTCACAGAAGATACTTTATTACTTAAACAATGAGTTCCATGACCAATAAGCATGAAATGTAACATTTCAGGAATGTCTTGGAAAAAAAAAAAAAAAAAGCAATATTACAGAAAGAAGAAAATAGGCCTTGGCAAAATAATCAGTAAAATGACAATGATAAAATATGCTGATAATGAATTGGAACATTTCTTTAGAAAAATCTAAAAGCATTTATTTTTCCCATGATAAATATATTTCATGTTGACAATACTGGTAATACATGTACATTTATAGGTTTTAAACTTTGCTAGTTTAAAACAGGAAACAATAGAAATGCTAAAATCATTATTGCTATTCTTTAGCTTATGATCCCTGTTCTTCAGTTGCTAGTCTAACCAATAAGAACCATTCTATAGAGTAGCTAGCGCATGGATCTCGGGCATTGAAAGAAGAGGCTACACTTATTTTGTAGAAATAGTTTTTCATGCCAATGAAGCAATTCAAAGTCAGAATGAAAGACCATGAAACTTCTTATGGTGTGGCAAATAGTTTTTTATCAGTGATTAAAACTTTTTGGAGATTTTTTTCCTTTTTTGCGTGTACAGGATGAAAAATCCATGGATAACCCAATATTGATTAATATTTCTTATACTAAGCTTGCAACCATTTTCTAGTCCCATCTTCCTAATGAAATTGCCACAACCTCATTAGACTCTAGCATTTAATTTGTAACTACACTATGACAAAGTAGAATGAAAGAGTGACTAGACAGATGTCTGTCATTCTATTTCAACCTTCATTACTTTATCAATAAAAATAAAATAGTGAAGTTCCCAAAATCACAAATCATTAAATGGAATAATGAACACAAATGAAAACTTCTTGTCAATTTTCCCCAAAGAACCAACTAATGATAAATACCACCAAATTACAATTTGGATAGGAGAGGTAGAGTTTGGATTTAAGTAGCTCAAAACAGAACAGAAGTTTCATTTCTCAGGTGACAGATTTGGCTGCTGCCGGATTTTGTATTCAGCAGAACAGGATTGCAAACATCCAGACAGGAATTCCTAAATCCTTAGAACAGCTATTTTATTGGGAACCAAGTTATTCTCTTTGGGAGCAAAGTAAGCAACAAACTCCAAAATAAAACAAACAAGAAAAAGAAACCCTCACCAAAAAAAAAAAAGACTGAAAACTGGTTGGGTGGTCGTTTGTTTCTTTATACTAGGAGGAAAAGTAAGGTTTTGGTAACTGTAGTAAAGTAGTTTGGCCATAAAATACAGTGATTGCAGGCAGAACATGTGCTTGTGTATGAAAGAAATAAGGATAGGGAAAGCATCTGTGGACAGTAATGGAACTACAATTAAGGTGATCCTCAGTAAATCCATCTCTGATGAGGGAGGTGGAGAAGAAAACTTGGACCAGAAACTACCAAATAATACTGTATTGAGGAGGAGGAAATTCGGGCTGAGAGTGTGAAGGGAAATGAAGGCATACCAGATAAAACCAAGGGAAAATAATAAAATGTAGAGGTAGAAGAAAGGAGTGTGAAGAAGAAAGATGACAAACAGCAAAAATAAAAAAAGGTGCAGAAGGAAAAGCACCAAGAAAATAACTCAAATATCTCAAAAGTACAAAATTAGAAGTTATACTTTAATCATTTAGCCAAAATTACTTTTGAGACATTAGAGCAAACAATCATTAATTGCTCATATTTTTTCTGGTGGATGACAAATGTTTTATATGATTTTAACGTATGTTTCTATATATAATATCCCTTCTGTAGATAAATATTTGCAAAACATATGTAACATTAGCACATCTTGTTGAGGGCTAAATACAAATATCAATAGTTGGTGAGAAAAAAGACTACACTCAAGACCTTCTGTACGTCTCCATTTGAAATTATAAGGTATTTTAATTACTATAATTAATATTGATTTCTGCTTCATCTTCTTTGTAAGCTCTTAATACCTTAATTTCTGGGCACCTGACAAAACAAATACATCTTTCTTTTGTTTAACATCACCTTGTGGATATACTGACTGTAAAGAGAAGTTTTAAAAGGACTTTGATATTTCTAGAGAAAGTAATCACATAAAAATAATATCATATGTAAAATTAAAATAAAGTATAATTAAAAGACTTATTTTGGACAGTTGATTCTTTATTTCTGATCCTTCATGTAAATTTTAAAGCAATCTCAATAGACATAATAAAATTCAAAGCAAGTGTAATTGCAAGATATAAACCTACAACTGTATTATACTCCTGGCCTTTTGATTTTTTTTATTTTGGTTAATTGTATAAAAAGACACATGGATTTCTTTTTCAAAAGAAAAGGCAGCTTGGTTTCTAAGTGTTATTAGCTTTCAAAGTCTGTTTAGACAACTCTTTAATCTCTTTAGACACTGTCATGAGAACTTTTTAAAATTCTTACCAGGAAAGAAATCTTATGTTTTCATTTTTTCACTATGATTAATATTTTATGGATGAATAAATGTAGCATGTCAAGTGATAAGAACTACTGATGCTGCAGAACTCCATAGGATGCTGAGTAACTTCAGCATCAATAACTTGGTTGGTCTAATCACAAAACAGGCCTTTGTCCTAGAATTTTTGTTGTCTTTCATTTTAATTACAGTTCTGTCTCCATGTCCTGTCTTTCAATTAAAAAATTTAGTTCAGTAAGTCATCCTTCAAAACAATGACCACTGAAGCAATATCACTGACAGTCTGAAACATTTAAAAATATAATCACATCAAATATATGGAATCTTATAAGAAATTTACATTATCTTGCAGGTTTAGGCATTTTTTTCTACACATACTTAAGGAAAAAGAAAATTTTTTGTCATCTTTTTCAGTCTGTGGGGACAGAACAAGCCAAAAATAAAGGAAAATTGGAGCAAAGAATATAGGAATATATATATATATATTCAAGAATTTGGCAAAATTCAAATTAAAAATGTACTTTTTTGACATCTAAGTAGATGTCCCCATTGAAGTCCATCTGGAGTTCTAAATAATGCTCACCTGTTCTTATTGGTATATTCAGAAAGTTAAATGTCATGGGGAAAAAAAGTATATCTTTGTATTTATAACCTGGAAATGAAAAAGAGAGACAGGGAGAAAAGAAAATCATCCTGATTGTGCTGTAATGAATACATGTATTTCATTCATTTTAGAAAATTAGTCATTGATGCTAAATATATACGAATGTAAAAATATAAATATAAATATTTGTTAAAATTCAACATCTTCCTGCAAATGATTGAATAATTCCTATTGTTAAAGTTTCTTTAGTGCATGCATCATATTGCAGATCTCATTCAATATCTTGAGGTGAACATGACTACAGTTTTCTCTGATGACTGAAGTACATACTGCATGGAATTCCATGGTGCTTTTCACCCTTGTGATTATATCGAGTTTTGTGATAACGGATATCTAATTTAAATGATTCAACTTCTGGAGATGTAAGAATATATCCCAGTTTTCAAAAAGGTTTGAAAAGAAGGGTTAAGAAGGAAAGAGGGAAGGATAAAATGGCATAATTATTCCAGCTGAGTTAAAAATACTGAGACAGAAAGTCATTTTACAGCCTACAAATGGAACTAAATACGGCTATTTTTTTAAAGATATATGATTTTCAACAAAAGGAGTCACAAAGAGATCCTGCCTATTAGAGCTTTTAAAGTGTCATGTAATAAAGATGACTGCAAAGCTGCAGAGGCAGATGGAATGAAATGCAAAGCAGCTCAACACAGAACAGTCAGGGAGGGATTGCCTGTAGTGGAATAATCTGCCTGAGACTCAGAGCAGAATGAACTATTCCAGAGGGCAGTTATGTAACTCCCAAAGTGAATGAATTAAAATAGAATTGGGCACTGAGCAAGTAGAAAAATAAGTCTTATGGATGGATGTGAGGCATTTCACTGTGGAAAAACAGTTCAAATTAAGACAGTGGTAGTATATGGTCCTCTAATACTGTCCTTATATGCTACTCATTTTCTGGCAAAACATAGTCTTACTAAGTTGCTTTTTTTTTCTTTCCTCCCCACAGATCTCCAGTTCCTATTTGACAACAAAAAAAATCCATCTTCATTTTAGAACATTAAAAAATGTATTTGGGATAATATAAATATATTTATTAAAAATTTAATCTTCACAAAGACACTAGTAGTGAAATTTGGTTGTTTCCAAGGATCTTATTCTTCCATTTTACCCATTGAAGATAAGCAAGTAAACTGGAAGACTAAGGTTTTCAGGAACAAAGAGTCAATATGTCACTATGGAAGTTTGCTGGAGGACCGCAGTCACCGGTAAATGATTTTTAATAAATGTGGTACCCAAGTGTGCTAAAGTAAAAAGTTATATGATTAGTCCAAAACAGCAATCAAAAAACTCATTCCCCTTTTCTTATAGACTCAACTGTTCCACAAACTCTGAAAGGATTTAAAGAGATAAGAAGCCATAAATACTCAGTTCTTGTTTGTACCTGCAAGACAATCAATAAACAATCAGTATTACTTATCTTGTATTTGTTTTATCCTGAAATTCAGAGTTTGATATGTTAGAAAGTTCAATGAAATGCTAAGTCATCTGAGCATTCTTATCTCAATCTTTAATTAACAGGTCACAGTTACAAATTTTATCTTACAGAATTAATACAGCCATGCAAAACATTTAGGCAATGAAAATATATTCAATTTCCCTTCTGAATTTCAACTTTTACATTTGAACTGCATTTTATGCTTCTTCACAGGAGTTTAAACACTTTTGTGGCATGTCTTAGCCACATATTAAAGGATTCTGTTTTCCCACGGATCAGACATGAGAAAAGATATTTAGAAAATTCTACTGAAATTATATAGGAAATGAGATTATTAATGATATACACTAAAGGGCAGAGACAAGTTCTGTGGTGTAAAAAGGTCCAGACTAAACTGATTAGCCAAGGCAACGTACTTAGAAGGAAAGAAAATGTACATTATTCCTATAACCATCTTTCCCATGTATTTCCCATGAACTAGTGGCTGACAGAGCAGAGATGACTTCTAAGCCTTACTATTTGCACTTTCTTCTCTTTTAGGGGGTGATATAATTGTGGACATTTCTCATGAGGCAAGTCAAATCACATTAAATTGTAACTCAGCTTTCCCTCAAGTATATGGAAGTGAATAGTGAAAATATATTAAACTCTAAACAATATTGTTTAGCGACTTAATTTTAATTATCTGAAACTAATAAACAAAAATAAGAAGTGGAATACACCCCTAATATTTTATATGTAATCTCCTTATAAGAAGTGTTCATACTTACTGACTGCCATAATTAGAAGCACTTCCCAATTTATAAAGACATAATGAAGGAAATTAGCAATGATTTCATCATTCTTATGGAGAGAAAACCTGATGGCCTTGTGGAGAGCGAAA
>VZTB01000672.1:17114-56383 GCA_013397245.1 Thryothorus ludovicianus
TCCGCCCGAGTGTCCGCCCGAGTGTCCGCCCGAGTGTCCGCCCGAGTGTCCGCCCGAGTGTCCGTCCGAGTGTCCGTCCGAGTGTCCGCCCGCCCGTTCGGGACTGTGCGGTGCCCCGGCTCCAGCCCTCAGCCCTCGCTCCCGGGACAGGCTTGCTGCGCAGGTGAAGCGGGGAGCGACGCGAGGAGCCGCCAGGATGAAGCTGGTGAGGAAGGACCTGGAGAAGGATAATGCGGGGCAGGTGACGCTGATCCCCGAGGAGCCTGAGGACATGTGGCACACCTACAACCTGCTACAGGTGGGTGACAGTCTGCGCGCCTCCACCATCCGCAAGGTTCAGACCGAGTCGTCCACGGGCAGCGTGGGCAGCAACCGCATCCGCACCACCCTCACGCTCTGCGTGGAGACCATCGACTTCGACTCGCAGGCCTGCCAGCTGCGGGTCAAGGGCACGAACATCCAGGAGAACGAATACGTGAAGATGGGGGCCTACCACACCATCGAGCTGGAGCCCAACCGGCAGTTCACCCTGGCGAAGAAGCAGTGGGACAGCGTGGTGCTGGAGCGCATCGAGCAGGCCTGCGACCCGGCCTGGAGCGCCGATGTGGCAGCTGTGGTCATGCAGGAAGGGTTGGCCCACGTCTGCCTGGTCACCCCGAGCATGACGCTTACTCGTGCCAAGGTGGAGGTGAACATCCCCCGCAAGCGGAAGGGGAACTGCAGTCAGCACGACCGGGCGCTGGAGAGGTTTTACGAGCAGGTGGTGCAAGCCATCCAGAGGCATATCAACTTCGAGGTGGTGAAGTGTGTACTGGTGGCTAGCCCAGGCTTCGTGCGGGAGCAGTTTTGTGACTACATGTTTCAGCAGGCAGTCAAGACTGACAACAAACTCCTGCTGGAGAACAGGTCCAAGTTCCTACAGGTAAGGATCTAGGCAGTCTCCAGAGTGGGTAAAAAGAGGCTTGAGAGCTGTGTGTGATAGTAAAAGATGATTATATTGGAAATAAGTCATTATAGAAAATAAGTTTCTGACTGAGCGTCATGAGATTATTCTCATGCCTCCCGAACTATAAAGAAGTTATGCCTGGTACAAGCATGGTTACCACCTAGGATACCTTACTGTGGAGTAGAGAAAGTGTTAGATATTTCAAATTCCCTGTAAAGGCATATTTACTTTTCAATTAAGTGTGAAGTGCAAGTTGGAAAATACTTTGCACTGTTACTCTGTCACAGCATGCATGTTTAATAAGACCTTTCTAAAGCTGTTTTTTATAAGTACCTGGATGTAGTATATATTAGTTAACTTTATATTACAAAAATCATAAAGATACTTGTATAATTTTTAGATTGGAGTAGGCCTAGGGTGATCTAGGGGCAGGAGTAGTGAAGTGAGTCCCAGTGCTTAATGGTCCCAGTACTCAGGAGACCCAGTGCACCAAAAACCCTCCTTTTCCATTTGAAGCAAAGTAATAACAGAGAGAAGTTTTAATGTACTTCACAGGTTTGCAGCCTTAATAATTGCACAGAGTTGATGCCTTTACTCTCTATGCCTCTAGTGTTAAGGGGAGCATTCCTTTTCTTGAATGTTTTAAAAAATAGACTTCGATCTTAGTTTTTAGTAGTTTCAAGTAGCCATACCTTGGGAACTGTTGACCTTGCATATTTACCCCAACTTTTGAATAAGAAAGGCAGTGTTCTTGTGCTGCTTGAAAGGCAGTTTAAGGGATTATCAAATAGGCTTTGGGTTGCAGGAGAGATTAAGAAAATAATCATGTGTGTTTCAAAAAGGAGATAAGTTCTCCAAATAATTACCAAGGTTACTATTGCATCTCATAGAGGATGTTTGTGATTGGTTAATCAAGAAAATGGTCCTTTTTCTTCAAAAACACCAAACTTTTGACTTTGTTTTCACTCTAGGTCCACTCTTCCTCAGGACATAAATACGCACTGAAGGAAGCACTCTGCGACCCAGCTGTAACTAGCCGTCTTTCTGACACTAAGGCAGCTGGTGAGGTCAAAGCCTTAGATGACTTCTATAAAATGCTGCAGCACGAGCCTGACCGGGCTTTTTATGGCCTGAAACATGTGGAAAAGGCCAATGAAGCCATGGCCATTGATACCCTGCTGATCAGTGATGAGCTTTTTCGGCACCAGGATGTGGCTACGCGTGCCCGATATGTTAAATTGGTAGATAGTGTGCGGGAGAACATGGGCACAGTGCGCATTTTCTCCAGCCTCCATGTGTCTGGAGAGCAGCTGGGCCAGCTGACAGGGGTGGCAGCTATCCTGCGCTTTCCTGTTGCTGAGCTCTCTGACCAGGAAGATGACTCTAGCTCTGAAGAGGATTGATAACAGTGACTTCATTCCACGGTTTCTTTTCCATGTCATGTTGAAATGACGTTAAAGGTCCTCCCAACCTGAATGGTGTGCAGATGTACCATGATGTGTAATTAAAAACTTCTTATAGTAAACATATACATAAATATATATAGCTTTACTTAGCACACTACTTGGTATCTGATCTATGGTAATAATTATTGGTATGCTGTGCTGAGCTGAGTGTTTTTGGAGTTCTGGACCACTAGCAGAACTCCAGTGCTCCCCAGTGCTGCTTAGTCTGCATGTTAAGGCAGACTGACTTAGTGAAATGTGTAGGAAAAAGTAGTAAACTAACAGGGAAAATTTCGCCTTAGACTATTTCTGTTCAAATGCTTGAAAAGAGTATTGCAAAACAAATGTAAACTTCTTGGAAGACCTGTCAAAACTGTGCTTGATCTTCAGGAACTCCCTGTTTTCCATAAGGTGTGTCTAAGGAATGGGGTCAATATCATCTCTTAGGGCTTTGAGTGATGATGTAAGTCGAACCACTTAAATATTTCTGTGAAACACTTGGAGCAGTCTTTCAGCAACCAGACGCTTTAAGTTAACCATTTCTTTGCTAACATAATAGTAGATACAGGGTAAATGGTGAATCTCAGTTCACTCATTTAGTTATCCTTTTAAATGCTGTTACCTTGAGAGATTGTCCTGTAGACTAGCAAGGTGTCATTGACTTGTATTCTGCTAAATTGGCATTATTTAGCACCCAGTTCTGAGAAAATATAGGGAAACACTTAGAAAACCAAGACTCTAGTTTCCACAAGGAATCTTTTGATAGCAAATCGTTTAGGTACACTCATAATCTGGTATTCTGATTGCATATCTCTTTAAAAACATACATAAACTATGATACAGAAATAAAGATGACAAAATTAGAAATCAAACTTCAACTCAAGATAGTGACAACTATAGAAATGAAAATTACCTTTTCAATTGTTTGATCAATTCAAAGTACTGGGAGCCCGAAAGAGATTTCTTTTGTCACTGGGCAGTAAATCTTCGGTTGAGGAAGCAAAAACCACTTTCAGTTTCAGACATAGTGTGTGTCTGTTTTGTTTCACACTAAGGTTTGATGGTGTGGCTTGTGTGTGTAAATAGGCTTTCCTTTTTTAAATGTGATGGAAGGCGAGAACTGGAACCACAAAAGAATTCTGTAATATGGAAAGTGTCTTAAGAGTGGAACATTAAAAAATAAGCTCACGAAAACTCCTAGCCTGGGTAGAATAGTTTTAGGAAAATCATTTTTAAGGGTAGTCCCCTCTGTTCATGGGTGCCAGTCCTCCTACCATCTGAAACATCAGTCTGAACTTCTCAATAGAGAAGTACTTTTGAATTAAAGCCATCTGCCCTTTTCTATGTCATCCACACAACCTAAAAAATTGTTCAACAGAACGTATATTAGACCTGTAACACTTCTTTTGTTGAAGACAAGCAAGCCCATTGAGACACTTGTTTACAGTTGGCTTGCACACATAAATTATTTTATTTGAGCTTTACATTTTTGTCTTGAATGGTGTTGGGTGCCACAAGTCATAGAATGCTCAGGTAGGCTTTCTTTAGCAGTTACAACTGCTTAAATTATTTTTTTTTAATTTACCTAAGTTTATTATACACTTTTTTAGCTGGAAAGCACCTTGATTCCTATTATGTCTAGTTAAATGTGACAAATGTAGGAAGCAGAAGAAATCGACCATGAAATATTAATTATATGCAGCAAACTAGGACCTTAAACTCATATCTAAACAAGTAATTAATTTCTCCAGCCTTCTATAACATAGATTGGTATAGTAGTATATTCCCTTTCTCTAAGTAGTGCCAATTTCTTGCAGTACACAAATGACATATTCTAATTTGTAGTACACCAGAAATTCTGAAGTTTATTTCTCAACAAACTATCTGAGAGACAAATCAAACTTCTTTGTTGCTCTTTTATCAGACCTGATTCATTCCAATTATTCCATTGTAAGCCAGAAGTTCTGGAGAGTTTTTGCTATGTACTACATGATTACAATGACCGTTTTGTGTTCTGTGCCTGTAGTTACCATCAAGAAAAAGAAGTGGCCATTTTGTTGCATTTTTGTTTATTGTTTCATCTGCTAAGCAAGTGTGACAATAGTGATTCTTCGAATTATTTACACTTAAAATTAAAATTCTGCCTTGACTTTATATTTTGTGTATTTTTTTTTGTTGCTATTGCTATCATGTTGTTATGTCTCTGAAAGAAATACACATGGAGCTGTCCTAAGTATAGAAGGGTGGGATTTTTTTTTCTTTTTTTTTGGTAAGCATTTTTTGTTGTAAAATAAATATACAATCACTATGTATACAAGTGCATCCTGTTTCAGGAAACATCTCAAGGGCTTGGTATTGAAAGTGGGCTATGTTCAGTAGTTACAGATGCTTGACCTGGCCTAGTTCCAGAGTTGCTAGTATCTTCCACATTTCAAGGAATTTTGATTAGTTGAAAAGTCCATATTGACAAAGTTGCTTGCTCAATGCAGACCTTATTTTGTGTGTATAGATAACACTTGCACAGAAGAGGCATGCTGTCAGCAGATCAAAGGAGTGCTAGAGCCATGGGAAAATATTTTTTGTGTCTGTTGTTTGGAACTAAACATTCATGAACTAAAAATGAATTTTTGAAGTGTCTTCATTTAATTTAGGATTATATTCTGACATAATTCTGTGAATTAATAGTGTGGTTTAGCTTTCAGTTTTTCAGTGTTCAAAATGAATGAAGACACATTGTAGGACTTAGTAAATAAAGCTTGTTACATTTGGTAGGAAGAAAGCTTTAAAAAGTACGAAATTAGATTGATCATGAGCCCTGCTGTGCTATACAGTGATTCAAATAAACTTATTCATTTCTTCATTTGCCTCTCTTGCAAATTTATATTTTGGAACAGGCCCCAGTTTGTTTTGTCACCTTTGCATTTAAATCCACTAATCATATATGTTTTTTTTTGTTGTTGATAATCAGCTAAATCTTGGTGCAAAATGCAAGTTGAACGCCAGCTAGAGACCAAAATAATCCTGCTAATTACAAGGCAAATTAAAAGATAAATCTTTCTGTAAAATTGTAAAGCTTTTAACATTCCTCATCTTCCTCATCTTCCTCCTCCTTTCCTTACCCTTGTATAATGCTAGTAATAGCAATAGTAAAAGGCTAGTAATAAATGATCTCTGGACCACCAGTGTTAAAAGAGCCCATAGCTCTTCAGTTTAATTTGTGATGGGTCTAGACATGAAGTTTTTAAAGCTGTGTAAATGTCTAGATTTTCATTTGCTAATGTTCTCTCACAGGTTAAGTAGCACTAAATTTTAAAACTAAATTACCTTTTGAAAAATTTCTTACAACTTCTGAGCTGCTGACCTTGGTTTGCTTTGTTCAGTGAAGATGTATTATAACTCACTTCTTGTTGGACTGATACACTTGAGCATCTCAAATGTCTTTCTGGAAGCTGGATTATACGTTTAGAAAATACATCTTAGATCACCCAGTCCATTCACTTTTCTCTGAGATTTTCATAGTGCTCTTTTTAAAGAAAAGAACCCTGATTCTTAAAGGAATAGACATTTAAGTTTTGCAGGAAAAAAACCCTATATTGTCAGAATGTGTTATTTGAGGCCGTATTTCTACAGTGTGTAGTCTATTGATTCTGCAAAAGACATAAGCAAGCAATTTTTAAAATGTAAAGCAGCAATTAGAAGGTCTGCAATTAGGAATCCTTGTTTGTAACCTAAAATCAGAATCCCTGCAGGAGACAAAACAACAAAAAAATTAAGGAATTACTTCAGAAAAGTACTTATTTATGTACTTTTTAGATAGACAGAACTTCATTTTTGATTTTTTTTTCTTTGCACTGGTTGCTTTAATCTGAAGATTTCTCAGTTCTGTTTTGATTTAGCAGGTAGTGGGGAGAGAGTGGTGACAGGGCATTGCAGTAGATAATTTTACAGTATCTGTTTTTCTCCTGGAATGGCCGCAGCATGCTTTTAGGGACTGTTTCATTCAGATTTTGTGTGGGAAAGAAGTACTTTGATGTTTCATAATTCTGCAAATTTAGGGTTAAGAAAATGCCTAACCATTTGGGTCTTGTGATAATTACAATTCTTAATTCAGGCTCCAACAGGGGTTGAGCCTGGCCTTTTTCAGCAGTGGAAAAAGTAAACACAGTCTGTGAAGCTTCTTGTGTGACAGTTGCCCAAAGACTTTCTGAATAAGTGTAATGTTTAGTCCTGCCACATACTTTATGCTTGACTCAAATAGGGCATTGACTTGGATTTGTGGGTAACGGCTTGCATGATACAGAATCTAAAGGAAAGACGTGTCTTGTGTCTAACAACCAAACTGCATATCCGCTGTCAACTTGTGAACTTCACTGTTTTAGAGATGCTCTATATCTTTTCTTTGAAAAAAATGACTCCTAAAGTGCCTTAACGTAAAATAAAGTGTGAGGAAAAGGTTTCTGAAATCGTAGTTGTTTTTTCTGTTGTCTGAAAAAAATTCTTCCTTTTGTCCTACTTGAGGGCTATATAAGAAACAGGGAGAAGAGTGGTGTCAGAGCAGCCCTTCCTTCCAAGTCTGTGTCTTCTGGGAAATGCAACATGAAGCAGCAAATTTCAAGGCCTGCCAGGTCTTGTCAGTTTTTGCTATATCAGTCTTTAATTTATTGCCCTCTTTTTGGGAAATGCTACATTCACAGCTAATGTAATTGCTGTCATGCAGCTCTAATAATTACTTAGAAGTCAAATTAGAGCTGATCATGAATCCTCTGGCAAAGTAGCTGTTCCATTACAGAATGTTAATTAGCTGAAACCAGTCATCCTTTTTAGGAATGTACATACCAGACATGATGGGAAGTGTTTTCTGGTCCCAAATGGAATTTTTAGTCAAAGCCAAGCCTGGAATAGCAAAGAAAGAGTGTAGAGGCTTAAGAAGTCAAATGGAACTGAAGATACAATGCTTAGGGCCATTTTCTCTTTCATCATAAACACCAGGCTAAAGGTGCTTTCTTTTCTCTCAGTGTCATTGGTGAGTACAACTTCCACATTGAGCAAATAAATATTTTTATATCTCGTCTGAGATATCTAAATTACAACTGGCTCAGGAATGATATCTCATGGGATGAAGGTAACAATTTTCAGATTTCAGTCTGAATGTGAAAGGCAAATAATTGAAAGCTAGAACTGTTCCTACCAACCACACTTCATCTGTAGTCTTCAGAAAAAAGCCCTGAATAGTGTTTCATGTTTCAAAAAGATTTTGGACCTCATGGCTACTGCTTTTGAAGATGGGCACATTCTTTCCCATGCTGTATTTTTGTTTGATTAGAACAAATACTTTTAGCACACTTTTTACTGAGAGGATTTGTAGGCAGAGACGTGTGNGCTTGTAGTTGCATTGGTAGCTGCAGGATTGGCTCAGGATGCAGGGTTGATTATCTTCAAGACTCAAAGCTTTGTTTACTGTAGGAGGAATTTGGTAGCAAGTGATAAATTCAGGAAATCTGACAGTTGTTAAATGCTCATGGACGTTTCCTTTAATGGTTTCTGAAGCTCTGAAAGCTACAGCAGGTTTTGCTGAAGAAAATTGCCTTTTCTTTGACCCGCAGTGTTCAAGTGTTTTAGATAGTTTAGTTTGGGTGTGAGAGAAGCTAATTAACTGCATTTGTTTATCTTGCCCAAACATACCATAACACTACTTCCATTTAGTAAAGAGAACCAGTGTATTCCATATAATTTATTCTCCTCCTGAGTGGAAATTGCTGTTCTGAGATAGGTTGTCTAAGAGAAGCTGAAATGGATTTTGCAGAAGCAGTGCTGGGTGAACATTGGCAGTCTGCCAGGACAGTCATGTCTCCTGGGGCACTGGCTGCCCTTGCTGCAAGGCTCTATGTGGGAGCTACCGGGACAGCAGTGGTGAGAGGCAGAAAAAGAGCAGCTGTCTCCTGAGGGAGCTTTTCCAAGTTCCAGAGCTGTGAGGAAAGATGAAAAGCTATGGTTTAATGGAAAACATGAGATGCTGTTTTGGATATGTGACTTCTTCCCCAAAGGGAGGCGCAGTGAATGTTTGATGTATCTGTGTGCTCTGTTCTAGCAGCTCATGCTTGGTTGAGGGTAAGATGCCAGCTGATGTGATTAAGCTCTGTGTGTGTCTGTGGGAGAGGAGCTTTGAGCCTGAGTCTGAGTCTAGAGATACTGAGACCTTGCTAATCCTCTCACTCGGAGTCCTTTCTGGCCACCCTGCTATTGCTGTAGCTGAGGCTTGTGAAAGACTGTCTTTGTTTTCCTTTCATACCTGTGAAAGCCACCTTCTTTTTCAAAAATACTCCTTTGTGAAACAAACACCTCACTGTGCTTTGTTGGCAGTGCGTGTGATAAGCAAAAGAAAAATTCTAGTCAGAACATTAAAAAATACTCAAACCAGCAGGAGCTGATTGAAATAAACCTTACAGACTTTTTGAGAGTATCTGGTGAGAAGAAAAAGACAAATGAATCCATATGCAACAAGGTTTGCTGGTGGTTCTTAATAGTTTTTCATGTAATTTCAGCTGAGATAAACAGACTAGTAAGTCAAATCAGTCAAACAGGTTTTTAGGCCTTTTCTCTAGAAAGCCCCAGAAATCAGTTGGTAAAATTCTATTAGTTGTTAAAAACTCTATTAGTGATCTTGGTAAATTATGACTGCCTAAACTGTTTCAAGCTGTCTGCATTTGTTTTATCCAAGTGTAGATTTGCATGGTCCTGTGTATTGTTCTTGTGAGACAAAATGTTTTGTTTTGAACAAAGACAAGCGTTCAGAAAAAACCAAAATTTTTGTTGACAATTAATTTTGACAACTATGAGTCCAGTGTTTCCTGACTTTGAAGACTTGTATTGCTTGTCTAAATAGGTAATACAAATTTATAACTGATAAATTTATAACTGGGGTTTTTTGGAAAGAGTGTGGAAATCATCACTGAAAAAATGGTTAGGGCTTTAGGCAGTAGTAATTTGAATTTGAGCTTTTTGGCTTATTTCTAGAACATTTTTAAAACTATTTTGTTCCCTACTTTAAGCACTTTTGTTTTGACATAAGGACTGGCAAGAAATAAATCTATGTTAGAGAGCAGAGAGTTCCTACTACTGAAAAAATGAGAAATTGGAACAGCCTTCCAGTCAGAAAAAATCAGAGCAAAAGGTCACTTTTATATGGAATTTGTTTACCCTGAGATATGTGGTGTAGTTGCCAGCAGCAGATAGGAATCAATTCAGCAGTCCTGTACCCATGCTTGGAACAGAAGCAGAGCTTGTTGTGTTTGAAATAAAAATAAATTCTTACTGTTTTTATTTTATCAGAGCATTGCATTGCCCTGTTTATATCTGTTTAATTCTTACCACATAAGTTCGCACTACATCTTGACAATCACCCCAGATTTCACCACAACACTGACCTCCTGTCAGTCAGGGGTTAGCTGTCTGAGCTAATGATGCAAAAATGCTTAGATTAGGTACCTGATAAGGGTTTGATGAGTACTTTCCGTCTCTGCCAGTTAGATGTACTTCAGGAGCTGTAAAGGTTATTAAAAAATAATTTTTGAATGTTTTATTTGTAAACAGGCGTTAGACAGAAGTCATTGATCATTAAATGTGTTTCTTTTAGAAAGCACATTTTCTCCAGTAATTCTGAAGAGAGCAGCTATGAGTTGGTCCTCTGTATCTATCAGCACAGCTTGGAAAAGTCTGTTTCTTACAAAGGCAGCTGTGGTATCCCTTAAAAAGCAACTGTGGTATCCAAAGAGCTGTAGACCAAAGAATAAAAAGAGCTCCGGGATCATCGCTGCTGTGCTGCCTCATAGCTGGGCAGGAAGGAAAAGCTGAAGTGATCTGCCAGTCTGCTACTGAAACTATAGCTGAAACTTTACACTACTTGCATAAGACTGGTGTTAAATCTGTGGTAAGGTAGCACATATGTGCAACTGGAGTGTTGTGAGATATAAGCTGGTGGCACAAACGTTCATTTGCACCTTTTTAGGAGGTCCTTTATTTAAGACTTGCATATCCTGTTCACTTAGACGACTGAGTCACTCTTAAATGACCTCAAAACTGACCTTCGTTTTGCAGACTTCAATTCAGCTTGGACAATTTCCTCACTATTAAACTTCCATGGTGGTTCTGTGAGGGTGATGTAGGTGTTTGAAAGAAAGAGTAACAGGTTGTTTATGAAATTCCTGGTATCATGAGTATACTTCAGAATAGGCCTGGTCCAGATAGGTATCTTTAAAATCATGGGTGTACTTCAGTGCTGTGGGTGGGAAATTAAAGTTATTAGTGCCAGTAATTCATGTAGAAAACTTTATCTTAAACTGCATCTAAAAAACAGGATGTTTTTCTACCTCTAGAATCCAGCTCTAATTTTTGGGGGGAAAGCAAACCTTCCTTTTATAATCTCTTCATGGCTGCTTCCAAATTTCCCTGAATTGTTTATTGACCAATAAAAATGAACATTTGCAGTAAAAAGACCTAAGATTAATTTTGCAGTGCTTTCAACTGATCTACCAGAAAAATCCCTACAGCAATGATACAACAAAAGAGACATTCATGCTTTTACTGATACTTGAGTGCTAGAGTATTTAAAAGTTAGTAGATATTATTGGTGATGCAATTATGGTAAAGTTTTCAATACATTGCTAATCAAAATTGATAATTTATGATGAAGTGGCATTTGGAGAATTTATTAGCTTTTCACTTAAAAAAAAAAAGTTTCTTGACCATAAAAATATACCACATAAAAAAAAAATAGTAAAAGCCCATAAAATTTTACTGCTATTTTTAAAATTGCTTTTCTTTCCAACTATCCTGTGAAATTACAATGAAATAGTCACCGATCTTGACCATATTCTATTCCAAACATATCCCTCATAATTATTTCAGGGAATAGTTCTTGCTAGAGGTGCATCTCCTGTCCTTATTTTGTGAGTGATACAATGGAAAGATGGCATTTTGATTTTATCTTTTTTTCTTACGGTCACAAATGAACACTATGCCAATTCCTGGCTTATTGGTTTAGGAATCTGTTTACAGAAAGTTCTGTTGCCTGTCAGTTATGCTCACCTCACAGGTAGACTGGAGATGAGCTACCACTGGATGACACATCAAGTTTGTGAAAGTCCTTGTGATTATTTTAGACCATAAAATGAGCTAAGATGCAAAATACCTTTTGCAGAAGTCTTGTGAATTGACTAGTGCAATACCAGGTATTCTTTTGATCTTCTTTGAGCAAATTAGTAAACTATTTTTTTCTTAGGGTGCAGTGTTTCATGGTGGGTGTGTGTGTGTGGTTTTTGTAGCCTTTACTAGATTAGGCAGCTTTTTTTATGGTTATATCTGTGAAAAACTGGATTTAATGATCCCTGTGGTAATTTCCAGTTCCACATTCTAATCTGCTTGGATTTCTCATTTATAAGTGTAAACTTTATGTTATTACAGGGTCATGTTCTTTGAAATGTCCAGTACAATAAAAAATTTCCCTTCACAGTTAATTCATAGGTAGAGATGTCTAAGGAAACAAACTGGCTGAGGATTATCTTCTCTTTCAGCAGTGAAGAGTCGTAGATTTCAAGCCAGGAGAGCTCTGTATGTCTTAGTAGAAACTCACTACTGTGACCACCTGTGCTGGCACATGCTTGAAACGGGCTCAGGATTTTGCCAGGAGCAGGTCAGACCTGATTTGTGCAAACAGGCAGTGCCTGCTCCCTCGTGCTCTTGCAGGACAAGCTGGCTTTCCCTGCGGGCATTTCAGTTCTGTGCAGCTGGGGATGAGGAGGCATTTCCATCTGACCTTGTGTGAGAGCACTAGCATCTGGGGACCATTCATGGAGAAATTCCAGCATTTCAACAAATACAGGACTTATTTTCCATTTTTGCCTGTAACAGTCTCTTATTGACTGTGTTCTCACTATACTAATTTTTTGGTTACCAATAGGAGAAAAAGTTTTAAAAAAAATCTTGAACAATATTATTGACAGTACATTTGATGCATCATGAAGAATTAACATAGGCAATAGGAAAAAGGAATTATTTGGTTGATGTTTGTATTTTCACTCCAAGCTCTGTGTCAAGCATTTTTATACTTCAGAATTTGCCTTTAGCAGCAGTGAGTTTTATCCCTTACTCTCCAACTCTTCTCTCAGAAAGCTGCACATAGAATTATTTAATTTTTTTTTAAAAAGTTGTTTCAGCTTTACTAGGGTACTTAACATTAGTAGAGGTGTTTTCTGTGTTAGACTGTTGTAGTATTTCCCTGTTTCCCTGTGTCTTTCAAATGAAGTTCAGTTTAGTGAATATTGTTTTGATTTACATTCTTTCTGGAGCCTGTTAGCTTTATGTAACAAGTTTGTCTGAAGAATAAACTAAGTCTTACTGTTAAGAAGCATTTTAAAGTTTAAGAGTTTACAGATCTCTACTGTATCATGGGAATACATACAAACAGGGAAGCAGAACTCTATGATATAAGAAGCTGTAGAAACATAGTGGTTTCCTCTTACTGTACTAGAACGTGGTTCAGCTAAAAATGAATTTTCTATGGCATTACAATGAAAATTATGATAACTGCTTTATTATGGGAAATAATATGTAAGTTGTCTCTATATATCTTGACTATACTTTGCAAGTTGATTTTTTCTTTTAATATACATGTCTGAGATTTAATTCTGAAGGGTGTTTCTGCCCCGTTTGTCTCTGTCATTTTTGTTTGGTCCAGCTTTCTTGTTACTTTTGGGTTTTTCCCCACCTCAAATCACTGCATAGCAAAATTGTTTAAGACCAAAGGAAAAACTAGATATTTATACGCTTTCATCTTTTCCCTTCCTTTGCCCTCCAAAAGAAATTGGATCAGAGAGAAATTGATACTGATGCATTTTATAGAGGCACTCTGTGTTTTTGTTGTACTATGTAAAAGCTGGCTTAGATTTGATGCTCTAGATAGCTGTATGTGGGTGGGTCATTTCCACTTCCTTTTGGAGGATTTCTTCTGTTCCTGAAGCCTTGAGCTACTTGGTTGGGAGCAGGCTTATGATTATGCTCATTGCAATGATGAAAGACAGGAGTTAGTAGTCATTGTGAAGTGAAGGAATGGAAAATGTTGTGCTATCTCAAGACTTTGAGAAGAATTACCCAACAATCTCTGAAAACAACTGGGGGAGAAAAGGAAAGGGTAAAGGAACCAAATCAGGTAGGCAATAAAATAGATTTTCTTCATCCATGTCACAAATGGAGTGATGTACTTCACTCATGTGAGTGAAACACCAATATATATTATTGATGCAAAACAGTGAGTTGACAAAATTCAGTGGTAAATGTGGTAGTAGTTTAACAAGATTTGATGGCAAAGTACACTTGACTATTAACACAATAGAGGGCAGAGACAGATAAAGCTGTCTGGAAGACCCTTTTGTTGTGTCATCAGGTTCAGAAAGGACTCTCTTGCTTCTAAGCTCTTCTCAGAGAGGAATCAATCTCGGTGCAGCTAGATCCTCTCCTGGATCTAGAGTTCATCAATGCTTATGCCCAAGGGATTGTTTGTGCACAGTCAGTCCTCTGTATCACTTAGTTGTCAGATTTCAGCATGCTGTTAGTCACTTACTGAGGATGTGCTGCTGCAAGGAGTCTTTCAGGGCCTCAAGAAGTAATCTTGAGAGGTCCCTTCTCAAGGAGAGCAAGGAGCACACTTGCAGTCATGGAATGGAGATAGTAGCATGAGTTTTCAGTTAAGCATTATTTTTTGCATCAGGTCTCAGATTATCACATTTCTCACAAAGTTTGAAAGGAATTTTTCTGTCCTGGAGCATTTTATAGATAGTTGGTTTTAAATTTGATGGAGTATAGTGGTGAAGTAGGCTTAACAGATAGAGTGACTTGTTTGGGTGCCTTTTCTGGTGCAATGGTTCACATTGTCTTAAAATCTATTTAGATTACGTAAATAACTGCACAGTGGAAATATATCTGCCTTCAGAAGTGCAATAATTTGCAGTGTTTAGCTTTTTTTCCTCGGTTTTGACAGGTATGTTTTTTATCAAAGATAGCGTGCAAGTTGCTAAAAAAACAAGTACAAAGCATGGATTCAAAAGAAACATAAAAATATGTAGACAATGTCATTTGCAATTCACATTTGAACACTGACATGTAGTGATTATCATACTAAAATTGTGAAAGATGTAGGCCATGTTGCATAATGACAAAAGTCACCAGTCTCCATCGTCTCAAGATGAACCTCCACTGAATCACAAATGACTCTAACTGTTGAACACGTATTGCACTTCACATCTCTGCTCTGAAATTTCTGACATAATCATACAGCCTTGCATGTATTTTTTTTCATGAATATCAACTCTGAAGTAAACTCTGCATTGTAAATTCTGTATTGTAATATGCGTCCCTGATTCAAAGATACATTTACAATAACCAATTGCTAACCTTAATAAAGAGGAACGATGTGAGGGTAGTCGTACCATTTTTTTAACCAGACAGTGATGGGTTGGCCTTCTCCATTGTTTGTGCTACTTATTTCACAAACCAGCTATATCTTTGGATTGAATTACAGACAGAAAGTTAGAGGAAATATTGTTCAAAGTGACATGATATGTGTGATTTGATAAGATAGAAAAGGTATGGGAGCTATTTGCTTAAGAATGAAAAAGAATTAGTTTTGCTTCCTCCCATTAAGCGTCACAGAATTTAATTTTGTAGGAAACATGAAATTAATATTTTGAAATATTCATTTATTATTCTACATGATAAGAAAACTAACACTATTGATCCTCAATTACCATCATACTTGTTTAAAGGAAACAGTAAGGTTCATATTGGATCTATTTAGGTGGGTTTTTTTAGGCTAAGAGCAACAAAATTGATCTTTAATACATAAACTATGCTTGTGTGGAAAGTCATCCTAACAGTGTGAAGTCAAATGAAGAATCACTATGGAAGAAGTGGCTTTGGGGATTGATATCTTGTGTTTCCTGCAGCACAAGGTGTACTTGCTCTACCATGCTAGTTTCAAGAAGGCTACGCAATAGAAAGCTTACAGAACATCAACCAGCAAAGCTGGGATTCATTATAACTGAACAAGTGGTTGTAGAAAACCAAAATAAATGTCCTATTTGTCTTACTGATGGGTTTTATTTCAGAAAATAACAAACATATTCATTTTAGCTATGGTTTCTGCCTGAAATATGGGGCTTACACTTAAAGCTGTATGGTAGGAAATGGAAGTTCCAGTGGGGTTTCATGAGGAATGGTCTTTGATAGCAAAGGAGGATGGACATCGAAGGAATACAAAGATTTTAGGGACTTGTGTGGAGCTAAGTATTGATGGAAGAACTACGTCCAAAAGATAGACTGGAAATTGTTGGAGAAAAAACATTTTGTGGGAGTTGTTTCACTTTGATCAAGCTGCTAAAATTGGCTAAGACTTTGTACATCTGCACAAGTCGAGAAGCAGACTTCACGTAGTGTTCTTTCTATATGACTGCATATTTCTAAGGCTTTTTTCTTTCTTTTGTGACAAACTGCAAAGTGCTAAGGATTGTAATGATCAGAGGACAGCTTTCCAAATTTTGAATAAAATAGTTTTATTCTGATTACTGCTAATTGAGTAATGAGTGGGGGACATAGTCTTGATCTCTGGTATTATATTTCCAAAAGTTTTGCCTGTTGCATCTGTTGCATCATGTTGTTCATTTGTTACCACATTACAAAGCATTGATTCAGTATATTTTCAGACTTGATACTGCATTATAAAGCTATTTTCCAGCACAAAATACTTAGTACAAAACCAGCAAAAAGAGCTTTATTTAATGGGTTGTACAAAGCATTTAATTGGTTTTGAAAAGCATTTGGCTACTGCATCTGGAATTACTTTCAAATATTTATTTCTTGATCTTCTGGGGTATTTATCTACTTTTAATAAGAAGTGGTTTATTAATTATTCGGTCTCTTTCCAGAAAGTCAGTCTTTTGCTTTTCAAAGGTTAAAGATTAAAGAAAAAATGCTGGAGGCAAAAGCATACAAAAGTTCTTTTGTAGCCCAGAAAAATAAAAGGCTTGATTTAAGCACTACTGAAAAAGTTTCTGAACGGATTTTAATTTTTTTTTTTTTTTAGTATATATACAGCTTTATTTGAAATATGTTGATATTTAGCCAGGCAGAACTGAATGTAACAAGAACTCCTGCCTCAACCTCCTTGTCCTTCCACAGTAAGACCAGAGTACTTGTGGTCCCTGAACTCACAGACAGCAATTGTACAGTGCTGTCATATTTTCTTCCACTTGGCATGTCAGTGGCTATATCTCTTTTTCATAGGAAGAGGCTGTGTAATTCTGCAGTGACATTATCACAAGTGAAGCAAAAAATAGTGTGTAGATTTTCTGGTCCAGCAAATAATCCACTTTCACATGTTTGAGCCATTATTTTAAAATAGTGTTTCTATAGGTATGACTTCGCAAGTAGACACATTTAATCGTCCTTGCTGCCAGCCAGATGCAGCCCAGCCCTGACCCCAGGGGCTGGTGTGTGGTGCAGCTGAGGGATCCCGCTTTGCGGAGGTTTCATTTCCTGATGCCAGTGCTGCGCGTACTGAAGGACACAGTTTGTTCTCTGCAGCTGGCTTGACTGCAGCTAGCTGAGAGCTGCAGCTCAGGCTGGCAGGTGCCAACACACAGCGCTATCAATTCCCTCAAGTGAAGGTTTTCAAATTGCAGAGCATGATGCTGTCTGCCAACCTTTTGAAAATAAGCTTTTGTGGGAGGCCACAGCAATGCTTCCCTCACTGAGTCACATTTACCAGCACCCCACTTGCATCCTTTTATGCTGATTAGTTTTACAGATTTTCTAAGATCACAAGACAGGTAGTTTTTTGCAACATCAATGTAAAATACTTTGAAAGACAGTCAGTTACTGTCTTACAATTAGGACATCTTTTCTAATATCACCTAGCTTTCAATGCATTTTGATCACTTGCACAGTTCCCTGTTACTAGTTGCACACCTGTTCTGTTTGCAGGTTTTTAAAGCATCTTTACAACACCATTGATTGTAATAAATGCTGTACAAATATTTAGGCAATTTTTCATTTATTTTCCAAGATGTCTAAATATATGAGAACTCCGTAAAGCATTTTAATCTTAGTTTAGCTTTAATTTCTGCATTCTCTCTTATATTTCAGGATGGAGGTAATCTTATTTTTTAACTTTTTCTAATTTTCCAGTGTTTTTCAATTGTGTGTACTTATGAAAAACATTTCTACTTGTTTTGTGCTCCTTCATGCACCTAGAACTGCTTTGTTTCAATCTCCTGCAAAATGTAGATGAATTGATAGGAACATCTGAAGTGCTATACCAGTAAGTGTGAAATGAAACAAAAATAACTTCTTGACCACATGCTGGCAAGGAGAAAGAGTGCACAGCCAATGTGTTAACCTCGTCCAATGCTAAGTGTAAATTTGTCCTTTCCTGTTTTTGAAAGAAAACATTTGTATTTCTTGGGTTAATCTCTATTTATAGGAGATGCAATTGTTATTTGTCACAGATCGTACACAGTTAAAATATCCTAACTCAATTTATTCTCTTCTCTTGTCTAAATTGTTCTTCATGATGTCATTTATTGTGGGTGATTTGTGGTGATCTATTTTTCATGGTAAAGAACCAGGTGTTAGGGTTTGTTCTGCTGTCTGGGTTATGTTTATGTCCATATTTTTAGGAAAATAAGGGTGCTGATTCTGTGTTTGTAAGGTTAGAGTGGTCAGCCAGGCAATACGCTTGTGAATAAGTCCTAGAAAATTTGGGTTTGCATGGTTTGGAGGCAGAATAACTACCCAGACAGCACTAACGTTTAGTTAAAAGAACTCATCAAATAAAACGGAAAAGAATTTATTAGTGGCTACTGGACAAGTATGAGCTACTACTCCAGGTTTGTAATAGAAATAATATTTGTGTTGTCGTCTTGGTGACTGAGTGTTAACCTTTCACGTATAGGTACAAGCTGTGCTAAGCAAAGAACGGCACATGCATCAGCTCATGTTCTGCTCAGTGTAAATCAGTAGTGAGAGGGACATTGTCCCAGGTTTTCTGCAGTGTCTTGTTTCTTGTAGAACATGAAGGTAAAAGTGAAACTTCAGTTTTAACCTTTGAGAAGCATTTATACTCTGCATTTCTGAACTGTGTCTTTCAATTTTGGTCTGTTCGCAGTCATTCTGTTAACACAACACGAAATAGCTCAAAATCTTAATTTGCCAATGATATTTGTGTTTAAGTTGAATACTATGTACCTTATGAAAACATGTTTTTTTGCCCTTAATTCCCATTCTGAAGAGAATCCTCTCCAGCTTCCCTGTAGTTCTTCTTTTTCCACTGCTTCTGCCAATACTCTTCTTAATTCATACACAAGTTAGCTAGAAACAGTAGAGAATGAATGCCATCTTAGACAGAAACTGGAAGTTTGAAAGATTTCAAGCTAGATATTATTAATAATATAATTTTCACAGTCACAATCAGTAACATTTTAAATGTTCTGAATCATTAGCTCCTGTGTACTGCATACTCTCTACTAAAAAATGGAATAAAGCATGAAAGCCAAGTTGCCATAAATCAGTAGATTATTGTTAGCTAGATGTGTAACGTTGGTCACTATGAACTCCACTTTTCCATTTACCATCTTCAGGTTGGAACATCTCTGTGGATTGTAAAATTTCCTTTTACAGGATCTATGGAAAATGCAGCAAGCTACCTTTAAAAACATTAATTATTTGTGAGTTAATTTTACACTACTTATCATGACCCTTACTTTAATGCAGAAATCTTATGCTTATGATATTTCAAAGCACATAGAAAACAGAGAAGGCCATGCAATATATTTGCCTATTAAAATATGCCAAACAGTTTGTGTATGAAGTCAAACATCAAAGTGTCTGACTTCTGGCTAAGACAGAAGGGGAAGATGAGAGAGCAAAAGCACAGCCATACTGATTCAAATCAAGGTTATATTTTGTCCAGTATCATGTCTACAGGAGTACATGTAAGCTGATATCTACAGACAAAAAATAACCACACAGTCATATGTAATGTTCCTCTTCCAATTTCCAAATGTCTCCAACATTTGGAATTTCCTGAACCAGATGTGCATTCTGTGTGGCTTGTAAAGTGTGGTGTTTGCCTTCCATTGAGTTACTCAGTTCCTCATTGAGCTCATTACTTTCAGCCTCCAAAGCATTCTTTATAACAGGGCCTACAGGTTTGTTCTGCTGTATGAAGTCACCACCTCGATTTTATTTCTGACAAATCTGGCTCATCTAGCTTCTTTTGGTTCTCCTAGCTTTATTTTTTTCAGAGGAAAGCATTATTATTCTTTATTTTAATTTGACCTCACTAAGAAACATGAGGATTTGGGGGGTTGGTAATAAATAGCTAGCATTTTTTATTAATCTTCTTGTTTACATTATGTATTTTCAACTGTTATAACTATGAGGATTAGCTATACATGCATTAAAATTATGAGACTTGTGAATGTTACATAACCAGTTCAGGAAACTCCAAGACCATTCCCTGTAATGACTACAGAGTAAAAATCCATAGTTGTCAATACTGCATCATTGTGATGAAACTCCTTGTCTGTCAGCAGATGATAAAATGATGTTGCAAGAAAGATATCATACTGAAGTGAACAGAGTACAGGGTGTAGCCTTTGGCTGCTTTAGGAGAAAGAAAATGGGCTGGAATTTGTGGCCTTTAGTATTTCATATCATAATATATATTGAACCTCATCATAAAGTGAGAAAGAGGAAGAGCATGCCTCTAAAGACTTCCAGAAGGAAGTTCTGTCCTTGTTCAGAGGCTAAAGTGAACGGACTTCTGGAGATTGCTCATAAAAAAGTTGACATGGGTATATTTTGCTTCTATATTTCTTGAACTAAATAATGAACTTAGTTACTTTAGCATCTTAGTCATTAGTACTGTTTTATTGTCTAGTAGGTAGATTATGAGTGTAAATGACAAGATCACAATCCCTTATATGATTTGATAAGTAGTAATAGTGATTGTTTTTACTCTTGTAGTAAATTTCAGTTTTTATTGAAATTTAACAAAAGAAGACTTGAACTAGTGATAACTTGACTGAATTCCTAAAAATTTGGTTTGTTAATTTCAATTATACTTGAATGCCTGAGAATAGGGGAGGAAAATGCCTATTGTACTTAAACAGGCATAGCAGAATTTCTTTAAGCATGAATGCTTAAGGGAGACAAAATTATTTTCCAACAGGCTGTCAATGATTAATTTTTTCTTATCACTTGCAATAAATATTTTCAGAAGAACTAATCTCTGTTCTAGTTTGTTTCACTTCTTTATATTTCCTGACTCTGACTGGAGCAAGAAAAACTAAAATAACACAAATTAAACTTTTCCTTTCTTTGCTGTCCAGTGAAACTGGAAATGCCTATTGAATGACAAATGGTCTTCTGTGATAATTTTACTGCATTAAGCAGGAAATAAGATGCTGAGAGAGACAGATTAGCATTGACCACTTGGGAGCTTAATTATAGTAACAAGCTTTCCATGAGAATTTTGTCAACTCAATGGTGAATAACACAGATGTGTTTTAGTAACTGGACATTATTTAGATGCTTTGACATGCAGCAAGTATTGGGTATTTGGGTATTTTTATGTAGCTGTTAAATGTCAGAAAATGATCATAAAATACTTCTTTAAAATTAAGTGAAATCTGTGTATGTTTGTGTTTTTAAGAAGCCTTAAGATTCTACAAATTCACCTAATTTTTGACTTTTCTGAATTAAATATACGACTCTGAAGCAGGGGTTACATTTGAAACTGATTTGCAGGACAAAGACAGAAGAGATCACTAGAAGAAACAGTAAATAAAGAAAAGATAAATAGCTTTATTTTTACATATAAATAGTATTTTTTGCTTCTTAATGAGCCTTGCAGTTTGTTATAGTATCATTCATTCTGGATTTTTACTCTGTATCTCAAATTTTTCTTAAACTTGCTATACAGTCAAACTTCTACAGTCTTTTCCTTGGTGATGATCACTGAACTTTAGGTTATGGGAAATCAGTCAGAAGAAGCATTTGTTCTCTTGATTGATCTCTTCATAGTCCAAGATCACCATGTATATCAATTTTTCCTAAATGCACAAGTGTTTGAGTTCTGCTAATAATCATGTATGAGTACCATGGAGATCAGCATATGGTTGCATAGAAAATGTATTTTATTCTTTTCCAAATATAAATGGTTTACAGGAATTGAGAAAAAATTATATACTTTTTTTTCTCTTGCATATATTAAAATTAAATATATTGGAAAGCTTTTTCTCATTGTTTTCCTATGTGGTTTTTCTTCAAAAATTTTCTGTTAAAAATTAGTTATTTCTCTGTTTAAGTAACCTTTCGAACTACTTACTTGAATGAGGGAAGGAAAATTTTGTGTTAAATTCTTGCTTTAGAAATGAATGGAACTAAAATAATAATTAAACTAAATAAATAACTAAAAAGTTATTAATTCTTAAAAGCGATAATGTTTTACTTACTGTCATTGGAATTGATTTTAAAATGAGAGATGGGAGTTTGAAAAATATATTTTGGATACAGAAGTCCAGTTTCTAACAACTCTGAATTTAGTTGTGTATGTATGTATGAGGAAGTATGTTTTAAATCTCTTACAAGCTGTGATATGTGTGCCCCAAATGCCACTTTCAACATGTCTTGTGCCTTTCATTAAGTCATAATTGAATGTTGATTTATTAGAAGTATTTGGGTTTATTTGTACTGCTACATACTAATTTTTTTTAAATGCTAATTTCTTTTAAAGCTCTCTTTCACCTTGTTTGCACTTCCAATGTTGATGTGAAAAATGCACTGACCTTCAGTGGGCCTCTGGAAGATATGTTCGGGTACACAGTCCAACAGTATGAAAATGAGGAGGGGAAATGGTAAGTTCTATTTCTTTTTTTAACTGAACGCTCCAAAATATCAGGTATTCAGTGACTCAAGATGCTATACTTTTATTTTCAAGCTAGGGTCAGATTCTCTCAGGCATATTTCTTAAACTTAGGTGCAGTCCTTAGGAAATCTGGAAAGGTTGGGAAAGATCCACATGTATACCTCCAGTTATCTCCTCAAAGACAAATTTCCTCATTGATGGAGCTGAGAAAGTACTGTGTTTTGCCTGAGCTCTGTTTTTTCCATTTACCAAATGAAATCTTTTCCTTTGTCATCTGTTAATGTATTTACAATGAAATTGCTCCTGTTTTACCTAAATAATCTGCATTAAGTGTTTTTTTTTTCCTAAAGTTTTCTGTCAGGGGTTGTCTAAACTGAGCTTTTTAACTCGGTTGCCTGTCAAAATATTAATTAGTACTGTCCTCCCTCTACCTTCCCTTTTGGAGGACTAAATATGTCTCTCAACTGGTAATATATTTGCATTTGGGACCTGGAGTCTTTGTCTTAATCTCTCTTTTCCTTCCTATTGTTCTAAGTAGAGGCTGTATTTTGGCATGCTCACTCATATCATTGCTTCTTGGTCATTTGATAAACACCTGCCTTTGCTTTTCCCTTGTAAAACCCCAGAGGCTAATGACTGGGCTGGAGGACTGAAATAACAATTGTATGGTAAAAGGTTTGGGAAAGAGATCTTTATCGTTCTTTGCAACTGGCTCTGGTTTTCCCAGAGCTTTCTTGATAATTCTTGTTAAATCCACAGACTCCTGCGGACATGCAGGAATGACAGGCAGCAGGAGGCTGTGTGACAGGCCAGACTGTTCTGTGGTGAGCAATCACCACTGCAAGTGCTGGGTCTGCCAGACTCTGGGAGTCTGACCATCACTGCAGCACAGTGCCCAGAGAAACAAAACCACAGTGCCTGCTTTTGAACGTGCTAGTTCTTGACTGCTGCAATTGTAGGATGTTTAAATACACGTTTGTATGAGGGTCATGAGAGAATAAGAATAATGACCTTCTTCGAGCTAATTTAGACCTTCAGGAAATGGAATCCATTCTAGGAGCTGGGATTTTGCAAAGTAAGCTGTATTGTTGTAAACAATCCTGAAACCTTTCAAAAGAATACAATACTATAAGCTGGAAATGGTGGCTCTACCAGTAGCCTGACAACAATATAAACCAGTGTGCTAGATCTGGACATCTCTGAAATTGAACTTCAGAACTCCTGTAAGTTGTCAAGCTTTCAGCATGTCAGTATTTAAAGCGGAAAATGTGTAAGCTGATAGTTAAAAATATACAAAACAGTCTTGAGGGGATTTTTCTACTGCCATGATGCTACCTGTAGGGCACCAATAGAGCTTTCCAGAAACTAATGGTCTCTGAACCTGACTGCAGCGGTTTCTCAATAACTCAGGGATTCCCTCATGCAAGAAGACAAAATAAAAATGCCTTTCAGCTCATGTAACACTCTTCATGCGACTTTTTCTTTCTGAGAAAGGAACAGTACAGGTGCATGAATCTGCTGACAATTGATCACCTCCCAGGGGATGTCAGGCACCCTCAGCTTCTCTGCATTTTACAAGTTTGAAATTTCTTTTAATAACATTTTTTTTCAACTAATGAGAGGAAAGAACATGTCTTTTTTAGAGCTGCTTCACATTATTTAAGGCTAAATTCTTCCTCTGAGTTCTTTGGCATTTGGTCTCTGAGCATCAAAAATGGGTTTTCTAAGGACATATTAAATAAAACATATCTTTCTATCTGTATCACTTCTAAGACTTGTCGTCTACCCACCTATATTGCTTTTATTTTCTTCTTGCATTTTTTAAAATGTTATTTTATTCTGAATTTGGGTATATAGAGACATTTCCTTTTCATGTCCTTATTATTTCTCTTGCATCTGAGCTGGTATAATGGATACTTCCCTTTTTCTCCATCCTATACTGCTGGTGTGGAGCTAGCTGCAGCTGTGCTCTCTCAGTAAGTTTTATTTGCTGACTTTTGTGCTTTGTTAGAAAGAAGACATTTCAGGTAACTTATTTAATTTGCAGGGTACTTATTGGTTCACCACTAGTTGGCCAGCCTGAGAAAAGGACAGGCGATGTCTACAAATGCCCTGTAGGAAGGGCCAGCCCATCACCCTGCACAAAACTGAACTTACCAGGTAACTTACCAGGTCACATGGAGGACTAATAGATGTCAGATCTTAGGAGATTTTTAGCTAGTAAGTATGCATTAGAAATGTTTTTCTAGGGAAAATTTGCTTGGGTCTCCAGAACTAAATGTCAAGGAATTTGTGTTGGTAACATTCAAAATAATTTTATTTTAAGGCTTCTCACTATCCTATGGAAAACATGCTCATAATTTTAGAATGGGTATTTGGCTGTGTTATCAAAATTTTATTATGACTGACATCAGTTGACTGTGGTTGGCAGTCCTGGCCATTGAGCCAGGAAGGCCTTGGATCATAACTTCATGGATTACCCTTTCCAAAGCTCTCTGAAGCCAAGAGCCTTCATAATGCCATCAGTAAGCTTTTGATGAAAATGTTACTAAGCTGATGCATCTTAATATGCCAGAGGTAATAATTAATAATTAATAATTTTCTTGGTCAAGAAATACCTATGTATTCCTGTTTATTTTTATATTCACTACATATACCTGTTGTGATATTTTTTATCTCATGTTCCTTGAAAACCTAGATGTTAATAATGTAGCATAATAGTAGCAAATAGAAAAGCTATTAAGTCGGTCATGGCAAGACAAGGTAAAAAATGAATGTTTTTTTCTTTGTAATTATCAAAACTCTGTGCGTAGTAGTATCTTGTTTTCATGGTGCTGTTATTTTTACTTTTTTTTCTTTTCTTGCGGTTCAAGAAAACTATTTGAGACAGCAAACCAGCAACCCAGACAAATTTTCTGGGATAAAAGCCAGTCTCAGAATTTTTTCTTGATTGTTGCAATTGAAGAAGGAGGGGGAAGGGTGCTAAAATATTTGATGAAACCAGTGTCAGTCTGGGTTTTATTTTAGAATCTGGAAGTTCCTTACTAGGGGATATATAATTTAACATTTTGTTTTCATGTTCCCAAATACTTAACATTTTAATCTATTTATAGCTTCTACTTCAGTTCCTAATGTCGTGGAAGTAAAAGAAAACATGACTCTTGGAACAACCTTAGTGACTAACCCAAAAGGAGGGTTTCTGGTAAGAAAGGACTGTTTGCTAATTTTAAAAGTCTGTTCTTTTCTTGGGTATCATAACAAAAACATTTCACCCTTTTTCATTTTTTAAAGGCATGTGGACCACTTTATGCTTATAAATGTGGACGTTTGCATTACACAACTGGAGTTTGTTCTAATGTCAGCTCCACTTTTGAAACTGTTGAGGCCATTGCTCCATCTGTGCAAGGTATGCATGCTGCAGGAATTTTCCTGTGTGTCCAAAAATAAAGAGTGCCAAACAAGACAAATGTATACACATAGGCATACTGAAAAAAATGAACTGCTTAACTTAGCTACCAGCATTACCAAGTTAAGTAAATGTTTTCATTGTCCGTATATAACCTAAATTCTTCCTACTTTTGGAATTTGTCTCAGTATAAACAATCATTACAGTGCTATGTAACATCCAAACACAATTGCTAAAAATAGTTGCTTATGTTTTTAACTTATGGCCAAAAGACTCCTTTTAAATAATGACGGCATATTGGGATATAATACAAACCCAGCTTAGTAATATACATGCAAATCTTGAAGACCTGGTCCTTTGAAAAACTTGTAGAAGGATAGATTGACATTGAAGAAGGTGGGGAGTCATTGGTAAGTACTCCAGTTATGTGATCTTCTTCCATTCTTAAATTTCTGCTCACAAGAAAACCCGTTCCTGATAAAGGGAACAAGCCATGTGAAATACAATGCAAAAGTTGAAGAATGATAGTTGGCATCAAACATATCAGTTCAGCCCCACTACAAAAGGATATACATTTGTTACTAACAACAAAAGTAGCTGGAGCTGTGAGATTAGTCTGATCCATGTTACTGTCAATTCTTATGTGGCAATTTGTTTTGCAGAGTGTAAAACCCAGTTGGACATAGTCATAGTCCTTGATGGGTCCAACAGCATTTATCCATGGGAGAGTGTCACAGACTTTCTGAACAGCCTCCTGAGAAACATGGATATAGGTCCTCAGCAAACACAGGTAACATGATACATATTTTATGTCTTTTCAATTGGAGAGGAAAAAACAATTTACAGGAAATGGTATAATAGTGTCATCTTTGGACCTCTTCAATTCCAAGAACTTAGAGCAGCAGGATACTAAAGCAAAATAGCTGAAACCACAACTAAGTCAGTACTCAGTCATCTAGCAGCAATGTCAGGAAGACTATCCCTCCCCCCACTGCTCCTGCAGTCTGTAGAAACCAGCTTTCTAACCTAGAGACAAAAGTTAAGTGCTTTAAATGAGGCTGCTTGAACACTGTCCTTTCCCACTTCCTTCCTCTCCACAGCCCCTTCTTGTCTTCCTTTGTACTTCGTTGCACAAAGGTCATTTCTGCTCTTCTGAAGCACATATGCGTGGTTTGGACAGCCTTTGATTGTAAGCTTTTTGGAGCAGTGTTCCTTTTACTGTGGAACACTGGGCATGCAGCTTTTAAACCTTGAGATCCTAATTAACGAGTGGCTGTTTAGCTGCATGTTATTAATGGCAGAAGCTGCATTTATATAATAAGTGGAGAGGGCCAAATTCCCAGCTGCTATAAATCAGTGCGGTTCCATCAGAATTAATGGAGCTATGACCAATTACCCCCCTGAGGATCTGGCATATGTCCCACAGGCTGCTGAACAGATTATGTAAATACCAGTTCTAAAAGAACTCTGGGAAGGGGGAAACACTGACTCTGGGATACATATTAACACAAAAAGCTTTATTAACAGCAAAAGAAGAAGCTGTTACTTCTTTTCCTTTCTCTATTTTCTGCCTCTCAAAATCGAGGGTTTTCCTGGACCCCCTGTAATAAATTATATACTACAAGCAACTTTTGGTTAGCTCCTTACATTCAGCTTCTGCCTTCACAAAGGAGACTGTGAGAAGATGTAAAGGATGCCTCTGTCTGCAGAGACTATTACCCCTATAATTTTCCATGTTAATTGGGGTTTTCAAATTACCACCCAGATCCTCTGTTGTCTATACTGAACAGTGGCTGATAAAATAACTTATAAACTGTCAACTTTGCCATCATATCCTGTTATTTTAAACACACTTTTCTTCAGATAGTGTGAGGAAGAAGGAAAAACACTTTGTCACTTCAGCAGAAAGGAAAAAAAAATATTTCTGTTTCCTTAAACTGACAATTACTCAAACAGGTACCATTTTAAAATACTTAAATCTGAACTGCCCAGTATGGAGTATTTGGCTGCATGGAAATTATCACTTTCTTCTGCTCAAAGGTCTTCATGGGAGTGGTATGCACTCTCACTCCTCTTCCTCACCCAGCAACTCCTAAATTTTTACAATGCCACACCTCTGGAATGTTCAGTTTTGGAATACTGCCTCGTCTGTGTGGCTCAGCTCATGCACAAAAGGTCCCCCTCTGGCCTGCACTCCAGCAGCCTCCCGTCTCCACCTACAAAATCCCTTGTGCCCACAGTTTGGCATAGCTACCCCTCTTCTCACACGTACACATATTCACTTGAGGACGTCAGCTTTGGCATCTGGTTGCTACAGAGCAGAAACATTTGAGAGGGAGATAAGAATGGGATAAGGAGGAGAGAGGCTGAAAAACTGGAAATGGAAAAAGCTTGGTGGAATTTTCTCAGTCCCTCTTACCTTTCTCCTTCCCAAGAACTCATCTCATCTCTCTCCTCTCCTCTGTGCCCCCTGCTTGGGAACCCTGGTGCATCTGAAGTTAATAATGAGTTTATACTCTGTCCCCCACCCACACTGTCTCCTTTCTCAGAAAAATTGTTAAATGGCTATACAATAGGGAAGAGGAGAAAAAAGCAGTACAGGCTTATTTATCCCCTCCCTCTGGGAGCCCAACAGAGAAGTGTGGGAACAATAACTTACATTTTGTTTATTTAAATTGATTTTTCCAATTTAATATTTTATTACTGAGAATGTAGGAATCGGTGGACTTTCACTGACTTAAGATTGTTTTGCACAGGAAAGGAATGAGGTGATTACAGAATAACTCCTTAGCAGATTGGGTGTGACTTGTTCAAAACTGTGTTTTGATTAGAGGCTTTTGAGATTTTTTTTCCCCACTTGCCTCCTCCATGAACAATGGTCATTAGACTTGTAGCAAGTGGAGAGAAATTGCACCATGTCCCATGTTTGGCAGATTTGAAAATGAAAGCCTGAAGTTTCAGATACAGAAATATATGGTATTCTTTTGCTCCCCTTCTTCTTTCTCTTCTTTAGATAATCTACAACACCATGCTGATGAATAAACTGCATATCTTGTGTTCTGGGATAAAAGAAGTAAATGGGAAGTGATGATAAAAAAGTGGAAAAAGAAGGAGGAATTATGTAGAAACATTAGAATAGTAGGAACAAAATCAAAATATTTCTCTTGACCTTTTTTGCCTCATTTTTAACTGTTGTGGAGATAATTATCTTTTTAATATGGAGGGTAGGTTTTTTAATCATTTACATACAAGTAACTTTCTGTGGATTTCTCTCAAGAGAGAAAGCAGAATACTTGAATAAGTTCTAGCTTTAAAGCTATGCTGGAAGGGCCTTCAGAAATCTTTAGACAGTTTCTATTTTTACATTAATATATGACATAGGCAGTTCTAGATGTTCGGTCTGTACTTTACTGTGTCTCCAAACGGACTATATCAGTACACTAATAAGTCATGCCATGTCTTATCTTATGATTAACTTTGTCTTCAGAAGAGCAGAAGTGTATTTAAGAGGTATTACAAAGATTAAGGATGAAGAAAGGTTTTTACAAGAGTTTACAAGTAACTTGTGTTTTCAATTAAACAAAATGTGGAAGAATTATTTTTTTTTTTTGCTCAGGTGTCTTTAAAAAGATCTCCTTATGTAAAAAGATACTATCCGTTAATGCTTCCCAAGACATCTCTGCTTTTCTTTTACATTCAGTGTCTGTATATCCAAAAATATTTCTGATTTCTCTTCACATCCCAATTCTGAAAACCCTAACATATGATTTCATGTTCCAAATTATTGTCCTTTCATTTTGTTATTTTAGTTGTTGTTTTTCGGCAAATTGATGAGCTTAATAATTTATTGGGAGAGCCAGAATGTACTTTCCAAATAAGGTCTGTATTCATTTATAGGACAACAGTAAATCGTAGCTCTGAGGACTGCTTTGTTCCAAAGTAGAACAGTCCATCACTTGCCTGTTCTCTTGTACAACACTTTTCACAGGAACTGGGGACAATTAAAGAATTATTCCCCTGTGTAATGTAAAAGCCATGGAATGCTAGGGAAGGGAACATGAACTTAAGAATTACAAGAATGTTCAATAGATTATGGTCAGAAATGCTGGGAAAAATAATATGTTCTCTGGAGTAAAGCAGAATTATGTCCTTCTGAGTAGTACTATTGCATTTTCCAGATATAAATTAAACAAGCAAATCAAAACATACAATGCTTGCAAGCATCATTCTTAGGGGCTTTCTGAAGTCCCATAAAGGCACATTTGCATCATGTAGACGTGCCACTTTTAGTTTTTCATAAGATGAAAAGGCTGCAAAAGTTCAAATCTTCATCTCTGCATATTAGAATATAACCCTAATTTTACAAGGTGATCGTTCTGTTATCCTATAGGAGACTGGAACATGAAGCCTAGTAACATTTTTTCAGAGACTTTTTGTTACCTTTTATTGAGGAATAGTTCATCTTTGGTGCCATGGAATATGTAGAAGATGATGATCAATATTTTCAAAGCTAGCACTAAGGAAGGCTCGCACATGGCAATCGTATCCATAAGATAACCACATGCCCCACTTCCTTCCTGATTTACAAGCTATGCTGCACAGTGCAGTTTTCAGACTCAGATGTTCTTCCCATTCACTTCCTGAGAAGGAAATGCTCAAAATGTGTACTTGCTGTGATCACGGACGTTTCCTTTCAAACAGGAAATGATACAACTCAATGTCAGCCTGCAATCTTTTTTTAGGAAAATGACTACACCAACATGGGTTTCTAGAATCATGAAAGACTGGCAGATGCTTTTCACACTGGCAGCAGTCAATAGATTATTTCATTATTGATACCTCAAAAGCTGCAGAGAAGGAGCCATGTATCCACAACAGCTTCCCAGCATACTATAGTCTCTGGCTACAGTTGGTGCATGGCACTGGAATTCTTAAGCCATTACTCCTCCTCTAAAAAATCAAGCCTGTTGCAAATCTCTTGTTCATCACCAGTTCACAGCAGACTTTTTAAAATATTAACAGCATCCTATGCAAATAATGTGGTGTGTCACTTTAGAGGCATGCCACAAAATAGTTGCCTTGGAGTGAACAGGTTAAAAATTTCATCTTCAGCTTGCAATTTATTCAGTGCCACATGAGTGCTCTGGGGGATGATATAGTGTGCCCTGGTTGCTTCTGTAAACACTGCACAGGGTTAATAGCCCACTGCTCACAGGAACATTGCAACCTCTGCATTCTCTCTGCTGCAGATGGAAGAGGGCATACCTCCAAAAGACAAATATCTGAAAGGCAGCAACTTGTCATAACTTTGAGCCTACATCAGTTCTTCCAGATTTGACTATTTTCAAAAAGATTCAGAAATTCAGTGGGATAGATTTTGCTATCACATGCCATCATAATTATAGTCACATAATCATATGTAACTAACATTTCATAATGGTCACGTTATTAATGTTTACTGTGAAATATATGTTCAATTTTAATTCTTCTCCTACAAGCAAACAAGAACTGTTCAGAATCTGAGAGGCTATGAAAATACCTAAAAAAAAAAAACCCCTTTGAAGCAATTGTAAACTACATACTAAGCCACTTCTAAAGTAACATGATGGCAAAAACATCCCAGAGGTCTTATTGATCTTCAATACCTTAATGCTAGAGTGCTTTTAATAATAGATGAGTGAGACATAAATGCCATGTAATACTGCATTATCCTAAATAACACCTATAAATTGCCATGTATAACGTAAAATTGAAATATGCTAATGGAACATTGTGTGGCTTCTTCACAGTAAAAGCTGTCAGGAACCTGCCAAAATATTAAAACTGACAGAGATGAATGGGAGAAACCAATTAATATTTAAGAATATTGCTCGTCTTTTTACTTCACTCTTGCTTTTGCAGCAGGTTTCCTCAAGCATTTTGTGGTCGTTGCACAATCCCATGTGTTGATCTTCTGCACAAAGGCTTTGTCCCTCTAAGGTCATCTAGAGACTTTACATTACCCTCCCCCATCCCAAAGTCACCATTTCCTTCATGTTTTACCCTCTGGTACTTGTCAGGTGATACTTGGACTTATCTTCTGCTGGGAGAACGTGCATGTCATGGATGTCCCTGCCGTCTTCATCAAGACAAGAGTAATTGGGTCTTCCTGTTTCTAGGTTCAAATTAGGGTAAATAAACTATTTGATGTAGGAATAATTTATTTGAGTGGAATGAAGAGAGTTGTGAATGAGCCATGACTTTGTATGCTGTAAGGATAACAGTTTTGAGGAGCTGTGACTGATGGTTGGGGCATTTGTCTGCCTTGGCTTAGAAGAAAGCAGAGCTTCCATCTGGATCACCTCAAGCCAGGGCCAAGACCAAAGACTTGAGACAGCTTTTGGCTTTATTCTTGTTTTTAATAAGAGCAATTTAGAAACTTCAAAATGTTTCATGAGACTGTCATCTAGCTAATCTTGCTCAAACTCATATAGGTGTTTCATACTGAGGGAAACACAAAGAGTTAAATTCTTCTCCTAGCTGTAAGTACAAGCAGACATTTACCCTGCTGCAAGAGGCAGCAGGGATATTTTCTTGAGGACAGTTGATTAAAAACATGAACAACATCTTTCAGGTTGGAATTGTTCAGTATGGACAGACTGTAGTTCATGAATTTTTCCTGAATACCTACTCAACAACAGAAGATGTGATGGCTGCAGCCTCGAGAATACGCCAGCGGGGTGGCACTCAAACCATGACAGCCTTGGGAATAGACACAGCCAGGTACGTGCACGAGGGGCTGCCCTGCATGAGGGAGCAGCAAGCACAGGCAGGGGGTGATCCTCACTTTATGTGACCTGACTTCATTTTAGCTATGCAAGCATCATTTATGAGGAAGGTGGATAAGCAAACTCTATCCAGCACCTAAAGCAATTGCGTGTGAAAGGCAGCTGTCTCCTGAATGGAGGAATTAGGAAAATACAATAGATACGGAGCAAGATTGTAGGCCTAAGCAAAGGGCTGACGATATCTGATGTCCACACAGGGCAGGTAGGAACTGTGTATGTAGAGTGATGAAGAAAAGCAAGTTTTCCAGAGGAAAACCAAAAAAATTAGAATTTTTAACGTTGAATTGTTTTCATTTTGAAGTTGAATATTACGGTGTTTGAGCCCACAGTTATCAGAAACCCTAAAATTTCTATATCCTAAGTCTTGGAAACTTCTTCATCATTGGGAGATTAAAGACCTGTTGTAACAATTGCAATATTTAGAAATGCTTCTTTTATGAGAAAAATTAAATCTAACTGTCATAGAACACAGTAAATGTAAAATCCCTCAGAAAATTCCAAACTGTACAACGTTGTCCTGGTATCTTTTTTGTTTTCTGGGTATGTTTTCTCCATCACAAAAGCACGTTTTTATTCCACAAAAGATTGCAGTCACTCTTTACAAAAACCTGTTTAGTTGCAGCATCCTTATGATGAACAATTTGATTATCTGACCAAAGTTTTGTTGATGTGGTGTAAAATTGAATTGTTATATATTAAGGTTTTCCTGGGATACAAGTAGAAACTTGAAGAGTCTGAATAAGTTCATGAAAGCAGAGCAAATTGAGAATTGCCAAGTGTTCAGAAACCACATCTAGTTCAGAAAGCCCCTGTGTACCACAAACTACTGTAGGCTTGTATATGCAGAAACTGTCAGCAAAAGCTTCCTCTGTTCTCACAGCCATCCCCCTTTGGTCATTTTCAGTGGTAAATGGGTAAATTTCAGTGGCTCATGTGGCCAGTCCTAGAATTCTGTGGTATTTTTCTGAAAAGAGGAAGCCCTGCTTCCTCCTTCTTCAGAGCTCTAGTCCAGCCTTGCCTTATCAGGTCCAGAGCCTGGGTGAACAGCTGCCCAAAACCTCAGAGCCTGTTTGCCCATCTGCAGCTGTAGAATTCAAGTAGGTGCCCCAACCTGCCCTCACTTCCCTGCCACCTGCTTCTGCCATGTCCCCAACACCCAGTATTAATTAACATAAATGTGCAGAGGTGTGGTGGTAGCTGAGTAAACAGTTTGACCTCTTGAAATGCTGCTGTAGGGTGGAAGTAAGTGAGGGTTTTCTGCATGGGTTTTTGGAAAGGGAGGGTGTTGGCTGGGTGTTTTTCAAAGATGCCAAAAGCTGTTTTAAAGTGCCAGAAGTTTATTTGTAGAGAGGAAGAATTTTTCACTATCCAGATTTGTGTTTTCTGCTGTTGCTCTGAAGTGAGTGAATGATGAATGAATGCTTGTGAAACTTTGGCTGTGAATTGTCTTATAAGTTCCAGTTGCAGTTGTTTGTATTTGTTCATGGTTAACATTAGTCTCCGTTTCCTGCTTCCTAGTTAATATAAAATCTTTTAGTTTGTGGCTGGCTATGCAAATATGATGCAAGTGCTAAATGCTGACATTGCTTTTCTCCAAAACGCTTTATGGTCCTTTAGGGAAGAAGCTTTTACTGAGGCTCATGGTGCACGGAGAGGAGTACAAAAAGTAATGGTTATTGTGACTGATGGGGAATCACATGACAACTACAGATTACAAGAAGTGATTGATGATTGTGAAGATGAAAACATTCAGAGATTTGCTATTGCTGTAAGTGAAATTTAATGGGAAAATTCAGAATCTTAAAAGCATGTTTCATCTTCTAGATGTAATTTCAGTTTTAGAAGTTCATTTCACAGAATCTTTATGGAAATATAATTATTTCAGAGAGGAAAAAGCTGAAAAAAACATTAAAAATTGCTTTCTGATTTTATAGCAGATAAAAAAAAGCAATTTATCTGTCTTCTGGGTGATGACAGGTGTGTGTCTCTGTGAGAAAAAAGGAGAAAGAGTTTTGAGGGACAGTTTTAAATCAAATCCTTTTTGTTAAAAGCAACACTGAGCAAAATGGACTAATACAATTCTAAGCAAATTCTATAGAAACATTACCTATTAAAAAAAAAAAGCAAATGTAAGCCATCAAAAATACATATTCATTATGTCTGTGTTGTATGCTTGCATTCTAAAGCAGTCATTTTCATTTTAAGCAGACAGTTGCTGAATGAGAATAGAGATTGACCATATCAAGAAATATGAAAGCATTAGTTATGGATTTGGTGTTAATACTTTGCTATATTTGTGTATTTTAGACACAAATCTTCTATTTTCTGCTGTTAATTTTGAAGGAACATTGGTTTGTTGCCTCCCCATAGCTATCTTTCCTTGTTTTGCTATCTTATTCTATGGTAAAATAAGGTGATATGAAACCATAAAACTTAAAGAAAGATGTTATACTTTATTTAAAGAAAGATATAAAACAAAAGTTGAATCCAGCAGATTTTTAGTGATTTTCTTCATAAAATTTGAGGTAACTAAAGAAAAAGTTATCTTTGACACTGCAATAATTTTTAGCAATAAAATCCCTGTTTAGAACCAAATTTTAATTGCTCTAGCAGACTGAGATGCTAAAGCATAGGGAATTTATTTTCTGTCCCTCCCTCAAATCAAGTTTAGTCTGTACAGCTCTTTTTCATATGAAAAATATATGTTTATCTGGGAATTAGAGAAGTGAAGTGTTTTTTTCTGAGGTATCCTGAATTGTTACAACAGTGTTGTTTAAACTGCAAACCTAATTAAAAGTCTTGAATTGTTAACACTGTTGAAGTTGTTAACACTGAATGCAAGTGTTGTTCTTACATATATTTGTAGGGCAAATCTTCACAGAATATGGAACTATTCTATGCCTAATCAACTTGTCATTAATTGCATGTAAAGCATGTTGCAATAAAAATTGTTGGTTATGCAGAAGCCAGTAATTGTGTTCTGGGTTGCAAAGTGGGGTTTTTTCTGTCTTTTCCTAAATTATGGCCTACTTCAACAAATTGGAGAATAAGTTATTAGAATTTTTTGAAGAGGGGGTGAAAAGTACAGCTTTGTTTCCTGTCAAATGGTATTTTCAAAAAACAACTGAGCTGTCATATATTTCTGTTCTTCTTGAGAAAAAATGGTTTCAAATCAATTTGAGTGAGGTTTTAACAGAACAAATTAAGGTTAGATATAATTTTCCACCATCCTCTGATAACCTACCTCAATGATATCTTTTTAAACAGGTTATGAAATGTATACTTGACTTTTGTTTTTGTTTTTTGGGGTTTTTTTATTCTCTTTAGATTCTTGGCAGCTACAGCAGAGGAAATTTAAGTACTGAGAAATTTGTAGAGGAAATAAGATCAATTGCCAGTAAGCCTACTGAAAAGCATTTTTTCAATGTCTCAGATGAATTAGCTCTTTTAACCATTGTTGAAGCACTTGGAGAGAGAATATTTGCCCTGGAAGGTATGACATTATTTGAAATTTTACTTTATGCCTGCATTACAACTGAAACAAAAAGAAGAACATCTGTTTTTACCTTTGTTTGAAAGGCATTTTACTGTGTAAAATCTATTATGCAGTTATTTCTTCCATGCTGGTTATAAAAATATTTTATAATAGACATTAAAATAATAAATACAGATAGGACTATATTCATAGGAGTTAGAGCCTGTGGAGACAATAGCCTAAAAGGGTAAGTAACCTGACCTATTTTAATGCAGTTAATAGGAAGTTGCCCTCTTTTAGGTAAAAAACATTGCCAGATCATACCCCAGTGTCCCCATGATCATCTGTTTTTCTGCCTAAATGCTTAGGGTCTCTTGTTGGTTAGTTATTAATTACAGCATATTACTTTTCTGTACAAGTTAGCATGGACTTGCTGTATAGAGTTAAAAAGATATAACTTTCTTTTGGGAAGGTTCATGGTATTCAGACTGTAGCACAGAAAAGTCATTCTCTCATAATGTCTGCTTACATTCTCCATCCAGCCCTCTCCAAACCTCTGTTTGTTTCAAGTACACTACTGGTAATAGGAGACAGTTTATTTGTTATAAATTATACTCTGGCCAACTCTGAAGGGATTCATGTAATACAAAGAAAACATCCATCTATTTGGACTGTTTTTCCAACACTTCAGATTTCCCTGTAGCTAGAGTAGTGTAGTTTATAGCTGGAACAGAAGAAAATATTGACTTGAATGTAAAAAAATTGAGAGAGTATTTTCAATTTTTTTATATTGGAGTTGTGTCTCTCAGACATATTTAGATTGGAAATTTTTTTACTGTATTATTTAATTTGATCAAATATTAATGTTTTCAGCTATTTCTAGATCTTTTCAGCAATAAACAGTTTATAAACAATTATATAAAATATAATTTATATTTTCTGGACAATTTGGTTCCCTCAGCTTTGCAACAAATTAATTTGAGGAGAATCTAATCTCTCTAAAGCTCAAAGTTTAGCCTACTTAGGGTCTTTGTGTACTCCAAAGTTCATTGGATAGGATGCTCTTTTCTTTAGTCACTGTGTATTAGGAAGAATACACTTTCAGTAGGAATATAGTTGTTCAAACATAAATTGAAAACTTGGTCTTCAGTTTGTCCTTTATACTTTAAAAAAATATATAAAAGAAATACTTGCATCTCCTTGTCAGAATAAAATGTTAGTTACAACTATTAGCTATAATGAATCTAAAGTAAGAAGTTAATTATCATGACAACAGGTGAAGGGTATAAAAACTAACATGACTGAGTTTCTGGAACTCTAATTAATTTCATTACTGCCTAAAGGCCTCTTGGTTTGCAGATTTTCTGGAGGAACTCAGAGATGAGCTAAAATGTCTATATCAAATCTGCAATATGAGACATTAAATGTCTCCTCCTTCACCTAAGTTCCAGAAATCATGTAATTTGTCTGCAAGAGAATCAGAATAGAAATGAAAATGGGATTTTAGCTTTTTGTCAAAATATAGCAAGGTCAAGCTGCTCCAGTGGGTTGGAGCAAGATAATTCTGACTGACTAAATTTATGCTGATTCTTCAGGCATAGTTTCCTGTCCTATCCCAAAACCTTTCAGTTGTACTCTGGATTTACAACTGTGTCCATGCATGTATTTTTCTGGTGGTGGAAGCAAGCAGATTAGTTCTGTACCATGCAGGTTTTAAGCCTGTTGACAAGCCAGTTTATTGGATGTTTTTAATTGGAGAGTAATCAGCTCTGTACATAGTTGCTTCTGTGCATCACGGGAACCTTGGTTTTTAAAATTTGATATCTGAATCTGTTCAAATTCTCAATCTAAACAGCTTCTTGCTTGTGTAGTAGTCCATTTGATTTTTTTTTTCTTGGATTTGTTATTTTCATTTTGGTTCTTTTAAAAAATTAGAAGAAAAATTGAGAGAGATTTGAAAAATCAAATCCAACAAAAACTCCTGCTTGACAGCCAGTGGATTTTTACACATAATCTTTTTCATATGCCTCTGTGTCTCATGGCATGGACATTGCTTTTAACAGCAATTTTATGTTTTATCCCACCCGTAGGCCGGCACAAATGTTTTTTCACAAAATATCCTTTGTAAGATGCTTGGCAGTTTAAAAGCGAATGGAAAGTTAGGCTAAGGGCCATTATCTAAGTAGTATTTTGAGCTGCACACACCAACAGTACCAGCTTTGTCCTCTGCCTCAGGCTATGAGAATCCTGTCTTTCTCAGCTCATTAAGGAGCATCCTTTACTGTATGAAAATACTGTTTATCAACAGATGTGCAGCTTAAGAGTTTTATGCCTAAAAATTACTTTTTCAGACTTAGCAAAGCAGCTACATCTTATGAAACATGATAGTCTTTGTTTGTATGTCAAGCTCTTTGTCTTTGAGATCATGTCTCCTACCTACAACAGGCTGTAAATTGCAACAATTAGAAAAGCCATCATGTCCCAGGGAGAAACTGCTGGCGTTTAGTTGCTGAGAATCAAAAGTTCAGTATTATTTAATAATCTAGATGCCTGAAATTCATGCAACCATGGCTTGCTATGGCTCAATTCCATTCACACAGTAGAAGGCTTGCTGCAGCATTTAGCTGGTAGCAAACTGTGAACTCCTCCTGGACAAGTATCAGAGCAGATTTCTCAGGTTGCCTCTACTGCCTGTTAGCATATCTTGCTCTCAAGGAAGAATCAACATGCAGAATATAGTTCCCTTACTTGGCCACTTAGAGTGGCAAAATAGTCATTGACTATTAAGGGCTGCTTATCTTTCTTTTGAGTTCGGGAAAAGGCAGGACATTTTCTCCTCTGATGATATTTCAAGTTTACCTGGGAGCAAAACAGCCCATCAAAGTTTAATAACAAGCATATGACTACTTGACGAGATACTGAAGCTAGTACAAAATCACCTGATACCTTTTTTATACAAAGTAATTTAAGAGAATCAGAACTTCATGTAAGTGTCTGGGCAGGATTATCATTCCCAAGCACTTTGCTGAGGTTTATGACTCTTGGACAGCAGAGATTTTCCTATGTTGTTTTTGCAAAGGTTCGTACAAACATCAAGTGTTTTTCATTTAAAGTTCCTCCAGCTGCCTACAAAACTTTAGTTGCTGGAATACAGGGCCAGGGTTACATGGGCTGGTGTTCTATTGTTCACTT